>QEWY01002836.1:496263-623526 GCA_006503575.1 Baylisascaris schroederi
ATATATATATATTCGTGATTTTGGTCGTCAAACTTCTTATTCGAATTTGTTTGTTCAGTACCGCTGAAATGTTCCGTCGAATGTGATCAGCACAATACACTCACTTAGAACAATTTTTTAAGGCATAAAATGCTTTCTCGAAGGCTTTGCTTATACGTAACATTCGCAGTGTTTCTGTGCACAATGCATCGTCATCAATTAACAGAAGCTTTCTCTCTAGAAAAAAGGTTCGTTTGTATCATATTCTAACTATGAAAAAAATATCGCAAACATTTTCTTTTATTTTCAAAAATTTCTTGAATTCGAATTATGCGATGAATTGATAGCATTGGGATCGCTATAGCCATCATTTATTCAGTTGTTTTTAGGAAATAAATATCGCATTCAACTACTTCAATTTTTATAAAGTTCGAATGAAAAGCACATTTATCTTCAATCTACGTGTAAAGAAAATTGCATTCTCATTCTTTCATTAGCAGGTGATAGCGAGATATATACTAATCGTATAAAGTGCCGCAGTTCGCTTGAAACTTTGCAGCAGCTAGTGGAATGAAGAGTTGTATAAAATAATTAGTCAAGTTTTTCTCTTCGTGGCGATTTAGCAGTAATTTTTTAGAAGTTCTCTAATAATTCGTCTTCCTCGTAATTATTGCGCTCTTTCGATGGTTATAAAATTTCCTGAAAAAAAGAGGAAGTTGCCGATATGTGACACCTGATTATCGACTTTAGATAGATTCTTTGAGATTGATTTGTGTCATATATAAGAACTCTTTAAATAAATAGGTAAATAAATCTACCGTTTTGAAATGCTTCGTAGTTTTCATGAAGGTACTTGATGTTTTATTGATATAGTAGAATATGTAGAAGATTATTTAGCAATTAATATACTTATGTGAATTTTGCAAACATTAGACGAGGAATGAGATATAATTTTAAACAAATAGCAATTATTGGACGAACATATGAGCAACGAAAAAATAATGTTACAGAGATATTCAGATCTTAGAATTAAATCGGCTAGAAATTATTTTATAAAATAATTAGAAATATGTCTTTATATAAGTTAGAAGGAAATCAGTCGTATAATTACGCCATTCTTTCAGGACATTTCTTCCTTATCATCGTCTAAATTTAAAAATCTCACCGAAATTTATCGATTATCTCGAGAATGCGCTCAATGAACGACATAAACATTCATCACTACAAGTAACGTCGAAACGATCCGCCTCATCAGTAAGGGATTACGATTCGATCGTTGACGCGTCTCGAAGTAATCCATTGAACGATTATTTGATTTTCATTTAGGATTTATTAGATCGGCAATTATCAGTTAATCACAATGTTGTGCACTGATAAGAAATGATATCATTTAATGATAAAAGAACCACACAAATAGTTTCCACATTCTAATAAATCGATTTGTTATTTTAATGTGTCATCTCCACAAACAACATACTTACAAATGTGAAAAACCATCAGGATCAGCGAGACGTCATACCTATATCGCAACTGATTAGCAATGCCCCACTGAGGCAATAGAAACAAGTACGATACAATATCACACAAGGTCGTAACCGCCTAAAGAAATGTAGAAACTCGATTATGCAGATCAACTAACCTCCTTTTAAAAAAAAATCATAAATCAATGTAGTGATACATCCTTAAAACAGCTCTTCCTTTTGTAGTTCACTTATAATGGATTTTACTGGGCGTTACTGCAAAAGAAAGATGCGATGAATTATGCTACAGGAGCTGGTTTAGTATGTGGTTTGACGTGCAACTAGTCTAACCGGCCACTCGCATATGCTATAAAAAACCGACAAACCAGTAGAATGATACCTCTACCAATGTCTTTTTGTTTCACGAAGGGTTCCTTCTAATCGGCTTCTAGAGATTTACTCACGAAGAATTCACCGTTGCAATGTGTTGTATGCGTTTATCCCTTTCTCCAGTAATTTCAATTCGAGAAGCGATAAGCGATAAGGTTAACCTGGTTAGCCTCTACAGAATGACATGAATTTATCATAGAATGTAACAGGAAGTAACCAGAGGTAACCATAGAAGTAATCATGACATTGTAACCATGAAAAGCGATTTTATCCTGTAGAACGTAATCGATGTGGAGTTTAAAATTTTGGTGACTGTAATCATTCTATAGAATGTCATATGCTATTCCTGTAGAATGACCTATTTTTGAGAGTTTTATAAAGAAAATGTGATCCATATATGAAAAACATTACAGTGTTATACTGAGACAATACTGACGTAAAGTCCCTTATGCGTACAACGTTAGTATAGACCGAGACGAATATGGTTCTCCGAGAAAACGAATTTAAGAAAAGAAAAAAAAAGAACAATTTTTTAAAGCAAAAGGTAGAAATCATATGGGTATGAGCGGAAACGCAATAGACGACTGTTAGGAAACTATGTATTTGCTAACAGCGGGCGAAGTAAGACGCGGATAGATTACCTATGAGAACAAAAGGTGAAAACGTTTCTATTGTACTTACTAGTCTACTTCATCTTCATCTCTTGGCTTCGAAGGAAATCCCATACGTTTATTCTGCCAAGATAACAAAACTATGTCAGTAGATTATTTTATTTTGATCATTGTGGTAATTTTTGCTCAGAGAAATTGTGAACACACAAGAAATGACGCTTTAAAAATTAAAATTCTCAAATAATTTAGTCAATCAGCCTAGCAGTCGTGGACTTTATTGGATTATTGCTGTAGCGAAGGTTTTATTTGAAGAAAATAAACTATTTCAGAAATTTAAAGCACTTAATGATCAATCTCCAATTGTGTGATGATCGAGAAATATGATAGAAAATTCCTGTACGACTTTTATCTTAATGTATGAAAAGCGATATAACGTTTAAACGAGGTGAATGATTGAGATTGTCGGAGTGAACATAATTCATGGTATAGCATATTGGTTGGGCATGATATCTGAAGTAATTTCACATTCATATGAAAATTTACATATTTGAAATTATTACAAAAAGATTTATAAAAATTTTAAGATATTCCATAAAATAGTGTATTCATTCATCAATGGTACAAAGACACTATGTTCCATTTGTCGACGCAACTGATATGCCATGAAGATTTCAATATAAAATTCATAAAGTGAGGAAAGTATATTCATGCAGAGTATAATTAACGAGTATTGTTAAGGAGATTTATACCAAGTAATGTGTATTCGGTATGCTCGCCGAACACTGTTTGAAATTGTGCAAAGAACCGGGACGGAACAACCATCTCGCTTTACATGGAGCAGACGAAGAGGCGGGGTAGGGAGAGGGGTGAGGTCATTTCCCCTCTAGAGAAGGCTTAATCAAAAAATAGAAAGAAAGCCGAAATTGCACAAAAGGTCCGTGGTAGTGTTAAGAAATCATTCAAAACGATAATGAAATTTAGAGCAATCGAGCATAGATGGTTCTTTTCTGCAGGTAACAGCCAACCTGCTGAGCTATTGGTGAACAACCCCATGACCCTTTGAGATATGCTTCAGTCTACTCCCTGTCGCGAAGATACGCGAGTGGGTTACTTAGCTCCTGCAGACAATAAATCAAACTGTGTCTCAACACGATGACTCAGAGCGATCTAAGTTGACCTCTGGCTCTAGCGATTATGCCGTCCTACTCGAGCGGCGTTGCAGTCGTGTGTAAGTGCAGCGGGTTTGTGTTATTTGTCAGCACTTTTCGTTTGTTATTTTTTCTTTCAATTTCAACTTGATTCTCATTGTTGCTTGTTGGTTGCGTCGAAGTTTTGCGATCTCGTCATTAGCCCTGACGCTTTGCATTCTCCTTCTCATTTTTTCATACCTCTTTTATCAATTCATCACCAAAAATCACCTCATTCCGCTCAGGTCAAATTTTATGACGATTCTGTACTTGCCTTTCGATTATGTCGCGCTTTCGCGCTTGTCAACTCGGGCTCGAAGCTACTCGGATGTTCAACAATGATTGAATTATAATTGGTTTCAGTAAAGAAACTGGCCTGATTTGACGAGGGCTCGTCCACTTGCGCCCTTCCTATTTTCAGCCAAATCTTTACCAACCTCATGGTTGGCTCGTCCAAAGTTTGCTCACATGGTTCGGGTGATATCACAGTTCGGGGGGATACTCCGCACGTAGTTAAGAGATCTCGAAAATCCACTCATTTTCTTATTTAATTTAATCATGATGCTCATAAAAAGGTCTTCGAATACTTTATAAACACATATGTTCGAATAAAAAACTTCAGCTTTTTTGGATTTTTGGTTGTACTTGCAAAGCGCTTAGCTGAACGATTGTTTTCTGAAAAACTTATTTCCTGTGGAATATTTAATCAAACAACGGAAAATTCATTCATTTGTGGAAAGAAAACCAACATAAACACCAATCATGACCGATTATCTCAGAATAAATAAATCGAACAATTAAAATTTGCAACTGTTTGAGTGACACTATGAATAAAATTTAGCATATTTATACAATATACAAAAATAGTAGAACATTATTTCGATGAAATCTGCTAAATGAAATGTTTAATACAACGTGAGAATAGCAAGAAATTCGATTTGATCGATGAGCAAAATTAATGATTAGTAATGAGGTGATTTGATACGTGACTGCTACGTCAGCATTAAACAATACCACATCAATAGAAATGTAACGGACTGCTTGAATAGAGCTCACTACAATTTTCTATGGAAATCTCCAATTCAAACAGATTAATAAGTTTTTGTACCCTAAACAGTTCTCGTTAGAGGAGGCTGGAGAAGGATGAGGAAGAAAGAGTTCATATCATTTGCGAAAGAGGATTTATTGGGGGCTCCTGATGAGGAAATGCAAAAAGAAAGAAAATTCCCTTAAGGCTATGTACTTGTTTGCTATTAATGTTCATAGGTTGTTTGATGTGTTGAGTTCATTATTAGTGGAGAATGATTGCGTTGATGTGGAAGATCCTGGTTGCGCATTTGGTGACCGCCTCCGCTTCATACTTTTCGCACATTTTAGCAATAATATAACGGTAAATATGAGAGCAACCGCACCGAAATAGCATGCGTAAACAACGAACTGAAAGAAACTTTGCAAATAGTATGTTGAATAAATTTAATAAATAGCGCATATTCTTCACTATGATTGCGATAACCAAACATGATGATTCTTCTACAAAAGTCTCGGAAAGTATTATTATTATCATTGTCGATGGTTAATGCATCAGAGTGCTAAAATATTAATGAGCGGGGAGGGAGGGAGATTAAAAAATCGCCATTTAAAAGCTAATGCATATGACCTAGTGCGGGAAACACAAAATCTATAATGCAAGAAAATAAGGCGAAACAACCAAAAATTCTCTCAAGGGCCAATAGTAATCAACCCTATGTGTTGGATGTTTTTGAGATGAAAACTTGTCCGCAGACGGTGATGAACCTATGACCTCTCGCTTGCCTGGCGAGTGCTCTACCTCCGAGCTACAGCGGACGTTCTCACTAGTCATCAACCTCGTGTTATGAACTCTCGTCAGTTCATGTGCGTACATCATACGACGCTTCAGTGGAGTCAAGCCTCCCGCAGTCAGTATAGCTGTAGATGTCGATCTTCGGGATCTATAAGGTTCCAAGTGCCCAAAACTCAATCCTAGAAAAAGCGTCCCGCACCACTTCATTATAAAAAAAATCTCCAACGAAGGACCTGAGTGCGAATGTCCAGAGCAAAGCCATGCTCGTCGGCAACAGCGAATGTGAGAATAGTTTGAAGCAAGAGAGCAAGGAAAGTGTTCCAACCGAATACTAAACCATAACTGGCTGAGTCCAATTGTGCAGCTATATTTGCACTAAAATTTGTATGAAATTAGCAGAAAGCCTTTAATGAGTTATTTTTAATTGTCACTGACATCTTATCGTTAAAGCTGAAGTGTTAAAATATGCAATATTCTCAACAATAGAGTATAGAATATTATCAACACCTATCATACAGGAGCAAGGTGGGAAATGCACTTTGAAGGCTAAAACTGTAGACGCCTATACATTTAAGCGAAGCCGGTCAATCACTTGGTCAAATATACAGGAGCAATGAAAAAGTTTTATGAAACGTTTTAAACCATTTTTCTTTCATGTTGAGGGCATTTTTTTGTCCATTATTTGACCTCAAATGGAGAGTCGAACCTTCAAACCTGACCTATGACGTTGCTGATGTATCATTGGTTCTTACTAGCTCTCTCCCCCTCCTCTTGCTTCACAGGATATCAAATATGTAAAAATCATTCATCATAGAGGCGAACCAATGAAAACGAAATTAAGTTTGGAAGGTTCATTGTCGTAGCTTTTATGCCTACTTTCTCAAATTTCATTATCATAGCGTCTACGGTTATCGATTTCAGTTCACCGGGCCAACAAACAGATAAATGCACACTGACAAAAGTAATGACGTCATAATGCGTCATTTCTTTGGAAAAAAAATAGTTGGAAAACCGCACAAAAAAGACACAAGTGAAATATTTGCGTCTATCTGGCGAAATGTTTCTTCGTGATAAAATAGCGCATTTGATTTCGGTTCGTGTTAAATTATCTTTATATGCCAAATCAAGTTTCATATCATTAATGTGTTACGAGGTTCAAATCCTCTATTCTTGGTATAAAAGGCGATCCTTTTAGCACAATAGATCCATGAGAATATTCATTTTTAATATTCCGATATATTAGAAAAAATCAACGCAAATGAACAAACCAGGCCCCATGCCATCACCCAAAAACGGAAAAAGATTTAAAGCAATTTCAAAAATTCTCATAGAGAGTTCTTACCTTGCTGCGGTCATGAGCATTTGATAAATAGAAGCAACAACAACGTATAAAACATATGCGACTATGATATTCGTCGTTTGTGATAATATAAAAATTAAAATGGCGGCAACAGCAGACGTTAAGAAAAGGATCGATTCACCGCGCTTTATCCAATTAATTTTCATATATTGTACGAGGAATGATATCAGTGCTGCTGCAAATATATAGAAATGTTAATGTGTTTGTTGTGATGAACGACCGCGCTACGACTTAATTTGCATATATCGACCTCAGTGATATCTGTTCTTCTTTGCACTATTATATCACGTCCTTTCCCTGATTGTCTGGTTGCATGTTCCAAACCCGTTAGCCGTTATGTGCGTTGACTTGGATATCTTGATGGTTTTCCGTGTTGTTTAGTTCAGTCAACTGGTTCGGAAAACCATTTTGGTTCAATGCGCAGTTTGAGTCAGTCGTCAGTAAACCTTCAACTTTTTGTCTCGCTCTTCCGCATGGTAGCAACGCGACAGTGTTGCGTAACGAGACAGCAAAAATTGAAAGATGTATGTTGCTTGGAAATTTTTCTATTATATCAGTTCGCTGCATAAATACTCTAATGAAATAATTGAGCAACAGCAGTTAAGAAGTGGATTTCATCCACGATTAATTGTTTTCAAAAATCGCCTATAAAGATTTGGTTCTTTTTCGGTGCTTAGTCATCTATGCAGAAAAGATTTTAGTTTCTACTCTATGTCATTTCCTGTACATATTATTCGTATTGAGGATGCGCTTTCGAAATCAAATTGGTTCTTTGATCAGTTTTAGTACAAAATGACCCATTCTACCTCTCCGTTCCGTATCCACAGCCACTGCTCAGGATAGCAAGTAATAAAACAGGTACGCTTAAGCATATACATATGCACCTACAAATGTACGTATATGCACATACAAATGTACCATTAATAAGATACTATGCAAAACTATCGAAATGTGCGCCAAAAAAACAAATTTCCTTTCGGTTGAGTTTCCCGCATGCTAGAAATGAATGGATTGGCATCTATCTATACAGTAATAAAATAACTTGACTTCACTATAGAGCAAGTTATGCTTCAACGATAAGTTTTATAAGTGATATACTTTGAGAAGGGTAAAAGAAACGACAAATATAAATTCACCTATAAGTGTGTTCGCACATTCAGTGAGTCCATTTTTTGTATCTTCATCGCCTTTTTGCATAGTAGCCCATAATGTTTGAACATAATTATAAACCTAAAAAGAAAAAGCATTCGCTAGGTGCAATGAGTTCATTGAAATGTTGGTAGGAGGAAACTGCATTTCTATGCGTACTACAAAAATAGGTTGAAAACTCACCCTTTAGTGATTGTAAATTATTTCGTTGGTGAGGTTTTTCATGTTTTATTAGTACCTTCAAAACTTTTAACTTCCAATAACACCTCACTTGATTTCATTTGTTCTGGCGGACAAATACCACATTTACGACGACATCTGTCGTTATTGTTGTAAACTTGAAAGAGGGCAACATGGAAAGTCAATATCTTTATTTAAACGCAAAGCCAAAAGCGATAGTATATTTTCTATGCGACTCGATATTTTCTCTAAAATTTGCTCGAAGATAATCGAAGATTTACTCAGAAAATATTTGTTCAGAATGAGAAAATATTTAAAAATAACCTGAAATATGCCACAACTAGTGAGAGCCCACCATAACGACCATTTCAATACAACTTTATTATTTTTGAAAATCTTAAAATGGCTCCATATTGCATAGAAATATGCGGCTATTCCATTATCGATAGTTGGTGGCCTTGCTTCGAGAGCAACTCTGGAACATATTTCGTGTTGAATGAATCGAAAAATTTTTACAGATATTTTTATGAGAATAAAAGTAATCTATGTACTTATTTATTTATTTCTATGAATAAAATGTATTCATTACGAATACATATAGCTTCATATCGCTTCCACTTGCTCTGACGTAATGCCTCTCTGGTCCACTCGGCTCCTGTGGTCTTTAGTCAGCCCCTCCTTGCTGCAAGTCGGTCATGTGAAGGTGAGGGCTTAGGCTTGTCTCCTGCCCGTCAGATGCTGACGAGCCGATTCACCGTTGTTGGTCCTATAACTCTTGGGACTTGTTTGCCACCGTTGCCTCGATGAGGGCACTGGGCGGGGTGCCTCGGGTGAGCAGAGCCAACAACTCTGGTTGCAGCTTCACAGCCGACCGCGCAGTAGACAAGGCAAAACGATGTATTCAAATAAACGAATAATTAGAATCTCAAATATTTTCACGCTCATGAATTTGCACTAAACGAGTGGTAGTAAAATTGATTTCTTAAGCATTATGAATGTGAGGAAAACGATAAACTTCTTCCATGTGTTCTTTTATCTTGCGAATAGTTTTCAAACATTATTGAGGTAAGTTATGTATGACATTGTCTTTTTTTTCGATCAATTAGAAGTAAACAACGCGTGCATAAATTAATGTTCAACTAATCCTTATATCTAAATTGTTTATGTTTCTTTTTTTTTAAATTTTTATCCTCAACAATTAAAGTGCTGATAATGATAACGTTTTATGTAGCTAGTATTACCCTTATCATTCAATTAAACGCTAACCAAGTTGCTCTTTTTGTAGGGTTGTTATTAGCCACCCGTCCTGCAAAAAATATTGCTTAAAAATTGAATAAATGTGCATAAATTAGTCAATATTTTTAATGGTGGTAATGAATGAGATAGCGAGAGAATATACCTTTCTTCCGAAGAGCAATTTCTATTCTCTTCATACTGTTTCTCATCTCGATAGCAACGTGCCTCACTATTTCCAGTCTCTGTACGTACTTTATTGGCGATAATTTTTGACGGTATCGGTGGTAATATAACCGCAATAGCAAGAATTGCACAAACTGAACCAAATGAAATCTATAAAACTTACTGATTATCATTGAAATAATTTTTGCATCACTGAACATCTAAAAGGTGCAGCAATACCTAGTTTTATTAAACAAATATTTACAGTGAAATTTTTATATTTTTATAATTCATAGAAATTTCACTGCAAAATTTAATTCCGTTAGCTGTTGCCGGACAATGCTGAAGAGTTAAGTGTTGAAAATTGCTGCGTACAATTTAATCAAAGAGTCGAGAAATTGAAAGCCAACATTTGCAATGCGAGAAAGGTAGTTTAGTGTGAACAATACCGGAACATAAGGACTGAACAAACTCAGGAAAGGAGGGCTTTTTTACGACTTGACAGCAACAGCAAATTGAGCTCATCGACAAGGAAAGATCTCTTCTTCAACCATTTACGGTAATATCCAGTTAACGGTTACCTGATTAAGCAAGAGGTATGAACCGTATCCAGTAGAGACAAGAAATTGCGCTAAGCCGAATGCAAAAAATTTCCCCACTAATGCTGCCGCTCTTATATATGAAGTAATCTTTTTGTAATGTTTTTGATCTACCACTGCATACATATACGAGTAATATGCAATCTCTGCGGCTGATGCAACACCTGAAAGAAATACTTGCAGTAAAATAGAAGTAAAATTGCAGTAAAATAAAGCAGCTTCAAATTTCTTACGGTGATAAGAAAGTAATCGCTTCATCATTGATAATGCCGAAGAGAGGTAAAGTTCGCCAAATTGAAAAAAAAAAACGTACAAGGAAGTTCGACTGATGAAGAAAGATCGAACAATTTTAGCACATTGCATGGTCATCATTTCAAGTATATATGGGAAAGTGGGGTTTATCGAATATATCGACTTGCTGAAAAGAGGGAGGGAGATGCTTCCCACTCCCTCCTCGCTCCTTCACCCACTATAGACATTGAGAGGATGATCAGAGAGCGTGGATTACCTGATTAGTATGGTAGAATAGTCAAAAGTGATTGCTGCGGAAAGTTATAGAAGTGACTCATTTTGCACACTTTTTGATATGATCGCATTTACTCAAAGAGCTTGTTGTAAAGGTGAAACAAGAAGGTTCAGCAGAATAACTGTGGATGTCAAAGGAGGTACATTCCAGTTTAGTTATTATTTAGATTGAAGGAAGAATCCATAGCAGAAATGATAAAGAAAGATTTTGGCTCTTCTTTCAAACATTTTTTGACTCCATATGAAATTCCACTTACCGAAGACAACCTGCATTAATTGCATCTGCCAAACTGTTGTACCCCATATAAGAAACGCCCAAGTAGCACATAAACAAGATGCTTCGAACATTATGATCGCCTTATAACGAAGGATATCGGTGAGGAAGAATATTGGGATCTAAAAAGAAAATCATCAACTTAATGTTTATCGATGTATCTATGTAAGCCAAATTTATGTAAATTGTTTATAATGAAGCGAAAACTAAAACGACCGTAATGCATCTAAATATCTTGATGTTGAATGTATAAATCGTATGACAGTGAGCAGAAGAGTAATTTTAAAATACATCTGAATTACTCGTTTCTTTTTTTTAGCAATTCGAGTCGAAACGATAAAAAATTTTACCAAAGCGATAAGATATGAATAGGTCCAAAATGGATATATTTGACTATAGAGTTCAACATCGGTGAAATTTTTGAATGGCGAAACAAGATAAGGCGTCAGAAATGGTGTGGCCGGTCGAAATTCTTTAATGATACCATATAGACATATAAGCACCGTTGTCGCTTTCCAATGCATCACCGGATCTCGGAAAACGTTTCTTTTCTTCTCCCTGAAAAATTCTCCAATGTTTATAAGCTATTAGAGAGAAAATATCACCGTAAGTAAGATAAAGAGTCAAGTTCAGAAATTGATATTCCTAACTGGATACCATTTACCTTCGGCAATATCGATTGGAACGATGCGATGCTCGGTTTCAAACTTACAATTGAGGTTTACTTTCTTCTGATTATACAATCAAGCAGAGATGTAAATACGATGTTGTACTTTTACGACAAGAAAAATGATAGATAATTAGATAAGAAAAACAGCAATGATGCGATAAAGAAGTAAAAATCATGCACGAGGCAGGCTCACAAAAGATGAAGCTTGCAAAAGTGATATCGATTATATTACTAATTTTCATGAGCGGTTGGTATTTGTTCATCATCATAACAAAACACTCTCTGCAACAGATAGGTGATGATCATATCAGGAAATCATTCATATCTGTAAACAACCGCTCGGCGCTGAATTACACTAAAAATTAACGACTACTGAATGCTTACATGTAAAAATTGCAAATAATAAAGAAAATATTTATAGTGCAAACGTATTAATGTCTCTAATAAATTTCAACTTAAAATAAACTTTGAAAGGAAACCTAATCGAGCATAGAACATTTACCTTTGGAAGAAATAGAAGCTATCATGACAAGTGCTTTTTTTTTGCATCCAGACTTCATAACCTAATCACGTGAATGCTATCTTGCTGCCAGACTCAAGAAGCTTATCATAGGAACTATTTATTAGCTTCGGAACTGGAGAATATAAACGAAGTCATATATCATACGAAGGAAAACAGTTCACATTTTAATAAATAGTTGACTAAGTAAGCATAACAACTGAAGATATCCATCTTTTCGAATAACAGTAATGTAATAGTTGAAAGGCGATGTCATTCATTCCATGTGGTGTAGGCTTTCGGAATTTAAATGCAGTACACTGTTTTGTTGTGTTCGATGATGTGAATCCATCAACGAGTTTCCGGAAATAAAAGAGTTGCCCATTAAATGCGCATTAGAATATAAATGCGATCTCCAAAACGATGCGATCAACTAGATATCGACGTAGGAATTGTTTTTGTTATAACACCCAGTGAGCTGATATTCTTGTTTCTGAATTTTTAAAACATTTCAAAAATTGCAGTCATTACAGCAATTTTTCGACTCCTTGCAGTTTGTGAGATTGATATATTATAGTCATAACCATTGTGCTTATCTCACCGTCTCAAAGATTTTCATCATTTACAGTGAAATCAGCAATGAACCCAAAGAAGCCACTACATTTCTCGAGTGAAACCATCGGCCTTGATTAGGGCACTTAAATTTCCTCTGTTATCGGTTAAAGACTACAGCATATCATAATGCATATAGCGTTTCCATTTGCCCTATCTCTAAACTACTCGTAAGCATTGTCACGTTGAAATATTCGAAGTGGTTAAATAGCGCGTCAGCTGAAAAATTCACTGCGGGAAAAAGTGATGGAATTCCTGGCATATCTTTTCGGTTTTTTTTTTCATGTGAAAAGTTCCAGAAGCCATTACTTCTGTTTAGGATGAAAAATTTCACTTGCAGAGACGCATTACGACGATACTGCTGCGGAAATGGGACAATATTTCTTAATGACGAGTTCCGAGCAATGATCAAGCGGCATTAAAGTTGATATGTTTATATATATATATATATATATATATATATATATATATATATATATATATATATATATATATATAAACATATCAACTTTAATGCCGCTTGATCATTGCTCGGAACTCGTCATTAAGAAATATTGTCCCATTTCCGCAGCAGTATCGTCGTAATGCGTCTCTGCAAGTGAAATTTTTCATCCTAAACAGAAGTAATGGCTTCTGGAACTTTTCACATGGAATCACCAGACCATGCCTGCTAGAGGTTGAGGACCGGCTAAATCCGAAGAGAGGTAATGGCCTGCTCGCCTAGCCAGCGAGATGGCGTCATCTAATGGCTAAAACAATGCACGGAAATGGGCCTCAGTACCCTACAACGATTGGGGTAAAACCTGGCCGAGAATGGCAAGGATGAGACCAAAATGGAAATGCATTGTGGCGGACAGCGTGCACAACGTTCGATAATCCGGCCTATCAAGTGATCAAGTGATATATATATATATATATATACAACTTTTTTATTACCAAAAGTTTTTTAATTACCAAAAGCATACCTTCTGTGATCGTTATTGATGAACACGGCGCTCGCTTCTGCTCCGTTAGCTTCCAGTTGCTCCGAATCGGCCATTACAGGTCTGTAAAATAACAACATCGCTTTAATCTGAGTGATCCAAAGGCCTGAGATGGCTCCTAACGAATTTAATGGAAAGTGAAAAATGGAGAATCACCAAACAGAAGTGATGATTACCTGCAAAAAATATGCTTTCATAACAGTCATATTTACTCTTTTTAACATACACGTATAGCACTCTTTATAACGCACCTATATAATAGTCTTTATAACACGCATATATAACCGCTAACAATACAAAGTTTTATGTTAGTATATAATCGAGAATAATATTCAACTCAGTGAATATTAGACCGTCTATGCATAGTTGTTGCAGCACTAAGTGCATAGCACGACAACCAACTCAACCGATACAAAAACAAAATGTTGTTTAGTTGCTCTTCTGTGCTGAAAGGAAAAAAGGCGCTCGCACTATTAAAGCGAAAAAAAAAATCTGGCGGCTTGCACGAAACAATATTTTTCTTTTCTAAAGCGTTCACAGATTTAACACCTGAATTCATCATTTTATGAAAAAAAACCCATTGATATTCGGTATATTTACTAATTTTTTATAAGCAATGTGCAAAATTCATGAGTAGTTTATAATATATCATAGAGGCATTTAATGAGCTTTACAAGAATTAATAAATAACATTTTTCCGTTCGAAAATAGATACTAATTAATAATTTTTCTTCCATTTTCCTTGAACGAAATACAAAAGAATTTATTGAATTCCATTTAAAATTCATATATTAATTCGAGAGAAAAGTATGCAAAATCATCGGAAAGAAGAAGTTTGTATAAAACGTGGCTAAATGAATAAATTCGCAATGATATTTTCAGTCGATTTTTTATCAACTGAACTAGATGGAATTGCAAGTGAAATGATTTGCCAGAATAGTAGATAAGAAACATGTTTCTCTAATTACGCTCATTGAAACAACCACTATGTAAATTCCCGTAAAATAGCTAAACACATGTAACAATACACTTATATTTCTATCGAATTGATTGCCACTACGAATTTTCTGTGCAATTCTATACCGACGGCCTGTAGAAAATGACGCACCTGGTTATAAAGTGTATGACAATTTTCATACGTATTTAAAACGCCTATAATTAATTTTGAAGCCGATAAATTGGCCGGAAATAGCTTTATAGTCTTTATCAAATTTTTAATTACAGCCATCAAAATTTCATCATTCCAGCTTAACTTGATGTCCCACCTGACAGTAACCTGCAGGTAAACATGTAAGTAAATTTATACGCATAAACGTGGCATAGCCAAGTTGTACTCTTAAAAAACAAATTTACAAAACAATATGAAAGTGAATTTGTTTACTAGTTAATTTTTCTTCATAAAGGCCTCGAAAGCTTTTTTTTTTAAATTGAGGTAACACTAAAAAGGTGAGTAAAAACAACAGTTCATAACGCTAAGGAATCTTCCCGTCATCAATTGTTACGAATTCCTCATGACGTCATTTTTAACAAAAATGACGACATGAAGAATTAGCATACAAGGAACAAAATTTAGCGACTTAAATATAATGAGAACGAATCAGTAAAGAAAAAAAAATTATAAATTGGAACGGGAGAAGGGAAGAAAAATTATCTTCATTGATTTGATACAATGATGAAGTGATGAAAACAGCACATTGTTTAAATGTTCAGTTCTAACATAGATTGAAAAGATGAAAGAAAGCAATGATAGGAAGGAGAAGTAAAAGTGCAAAAAGAATGCGCTAATGATAAGGGCTTTTTTTGAATAGCGTTATAAACTGTTCGTTGTTGTACTGCCAACTGTGCATTTCTCGTTAATTGGTTTGTTTAAAAAGCGAAAATGCAATTGACAGTTTGTTTGTCGTTTTGTATTTGCTATTTCCAATGACCCTTTTTACATCCTTCTTATAGAATGCTAGCAAACGATTTCGATATTCCCAAAAATTGACAAAAATTTCATCGCAAATTATTACAAAAAACTATTATTACGCGCTTTCAAAGAATCTGCTTTTACGTATATATATATATATATATATATATATATATCAAAAATTTGCATATTTTAGAACGAATAATTAAAATTTATGCAAACAAATCTCTAAAGAGTTTATTTAATTTTACAACGTTCACCGCCAGAAATTGAAAGAACATCACTTGCCTGTGTGAAGTTTGCTTACAACATAAGCAGCACTAATGAAGCAAGCATTACGTTACAAGCGCGTAACAATCAATAACTTTACTATGCACGAAAAATCGATAATGGTGAAGAGAAACAGAGAAAGAGAATGTGACAACTTAATAGCGAGTATATTCAAATATGGCCAAGAAAATATTGGAAACATTCAACGAATTCATATGTAAATTCGGTAAATTGTTTACTTAAAAGAAAAAAAGAAAACAAAACAGCAAAGAGAGATTAGAATAGCACATCAATGAGATTGGCACGATATGTGCTTTTTTTTTCGCATTTCGACAATATTATAAAATGATTTCATTAAACAATTGAATTTCTGATGAAAGGAACTTCACTCAATGTTGTTGAGTGCTAAGTGCTCACTATTCTTGAAATCAACAACTTCGAAAACACTTTAATATTTATTATTGACCAATAATGAAAGTTATAATAGAAAGTCGATTTATTCATAGGTCTCTTTCAGACAATAAGATAGATAATTAGAGAGTGAGCCCTCCTAAATTGCATCACATTAGCAGAGTTTAAGTTGTAAAAATTATATAGGAAAATGGAAATTTTTAATGAGTGAATTTTTATTAAAATTCAGCCGCTGAAAGAAAATTCCTGTTTTAGCGTGATTGATATTAATTGAAATTTTGTCACCTTCGGAGTGAATATTCTAAAAAAAGAAAAACAAAACTGCTCATAGTGGTAATCACTTCAATATTACTTTCACTTTAATAAAATTTTCAAAAATTTACGGTGTAGAAACTCTCAAGGTAATCCGGAAATGAAGCAATTTGGAGAATAACTCTGAGAATCTCAACAAGTTGGACTGCTAACTTTTGAAGTTTCTCAACGAAATTTTAAAACATTCTAGCAAAATGACAAAATAAGACTGAGTTGAAATTAAGAAAAAACAGATGTTCATGTTTATATTAGATGCAAAGAATGATGATGTCGCGGCTTATGAACCATATCCTAAGTAATTCCAATGCAAATTTAGTGTTCAGTAACAAAGTAGATGCTAACCACTAACAAATAGTGATCCCCCACCTAAAAACTCAATTCAAAGATAAAAACTTGGCAGTGTTAATCCATTGTCAAGTAGTGATCAATTCAAGGAGAAAAACTTGGCAGTGTTAATCCATTGTCGAGTGGTGCTCAGGTCCTTTTTATATATCAAATTTCATAGGGGAGAATGCGAAAGGAAAAAATGCAATTATTCCCTATAAAAAAAGCAATAAAAGTGACGCAGCGGTCTTTGAAAAATGACAGAAATTCAAAAATTATTTAATACAAAGATGGATCGAATTTAATTATATATGGTGAACATAGAAGATAATGTTTTTTTGGGCGGTTAGCTACAGAAAGAAAAACATAAATGAGATACGTTATCCATAATGATGTTGAATAAACACATCGTTTGAATTCTTTTTTTTCACACAGCGAAAGTAAAAATGAATACAAATCGATAGATCTATGAAAAGTGCAAGTTAGAAAAATGTAACTTGCACTCCCATTTTTTGTCGACTTCGTTCCATAGCAAAGAAAGCGATTGAGCATTTAATGATGCCAAAATTAACATGTAGTTCAACAATTCCAATATTTATTTTATTTTAGTAAAAATTAATATGCTTCATATCCTCGCAATCAGCTCTAAAAGCTCTCTCTCTACCTTTTCCTTTCTCTCTCTCTTTCTTTCTCTTTCTCTTTCCTTGTTTAACTTAGGCACATTTAATATCACGCTGATCAAGATGGGAGACAAACAAAAGTTATAAGAGAGTTTAAGAAATTAAAAAGAAAGAGTTTAGAAAAAGTTTTAAAAAAATTTTTCTTGATTCCACTTTCTGGATTCCTTCACCAAGTATCACTTCTATGACCAAGATAATATAACCAGAGGAAGACTTTTTAACCTTAGATTTTCTAACTTTCAATCTGTTCCCTATTAATTGCACTCGAATTCAAACATTGTTCATCCATGAGTTCGAAATAGTATCAGTGGAAGGCATCGGGCCCTCACATTAATGGTCAGCTCACATAGATTTATGGCTCAAATCACATAGATCCACATGTTTACCGCCGATTCACAGCGATTCCTATACGATACAATCACTCGCAATAATTACATGCACCTATGATCGCATCGTACAGTATCACCTACCAACATTGATTATCTAGTCACTTGGGAATTTAAAGCAAATCAGTTGTTATCGAGTTCATTTTTCAGTTATTCCACGGTGCTGTTACATTTTCAATCTTGTCTTGCAACGTCCATTATGCAGTTTCAAAAGTTGGCCGATTACCAATTTATTTCATTTGTCATCAAAAATATTGTTGGTGCGTCGTTTCAGTAAGGCAGCTTTTACAAAGGTTTTTAAATGCGCCTTATATCAGTTATGACTAATCATCATATATATTTCCTTTCGCAACATTTCTACACGTCGCTATTTCTCATGATCTACAATATTTGCTTTCGTTAACCACCTTTTTGTTATTTTCTCAAATATTTATTGCCTTTAATCACAACAAGTACTATTTGTAATTTATGAACTTAAAGATTTTTCCGACATTATCGTTTAGCTTTTTTTTTTTTTTTCAGTAGCTCCGCTCCCTTTTTTGTCATCTATAGTTCGTTATAGAAATCTTTTCATGCTTTATCCTGATTTATTTATTTGCTCTTTTTTGCTGCTTGTGAAGCTGTAATATCGTTATAGTTGTTATATTGTCTAGGTTTAAGCCTCTTAGGGCCTCTTATTCTTTAGAAGGTATCGTGGGGCTTTATTCGGCTCTTAATATTAGTATGTATTGCTCGGTGATAGGTACTTTAAAATGCAGGTGTAAGTGTTTCACGGCACGAAAAAAGTCCTATTTTTTAAAAACTGAAAAACATTGTTTGCTACATTTTCTCGGCAAAAGAAAAGAAAAGTCTGAAGAAATATGGGAAGGGACTCTATTCAAAAATAATACTGTATTTTTGATGGGTTCGTATGATGTAAACTTTACTGAAAATAGCTTGGTAATTTCCTTCCCTTCAAGTTTCTAATATCTGATTAGCTGATAGTTTGTATAGTTGATTCCGGCAAAGTGATTACTACCTTGTCACGGACGTCTTTTCGAATTGACTGAAACGATTGTTCCCGTTTTGTTCAGGATCGACGCAATGGAGAGATTCTTACGACTTGGAGCACTTAGCGGTCTCAACGCATCTCAGGTCGAACTGATTCTCAATAATATTCCTTAATAATAGGTAAATTTGGTGAAAGGGATAGGAAAGAAAATTCATTGCACGGACAGTTTTGCATCATTGAATACGATCTACTTTTCTTTCTCTTTCTCTTTCTCACTCTCTCCATCCGTGTCGCTGATAATCAGTCAGAGCCCTGATATAAAGAAAAGATCAAAAATATTCTATTGATGATTGGTTAATTTAAGTTTTAGTTGATCAATGAGTAAACGGCAACAAATGTTTAGGAATGAAACTATCGATGTGATTTGTTATGATGTTGTTGCTGTTGGCTTTTGATAAATTAGAGTATTGTTTCTCACATCGTGTAGGTAATATAGAGCTTAACACCATCCGGTTACTTTTTTTCCAAAATTTGCAAACGGCGATATAACAGATGAATTGGAGACTTTTATTCGATATCCTCAATTTTGTTTTATTATGCGATATGTTCAATTTTGTTTTAACGAAAGATATAAACACAAAAGAAAGTAATGAACATTGCTAACAGTATGTAGCTCTAGTGTTCTATTTTAAAATCTGCCGTATTTCGTTTGAAATATTTTATGATCCTAATTTTATTTTTCTTTGGCAAGCACCAAGCAATTCTCATACTCTTTTTTTCAGATTCGCTAAACCTTTTCATGCACTGAGGGTATCTAAACATATTTCTTTGTATATGAGTAGTAACACTGTTGTTTCGCAGACGCATGATCGATAGATGTAACAGTTTTTTCGCTTGTGACCATGTAATGCGTCGAGTACAGATGGAATAATCATTTATGCTGACGTTTCGGCTCCTTGAGCCATAATCATAGCAGACCAAGCTGTAAATCATCAAATAAAATACACTTTTACGTTTCATAGAGTTGCATGGGGTTTCAAAGGGAAGAGTATAAATGCTGGTGCAAAAGAAGGTAAAAGTTTAATTTTATNTTTAGAGAGTTTATGAGGTGGGCTTCCCTTATCTTGAGGATTAATGTGCTTTTGCCACGAGCAAGTATTTCGACCACAATGTTAGTAGCCTCAAGGTTGTGGACCTCGGCAACATGCTTGGCCATTGGGCATGCAGCATATGATCGAGATAGTGGTGATGACATGCTTAACACGTGCTCCCTAATGCGCTCGTGCAGGAAGCGACCCGTTTCACCAATATAGAAAGAATCGCATGCACAACAACGAATGGAATAGACGACATCTTTCATGCAACAGTCACCTGGATTGTTAGTGGGACATATAACGCACTTAGATGGGTTGTAGCATAGACGATCATATAGTCGATTGCGGACGAGAAGTTGTCGGAGTGTGGGAGGGGGGCTAACGTTTAGTTTAAGAAGGAGTCGGTGCTTATTGAGGACGAGGGAAAATTCGTCAGTAAAACTGTCACATATGTAAGGAATGGAAACGGAAACTTGAGCATTACGCTCGTATTGGGACGACGTGTGCGATGTCCAAGAGAGGGGTTGTCTAGGTGTTGTTGTTTGTGGTTGGATGAGAAGTTAAAACGGTAACCATTGGTGGCAAGAATGGATTGGACGCGGTGAAGAGAAGTTTCCATGCTGCCGTGGTCCATATTAAGGCTGACAGCATGGACTGTTTTTATGAAATGGGAGACGACGTTGCGTTTGATGTTGGGTGGATGAGCTGAGCGTGCGTTAACCAGAATATTAGAAGAGGAAGGTTTCGTGTACCAAATAGAGCAGAATTTACCTTTAGAAAGGGTAACACGAGTGTTGAGGAAGGGGAGGCCTTCTGCAGATGGGTTTTCGATTGTTGAGAGAGATGAAAGAATCGGCATTGTTAAGGGTGTCGAATATTTGTGTAGGTGATCAGGGGAATTAGCAAAAATTTCTTTGTAATACGAAAAAACATGGTAGAAGTGTATGGTCCATTTGCGTTGATCAGCGGAATTCCAGCATCATGTCATTATTTAATCGAAAAAAAAAAATTCATAGAGGGGAAGATGACGGAGGAAGGAGGAAAGGGAGGTGAGGGAGTGGCGGCTAGTGTATTCTCCCGTATTTTCGATTGATTTTTCTTGCAAAATTTCGTGCAAAAACTATGGCCAAAGTTCACTTGCCTTGCATCTTATTGGCGGTTTGTCTTTTAAAAGTTTATTTTCGTATCGTCTAACTTAGGCCTTATCATTTCAACACGGAAAGAGGGCACGGAAAGTGTCATTGATGAGGGGCGAAGTTAAAAGAATGATTCCATGGTTTAGATGCTATGTAGAAAATCCAAGCAAGTAACATAGGCAAAGCAAGAGATTTTTGGTTGATGTACATTTGATAGATATTTGTGGTTATTTCAGTTCGGCGGGGGAGCGCCGAGTGACTCGAATCAGGTTGATACATCAGAGACGGTCTATATATCGTCGTTGGCTTTGTTGAAGATGTTGAAACATGGTCGAGCTGGTGTTCCTATGGAAGTATGCTTTGTTTAAAATACGCTTCATTTGTTCTTAAATGAAAATGGAAAAAAATTTTCGTATGTAGTGGATTGAAGAGATTGTTCATCAGTGGTTACTCTCACTTGTGAGAAATGAGTAATGAAGTGAGAATTCGTTTTGAACTGTCAATCTTGTGGTCACTCCATATGTAGACTAAGGCATTCTCCGTTTGGCCCTTTATGCTCACCATTTTTCATATTTCAGGTGATGGGTCTAATGTTGGGTGAGTTCGTCGATGAATATACAGTTAATGTAATTGACGTCTTTGCAATGCCGCAATCAGGAACGGTACCGTTATATCTCATTTAAAATGCTTTAAGCTAGTTGAAAATCTCACCTTGCCCGCGTGATTGCCCACTTCCTACTTAGCTTGCCCACGAAAGCTTCTCGCTTTCCCTCGTTTTAAAGACTTAGTATGTTCGAAAGGAACTTACTTCAAGATGTGCTGAAACCGGTATTATCATTGTGGGTATCGAGAGGTCTGCTTGAGATAGGTTTTTTTATTTGAACGAAAGCTTATCATGTGTGCCAGACCTTCCACAAGTTCTAGAATGATGCATGCTGAAGAAAGGCATCTGGTAATGGTGGTACTTACCTCAAATTACATGGACAAAGCCTGCATAGTATGACATTCATCTTCAAAGAATTATTGCTTAGAGAGAAAATGGAAGTATAAACAGTCGAATAAAGAATGAAACGTCATGAAAGTAGCAGAGGTATCACCAGCTTCAAAGGCCCAAGTTCGTTTATTATGTAAAATTATCGCTAAATTTCGAGCCTTTTTGAAGAAACTTCTTGCTGATGCCTTACTGCTCTTAAGTTTTTGTTTTTCTCGGCTTTGCAAAGTATACAAGCTACATCGAAATGATGGGAAAAAAGTGACAATCTTCACAGTAGATGAGTTCAGGGAGTATCAGTAGAGGCCGTGGATCCAGTTTTCCAAGCGAAGATGTTGGATATGCTGAAACAGACTGGTCGACCCGAAATGGTTGTTGGCTGGTATCATTCACATCCGGGTTTCGGTTGTTGGTTATCGGGTGTTGACATCAATACACAGCAAAGCTTCGAAGCTCTCTCCGATCGCGCTGTGGCTGTTGTTGTTGATCCAATTCAGTCAGTGAAGGGCAAGGTAGAACCTTTTATACTAATATGTTTTTTGAACCGTTGAGTTTTTCCTTTTGTTAATATCATCCTCTACAAAGAAATTCTCAGCTACCTCACATTACAGCGACGTCATTTGTTTTCTAGTAAAATTATGGTTCAGGTGGTAATCGATGCATTTCGTACAATAAATCCACAAACGATAGCCTTGAATCAAGAACCACGTCAAACAACATCGAATCTTGGCCACCTGCAGAAGCCGTCAATTCAAGCGTTGATTCACGGACTCAACAGACACTACTATTCTATTCCTATCAACTATCGAACACATGAACTCGAACAGAAGGTTGACACTTGTCGTGTAATTTATGAAAGTTTTAGAAAGACAATATGATCCATATATCAAATTTTATAAAGAAAATATGCTGCATATATCAAAAAGTTAGAAGTTTTATACTGAAATAATGCTGACGTAAAGTCTTTTATGCGTACAACGTTAGTATAGACCCAGATGAATGTGTTTCTCCGAGAGAAGGAAATTAAGAAAAGAAAAAAAAAACAATTTTTCTTTTTTCAAAAACAAAAGCAGGGATCACGTAAGTATGAGCAGAAACGCAACAGACAACTGTTAGGAGGCTAGATATTTGTTAAAAATGCAATAATTAAGGCCCGGATAGATTACCCATGAGAACAAAAGGTGACTACGTTTCGGCCCTTATCCGTTGACGTGTGCACCTGAGTTATGCGCAGGCCATCGTCAGAACGAAATGCATAACCCCGTTAGTTTAAGAATCTATACAAACAGCTGAACTAATAGTGGAAAGTTAGAAGGGAATAGAAAAGTAGCCTTTATGAGAATAACTGAAATGTGAAATAAGGAAATTGCAGTAAATGTAAAAGCTCTGAACGGTAACACCAATGTCGTCACCATAGTTCGAAAGAATAATGGAAAGTAAAAGATGAAGAATGGTATAATAGAAAAACCACAATGTAAATTACGGTACATGTATAATTTTTCTATAAACCTAGAAAACGGTGCACAAAAGTATAAACGTTAATGTGTTGGAGCATGTGGTCGACATGAGCGCACCAAAACCACACATGATAAACTGATAATCGATAAGCCTAACTGTAGGTGTTAACGGGCTTGATCGTACAGTTGCAACATGTAGTGCCATATTTTTTTTAATCTATGTTTAACATTAGACTTATCGTAGAAATATGAGTGACATTTGCAGATAACTAAAGCGTTCTTAAGACCAAATACTAATAAAATTGTAGAATGAAATTCTAATACAAATACAGAAACTAAATTTATGTTGTAAGGGAAACAAATCCATGTATGGAGCATGTAATACAGAAGCTGTAGTATTATTTAACCCTATGATATGCAGTTACGTATACAAATGTTGCGCTAAGGAACACAGTATGGAAGAGCGATAATCATATAAATCTTGATGTATATGAACAACGCGATTGCACTATGGAATAGTAGCAAAAGTAGAGCAATATTTTATTTGATTCTAGACCCATAGAAATAGCTGTTTATGCAACTGACTTTTAAGGTTATGCACACAAAAAGGATTTAAGCGAAACAAATATCTAAGAAGTGTGAAAACCAAAGTCCGTAAGGATTCCGTTAATCAAACTTTTAATACCCTGTCTGTTAGGATAGACGAACTTATATACTAACTTCAGTTTGCTAATTAAAGCTGCATATAAATACTTTTCTGCTAGAGAAGTATCTAGAGGTTTATCCTTATAGTTTTTAAGCAGTCCCTTACATTTATTAATGAAATCAGTCTTAAGTGAGCAGAGTTTACTAAATCTAGCCCGTCAGAATATCATTGCCATTGTGATGGGTTAGGAACGCAGCTTATGAAAGCTTCAATTTTTTTTCTACAAAGGACGGTTGGGAAGAAATGAAGCGTGAACTCGGGAAGGGTAGAAGTAAGGATTTTGGTATGGGAACGAGAAAAAGGTTTGCGTTTACCGACGGGTTTTTTTTTTGTTTTTTTGCTGACTTCCACTTTTCGAAACTCAAAAATTTAGTGAAGTGCAAAACTGGCAACTAATTAACTTATAATAGCGACATTTTTTTCCTGAAACGTTATAGAATTCAGGGGTTTCACTATACTTTGCATTTAATTCTTTACTTTTCTTATTATTTTGTTAGCATGCTTTCAAGTAACAGCACATTAATTTCATGCAAATTTTCAAAACCTTTTAGTGAGATTCATGTAATTTTGAGAGTGTAAGCGTTGCTGTGAATGTGAGAATAGGTTGAAACACAATCTCGTCATCAGGAATAAATTACAATTGGTTGTTTTTATTTGTTGACTAGTTTGATTTCGAGTTGCTATATGCTGAGTGAATGATCTAACTGTATTGAGAAAAGTTTTTGAGTAGTAGTTAATTTGTCGCACGTTAATCTCTAAAAGCATCTGCAAAATATGTAACGTATTACGAGGTACTGATTCGTTTCGAAAGTGGTGCTGGAAGGATTACTTATTGAAAAATATTGACGATTATGAATTCAGATGCTCTTGAATTTGAATAAGCAAACGTGGATGGATTCGCTTGGATTGATGAAGTTTTCTGCTCACTGTGAAAAGAATCACGCATCAATGGCCACTGTACTAAAGTTGGCAAAATTATACAAAAAAGTAATTTTTATTATGCATATATTTGTGTATATAGTGATGAATGGATGGAGAATTCATATGAAAGAAGATATGGAACATTGCTTAGGTGAAGAGAGAATATAATATCAGATAGATAGTAGAAACCGTTCGTAGCAAATGAATAAAAATGGAGGAAAAATTAAGATATATTAATCGTAAATTGAAATTTAATCGTTTTTGTCTCAAAAACTTGCTATTGCTTCGCAGTTGATAACGTCCGGTACCATTCGACGAATTCTGCGGAACAGTGATTCAGTTTGCATACGGAGGATTGAGGGCGTTCAATCTAATTGTACCATTTTTCCGGTCGTTCTACTACTGCTTTCATAGATTGAAAGAAAATGAACAGTCGTGAATACGCTTCTTAGTTATTCTTTGATTGTACCACTATATGTGTCAACTTTGTCAGCCTCATGTAGACTTATGTCTTCCATGGTACTTATATGTTTACTTATAATGTAATGGGCTACATTGCCAATTATTTCTTTTCAAAGACGTTAATTCATCTGTTACTCTTCATGAGAGCGGTGGACGGGAATCAGCTTTCTAGTCTATAGAATGCAGCTACTGCAAAAAGAACATCCAAAAAACGTCTAAAATAAGCCGGAATGCCTACTAGTTCCTGCCTTGTTATAGCTGAATTCTTCAAAAAAAGCCGTTGCGTTCGTTGCTCATTGTCCGGATTCTGTTCCGCCTACGGATCTTTCCATTTGGAAGAAAGGGTTCTTCGAGGATGTCAAGGCCTCAAAAATGTTTGGATGGATAAGAAGAAGCGAAGGGGCTGTAGAGTGGGAACGCGCAGGGATTTCCGACTCGTAAGGGCTGAATATCGCAAGAAGCGATACCGAGAAGGTCATTTTGAAGAGCAAAAAATCTCACTGCAGAGCTTAAAATTCTATCATTGTAGTTGCTGTGAAAAAGTTTCATGGAAGTAGGCGACAGTCATCTATGTTGCTGCTGTGCATTTTCTCGGATCAGTCGACAGATACGGCCTAAGGCATGTACAATTTCCTTTTCGCGGGAAAGTAGTCTGCAGTCCACCAGATGGATTACCACTCTTTCCGGCAGGTTTTCACACATTCCTGCGAATGAGTCTTTAAGGCTGCGAACATGACAACATTTATTGCTTTGCAATATACTCCGTTTATGTTATAAAGCATTCGAAGTATGTTATTAGCTATAAAACGAATTAATTTCTTTGAGGATTTGGAAGAGCAAGAGAAAATGACGGACGAACAATTGGCAATTAAGAACGTCGGCAAGCAGGATCCAAAGCGTCATCTTGGCGAGACAGTGAACGAAATGCTTGCTGATAACATTGTTCAGAATTTGGCCTCAATGCTTGATACTGCATCGTTTCAGTGATGCTCACATCGTTGAATATTTATTGCTGCATAGTGATAGCAGATCTTTTTGGGGGGCAGGGGGTTGGTGCCATATCTACAGACAGTTTCATAAATTTACGCCTGCAATGACGTTACAAAAAATTCCTACAATATAAGGTCGTAGGTATTTCTGATTAGTAGAAATTTATGTGGATTTACGCATTAATCTTCAAAGGTGATATTCATCTCTTCGTTGTTACTAAACAAATTGGATAGGCATTTCTTTGTGGTGATTTTTGCTCTTTTCCTTATAAGATGACCATGTTGAGCTGATAAAGCTCGAGGCATTTGTGAGTTGTAGGCGCGTTGCTCAGATGCCAGTATTTGACCATTGATGAACTGTTGTTGACGCTGAGTTAGGTGTTTTTTATTCATCTGCAATCGTATTTAACCTGTACCGAGACCAGTTTTTTTTTTTTTTTTCATCGAGGCTACGTTACGCTTCTGGAGCAGTTCGCATGGAGTTGGTTTTGGAATGGGCTGATGTGAGTGCGTATGTGTGTCTGTGCATGTGTATGTGTCTGCGCGCACATATGCGTAGGCCTATGTCCATTAATGGAATCTCTTCCAAACAATGAAATTTTTTGTTACTATATTTTCCATCATTATATCATCTGTCGTCTTTTTTTTATTCCAGCATATTCCGCACTCGGTTAAGTTCTTTTCGCATATCGTCGCTGACTTGAACGAAAACGGCAGCATTTTTATAGTCTGTGCGACTGCAGCCTTGTGTCTGTATATCTTATATGGTATGCAGTCTTGATGTGCACATACCGATGCGTTAACTTGATCATTCCAAACTTCGAGATGGAGTGGGAATCTCTTTCCCTCGTTTAAAAGTAGGTTTGTATTGCTGAAATAGGTTGCTGAAGTAAGCTTAAGAGTGGGATCGTGTTCCCAATAT
Organism: Baylisascaris schroederi; assembly: GCA_006503575.1. Classification (NCBI taxonomy): domain Eukaryota; kingdom Metazoa; phylum Nematoda; class Chromadorea; order Rhabditida; family Ascarididae; genus Baylisascaris; species Baylisascaris schroederi. The sequence continues at coordinate 523,923 of QEWY01002836.1, forward strand.
GGCGCATCAACACTTGAGTTATCAGATCTTCACCCAAATTGTTGCTTTTTTGACTTGTTCGCTCTGAAGTTGTCTCTTCTAAAGTATAGGAGATCCAGCTATGCATGTTTCTGTCCCTTGGACATGCGGTGGGGACTGGGGCAAAAATGGTTGAGGAGCAATCCAGATTTGCATCGTTTGGAGGTGATGTTCTCACAATCGCTACATCAGAAAGTGCCCCACCCGCTGGCTTCCTCGCCTTTCTTCCTATCTTCTTATTGTGGTTAATTCTGAAATTTCCAAGTCTCCGAAATCGGTTTTTTGCCGTCGACAATTTGGTTATTTACTTTATGCAAATGATTCAGGTTGTAACATCTTCGAAGCCTACACATTGAAGCTGTTGTAGTGAAGCGAGCTGTGAAGTTGATGGATTGCATTCGAAAGTAATGTCGAATGATGGGAAATTGTATCCTTCACGATGTTAAAACTTTTTTTTCTTTGTTGTTGTTGTTTAACGTTAATGAAATGGTGAATGTTCGCAACATTTTATGCAAATAAAGTCTACGATCAGCGCAGTTGTGCGCTTTTCAACAGCAATGATCGGTACCATTGTAATTGCTCGTTGATTTCGAAGCCATTTATGTATCTTAAAGACCGTAATGAGCTTGAGTTGTGATAGTCAGTTGTGTCTGCCGAATCTAATTGAGCCTTGAGGTGGTTCGTCACCTTGCCACAGTAATGTGCTACATATCGAATTCTCGCCTAACCAGCCGATCTGAATACTATGATTTATTCTAGAATGGATATTACTTGGTTCGATTCTTTATATGGTCTCATCACTCAGTCTTTAATATAGTATATTACCTTTGAATGAGTTGGCTGTCGGTGTAGAAAAGAGAGCTACGCCTTTCGTGCTCTGTGGGAATACCCCTGGTGCGGAGGAGTTGAATTCGATTAGAATGCTTTGGCGTTTCTGAGTGGGATGAGCGAGTTCGGCTGGGAATTATTGTTTAATCAGCCCCATCCCCCCCCTCCCCTTCCCCTCTGCAAACTTTTGAATGGCAGAGGCGATTCTTCTCGACCGAATGCTCTAAGGTCAGTATACTGCTTTTATTCTTGAACGCTTGGGAAGGTTACCGTATCGTGATAGCGGATGCGTCCAACGTGAAGGTTGCCAGTTTTGCCACCTATCGAGAGGTGAGCATTTTCATGATGTTGATTGCAACAGCATTTCTCAGATGGCATGGACAATCCAGCGATCGGTGCAATGGTTGCCAGTTGCTGGAAGGTGGACTCGGGTCTCCATAATGGGCCGTCGACCTGATGAGGACTTCATTAAGATGCGAAGTGGTGGTACTGACGATAGGAAAACAATTATTCTAATGATTCCTGGTATGTTTTTCTATACTTGATCGGTGTAGCGAACGTTCGGGAAGAATGTTTATTAAGACAAAAGCGTTGCTTATATAGTGACAATTGTCGCGAAGATACGCGAGTGAGTTACATGGCTGCTGCAGACAGTAAATCAAACTGTGTCTCAACGCCGTGACTCACAGAACGATCCAAGTTGATCTCTGGCTGTAACGACTATATTGTCTTACTCAAGCGGCGTTGCGGTCGTGTGTAGGCGTAGCGGGTTTGCACTTTTTGTCAGCACTTTTTCGTTTATTGTTTTTTCTTGAATTTCAACTCAATTCTCATTGTTGCTTGTTGGTAGTTTCGAAGTTTCGCGATCTCGTCATTAGCTTTGATGTTTTGCATTCTTCCTGCCATTTGTTCGTACCTCCTTTATGAACTCATCAGCAAAAATCACCTCGTTGGGCCCAGGTCAAGCTTTATGATGACTCGGGTCTCCATAACGTCTTTCGATTACGTCGCGTTTTTGCGTTGGTTTTAAAGTAAGCGAAAGGTTTAATTACCCAAGTTTGAGGTGTCGGGCGATCGCAGAGCAAAGAGGTATCCCCCGAACCGTGTAAGCAAACCTGGGACGAGCCAATTAGGAGGTTGGTAAAGATTTGGCTGGAAAAAAAAGGAAAGGGCGCAAGTGGACGAGCCGTCGTCAAATCAGGGCAGTTTCTTTACTGTGACCAGTTGTAATTGACCAGTGTGGAGTTCTCGATAGCTGCGAGCCCTGCGGAGAAGTCGGCAAGTAGAAAGAGAAAAATCATCGAAAGCGCAGGAAAAACAAATTGCGGTGAACAACAGTCAATCGCACGAGTTAGGCTAAGGTACATTGGTAGCCTTATAACCTGGTGTCGGCACGAAAGCAATCGCCCGACACCTCGTGTTCCGTGTGGTTTGTGTTGCGCTTCATTGTATTGGGCCCTGCCACAGTTGGCATTCTAAAGTTGTATCCCGCTCTTAGCGCCTACTGTATCGCTGAAGTCGCCCAACCTGCCCACCATCAAAGTTGCTGTTTTGATTGTAATTGTTTCGTTTGTTTTTTTGATATCGCCAGTTTTGTAACAGGCCTGTGCAGCTTGTCAGTTTTACTTCAGGTGCATCGTGACCTTAACTCTGTTAATCTGTTTTCTGATAAACCGTCGATCCTTCCGTTCTGTTTTCTGTTGTCTACATACGGCCATCAACCTCGTTTGTTCACGACAGCAATAGCGTGCATATTATAATCAGAATTCATTGGTAACAATATCTCGTTTCTTTTCTTTTCTTTGAATTAAACATTTCTTCAAATAACACTTCCTTAATTTAGATTAGTGACAGTAGCAATACATTCAAACATTTGCAATCATTTAGGCTACCATTACAATAGTATAGATTTTGCGTCGCTCATATGTGAACAATTTGAAGGGGGGAATCACAGAGTTGTTTCGCGATTGCGATAATCGGTATGAGGAAGGTATGTGGTATACTGCGGGAGGAGGGGATGTGGGAATACAGGGGCTGGGATGGAAAAATTAAGAGTGACAAGACGTCTAACTGAGCTTAAGCGTGTGGGAATGGTATGTTCTTGTTCATACCAAACGTGCGGCTTCAGGTGGTTCGTTTTCGGCAAAATCTGGAAATTAAAAAATATTGAAAGCGTTCGCTGATGACATAATGAACAAATTGTTGTTTTATTTTTGGTCATATCCACCATCAGTTTTAATAAACGTCTCTTATTCTTGAACAATTTGTGGACGAGATAGGATATAGTCGATTTCGTGATTCTGTTCATTTTCGCTTGACTGCTTGAGTAATCTATAGTCAGTCGTTACCATCTTCCTGATTTTCTTAATCGGGAAAAAAGCCATGGCAGGATATGGACGCGACCACGCTTATCAATTCGGTCCTCTCTCGGCAACACATTCAGTGATTTCATTTTTAAGGTAATCCTGGAAACGAAGGTTTCTACGAACATTTCGCACGTGAAGTTCTAACTAATCTAGAGAATGAGAAGCAGAAAACACTACACACCTCATCAAACGAATATGTGCTCTATACCGTATCACATCTTAATCACGTGAGTCTACCAGACGAACTCTGTCATAATGGTGCACACAAATCGACCGGTTTGTTTGAATAATTTTTCTTTTTCTTGGCTCCTAATACGGCAGTTGTTTTCTTCTTCAAGCAAGTGGATTCGTTCATATATTTTAGATTGTGAATATGAAGCTAATGATATATGTAGAAAATTTTTGATTCGATTTCTTTTCGAACGTTTCGGTTTTATTAAGGATTAAACAGATTCGAGGTGAAATAACAAAAAGAATCGTTAATCATCCTTGACAACTTTTTTTTTTCGCTTATTTGGAAGCAAACTGCGTCCGAGAGAAAAAATTCAGGCTCGTGTGCCGTTCCGATGTTTTTCTTCATGAAAGCCTAAAGGTGCAAGGTCACTATCTTCCAGGATCTGATTGGAAGGGAGTCTGGATGCGGAATATTTAGATTTGTTAGCGCAATTTGCTCTATTTACTTCTAAAGTTCTAAATTTTTTCCAATATAATCTGTTCAGTAAATGAAGCATATCACATCTACCTTTCCACAGGCAAACTTCACCAAGGTGATATTTGAAGTAATATGCTCACAGCCAATATATTTTGAAGCAATATCATACGAAAGCAAAAAACAATTGAGATTTGTTCACTTCATAGATCGGTTTAATCTCAACGACCAGATTCGCCATAAAATTGATTTCTGTTTGGAATATCTACCGAAAACTAGTCGAATCGTCATGTTTGGTCATTCGATTGGATCGTATATTATGCTGAGGTGATTCACCATTTTTCAATTTTTTTGTTTCCCTGTTATTGATGAATACTTCATAACGGTCCAATTATGCTCAATTTTTTGGCAGTACTACTGTTGGGCGTGGTCTTATTGCATTTACGTTGATGTGCATGCATGTATCATCGGAAAATATCCATCTTATTGGCATTTTATCGAAAACGGCTAACTGCTTGACGTACGTATGTTCTCCTATCTGTTCGATCTCTCTCGATTCCCCGCATTCCTCGTTGCCCCTTCCCGTACTAATACTATATGCAATATTACACTCTCACTTAACAATCTAGGTGTTATCACAGATTGCTAACAAACCACAAAATATTCATAATAAGATATCTTTGTTTCAACGCGAGCGACTTAACCAATTTGATTGCAACAAAGAGATGCAAATCCGGCAAATGCAAAGTACCATCTCAACGGTTGCATAAGATATAAAAATTCTTGGAAAAACCTGGATTTTATTAGTTTCTTTCGAGGTTTTTTGCTCGATTTGAATGTTGATTTATTGGTCGGCTACTTCCTTAAGTAGACTCTAGCTAATAACATCAAACACTTAAGATTTAGTACAATACCAAGCAGCCAAACATGTGCCTATGTGTAGAGGTACGCGAAGACACGCACTTCACCTTCATGCAGTTTGGAATTGAAAATTTTAAACATTTAAAAATAGGGCGAAACATTGAAATTTGAGCATGATCATATAAGTCACAACCTGCCGGCCTGCGAACAAGTACCGGTCGCATCGAAATATATGCCTGCCTACATCGACAGCGTTTCTCGTTTCCTTGTGATGTGGAATTAGTTCATAGGAAACATTTTCAACCGCAGTTTCATGTGCTGATCACTTACTAGCACAAATTGCACGAAGCTATACATCTTTCACTTGTCTACAGATCCCACCTAACCGACTAAAAAAGTCTCATCTCAATTCGTCTATCCAGAGCGAAGACATGACTTGGGACAGGTGGCGAGCGCGTTCGGCGCCGCGCGCGCACCTTCTCGCAGGCCCCACACATCCGCCCACGTTGTGCGAAGCCAGTCACTCAAAACCGTATCAAAATTCATCCATCCGAGGTATTTTTTGGGCATTTTTTCTGGACTCCTATTTGCTTTAGGGTTGTTTCCGTATACCGTTGGAGAGGCCTCGGCGAGCTGATAGCAGGCAGGAGATCGTTTAGCGCCGTATGAAACAGTGGCAGAGAATGAGAACCCCCAAAATTGCAAAAATGGAGATCTGTGAAATTTTGGCCGGTGGATTCGGTTTTCAACATTTCTCCGGAAATATAATAAGCTATATATCGTTTGATAGAGCTTTGGACGCTGTATTGAAAGAAGCAAACAGTAACTTCATAGGCCTAACTGTAGCCCAGAAAAAATTCACAAATATCAATTACAGTACATTTGTATAAAAATAGAACAATCCTGCACCTATAATTTCCTTCGTTTTCCAGAACAGAGCAAACAGCGCGCACATTCGTGATCACCTCGTTGAGTTCTATCGTTTGATACCAAAATGGTCGAAATTGTTGACAAGAAATATTTTTCTAGAATTTCCCTGTACTACTCCCTGCGATTGAAAAAATGCGATATTTGGGTTTTTTTTCTAGACTCCTATTTGCCTTAGGGTTGTTTCCGTATACCTTTGGAGAGGCCTCGGCGAGGTGATAGCAGACAGGAGACCGTTTAGCGCCGTATGAAACAGTGGCCAAGAACGAGAACCACCAAAATTGCAAAAATGGAGATCTGTGAAATTCTGGCCGGTGGATTCGGTTTTCAACATTTCTCCGGAAATATAATAAGCTATATATCGTTTGATAGAGCTATTAAAGTTGTGTCCAACAGAGCAAACCCCAAACAGTACATTGATATAGAAAATTCGGAAAATTTAATCCTTAAACGGAAAAAACCCCAAAAAGTGAATATAGACAATAATTATTATTGAAGGGTAATGTACAAGCGAATGAAAGTAAAGAAATCCAGAAAGAAGAAACAACAGGCACCTATGTTGATCAGAAGGAGAAGTGACAATATGAACCTATTGAGTATATACATTTTACTTCGGTACTAAAATTGAGCTCAGGGGGCTCGATCCCCACAAATCTCCCGATGGGGGCTACCGCCCCCTTAACCCCCTGCTTTCATCTGCGAGAAGTTATTGCTATAGAAAAAATTCATTATCTATTAAATCACGCTGTTATATAATTATTATTTTTTCTCACGAATTTTTGCAGGTGACCCAGGAAGGGTAAACGCCATTCGAAAGATAATTAAATGATTATTCCAGTAAATATAATTTCATCGAAATCCATCCAGAACTAACTGAGTTATAATTGCGAGTAATGTCATTTTTCTGACTCCCTCGCTTTTATATACTATGCCGCAGCCAGATGCGCTTCCCATTATTTCTAGTAGAGACATCCTAGGCATGCTGTAAACCGCTGGAAAGAAAATGGCCTTGGGCGTCGAACGGCACTGCGCGCGCCTCTCTCCCAAATATCCGGGAAAAAGTTAAGGCCGAAAAAAAGAGTCCCGAATGTCCTGAAAATCTCGGTTTGGGGCGAAACCACACCTATAAACTTGCAGTAGGCTTGGGAAAAGATGAAAACTTGTAGTTGATGGGAAAACTGTGCGATGAAAATCCAGTAAACAGTCGTAAATGATGGATAATGAAAAAATTCCAGCCCGATTAGTACATCTGGAAGGGAGATATGGCCCAAAACCGATTTTCCGGTTCCGCAACGGGTATCTCTTCCGGATCATCAAATATCGACTACCTTTCTTCATAGAAATGTCAAGATGAAAATGGAGTCGAAGGCTTGTGCAACAGACTCGAGCCTTCGGCACTTGCAAAGACAAAAGACGAAGCTCCGCAAGGACACCAAACACATACACACATATATACGCACACACCGCTTTCCACATGCCACATGCACACGCCAGAGCGATTCGAAGAAAGCAAGCCTAACTCATCCCTCCTATACCGCATACAAAACCAATGCAGCCCACATCCTCCCCTCATGTCATTATGCTTGTCCCCAACCAAACACTTAATCGGCTGCGCCATTTAATGCTTGCAAACCGAGTCAACTTTCATCGTCTATATATTTGTAAGGGAGAAAGTACTCACTCACTTCACAATACACCTACCCCTCCCGACCAGTGATAGCACTCGTTGGATGGAGCTCGATTCATACTCTTATTTGATAACACACACTCTCGTCCAACTCCAGTCGTTGAGATTTCCGAAGACCCGAAAGCCTTAAGTATGAAAATAGCATACATACACACTTTTAACCCACTTACACTACACCTGCACCCACCAAGAAGTACACCTCTGGAAACCACAAAATTTATCACATTTTAATGAGAAAATGGCACCCCACTATCAACTCATAAGTCTGAAAACGCCAGCCAAAGGGTAAAATTGCTTATGATTTTCTGTATTAATTAGATTATATGTTGCTTTTGAAAACTGCTGAGTATGGCGCCGAAGAGCCAACCCAAGATACCTGCTTGTGATGTATCATTGCAAGTGATCACGTTTGCCCGCATAATCGATTCTCTTTGAGTGCTCTTTGCCTGATGCCACTGTTCTTCTATTGTGCTCTTGGCGGCATCTGAGGCCTATAAGGCGGCTCTCAGGCGGTCAGACTCGGTCTTCTTCATTCGTCTCCTGCTGGCCGTCTGTTCTTCACTCGTCAATTGCCCAGTAGGCTTCTCCTTGTCCCAGTTCGCTGTCGTTGTTGTGTCCGTCTTGGGAGTCGTTATACTCCCCAATAAAGAGTTTCCACTATCTCCGCGTGCCTCGCGTCCCACACTGGATCTACCTCTACGCTTCTTCGCTGCCCGACAGAACAAATCGGCATTCCGATACAACAAAAACAATGGTCCTTCTAATGAAACAACTTTAAATGAAACTTTTTGAAATATTTCTTTAAGGATACTATCAGAGTTGTTGGAGAATAAATATAATATTGTGTGTGCGGGTTCGTTATTTCCAACAATTGAGAGAATGGCTGAATCGCCTAATGGTCGACGACTTTTTTCGATTCTTTCCGTATGGTTTGCTTTTATTTCGACGTTCTAATTATCTAATAATGATCACTTTTTGAGTAGTTTTAGAATATTGATCCTATTGTGAGATTTCTCTATCGCTTATTGTTCGTTTTTTTTTTTTTTTCAAAAGTGCGTTATTAGGCCGTCGTAGTATGCATATTTACGAGTACCTTAGTGGCTTCACTGGGGAGGATCTCCTTGGCATTGGCTTAGCTGGAGAGGATCTTTTCAGCCTAGTTCTTTAGACGTTTCGTGTTTGTTATCGCAGGATTTCTTACCATCTAGGTTACTAAGAAATGTTGAAAATTCATCACTTTTTATGCCACGTATTTCCTATTACTTCTTTGAAGAACATGGAGTTTGCGAAGAGCCAGAAACGAAGCCTTTCTGTGCTCCCTTCAATAAAGTTTATTATCACTTTTCAGCATTACCTTACAGGTGACATATGTAGATGTGTATGTATCTCTGTCAAGTTTAAATTTAAATTCAGTTACTCTATAATCAACAGCAGTGGAATGCATTGGGCAGAAGTTGTGCGAAATCATTCCAGACAATCTTTCAGATTTAGTTTGTAGAATTTTCGAAGTTTAAATGATTAGAGGAGATTTGAAATTTTTTGAAAATCAGACTATTTTGCATAAACATTCGGCATTTGAGAATGTAATGAAAAGCATGATCTCTTCGTCGTTCTTTGAGCATTCACATGATCCTTCGATATGACCGCGAAATTGTGAGAAAAGGCATATCGCATGGGTTTTCCTGATGCACTTTCCCACTCGGTTATATTGAGCTCACTGTGCATGGCAAACGTTTTACTTGGCCGTTTTTATAATTTTTTTTCAAATTTTTTATTTTGAGCTCCAGATTTGGGTGAAAGGTGTATTTTTCTAGAAACCATTGTGTTTTTACTTAACGTTGCAGTGATTCTTTCTCTTGCTGAATAAAATAGCTTAATGTGACAGAGGTGAAAGGTTTTCACTCTAAGAGTAGAAACGTTTTGCACATATTAATTTATGTAATCTTTATTCGTTCATTGTTTTGCAGTTCAATATATTTTACAGCATTTAAATACAGTGGATAGTTTATGGACACCGTTATTATTCTTTTTGAAGTTGCTTCCGGTTGCCGTCAAGAGATGGTTATGTTCTTGGCATTTACCAAAAAACAACGTGCCTAAGTGTGTATTGGAGAGTGCTATCGAACTGCTCGATGTGAACGTTTTGCGCAATATCATTCATATGTGTGTTGATGAGTTGAATACCGTACGATTTTTTCGATTTCTTTGCTTTCTCATACCACTTTTCAAGGTTGCCTTTATGTTAAATTAAATTTAACATTCAAAGCTGTTTGAGAAATACACACAACATGTCGAGAGAAGGAAGAAAAATTTGTGACATCTCACTCGATATATCTTTTCTCTAAATTTGCGTGGAAAAAAAAGATGTTTTTACAAGTTTTAAGAGTCGTTTAAGAAGCCTTCTCTTTTTTTTTTCGATTCGCACTAATGGGGTAGTTGTTGGTTTTGTTTCCCTTAGGAGCATCTTTGAAATCGTGGAGAAAAATTAAAAACTGAAATGATGTTTACAATTAGAGAATATTTTCCAACCTGTTCATTTCGGTGAAATTTCCTTGTTCGTGATTAAATCGTACACCACCACTTTAGCAAATTATTATTTGGTATACTGCGTTTTAAAAAATATTTCACTGCTACTCATAACATATCTTCTCTATAATGAGAAAATGTTATTGCTGCTGATAACTCTTTTGCATCGTCTATGTTTAGTTCTCATTTAAAAATTCGGGCTTCTTTCGTGTATTTCAATACTATTTGAGAAAAAGTAAGCACAACAACATATTAAATGAATCATTGATTTTCCTATTCTATCGATATGCTTTGTGTATATTAATTTTATTTTATTATTGTTGCGAATTACTTATGCAATAATTTCAGGTATGCAAATTAGATGAATCTTTGTTAAGTTATACGGATTGTATTCGTTTTTATTATGGCACAGCAGACAATTGGTGTCCACTTCGATTTGGAAATGAAATGAAGAAAAGATTAGGCGAAAGTGAGCTCTGTTCTTTATTTTTATCTATTATATTTAGGTGGGAATTTTCAGAGCAAATCACTCCCAGTATATTAAGGAAAGGAAACCAATAACAAAACAAGAATGAGACCGCATGAAAGTAGTATTGATGAAACATAAAAGGTGAAATGATAATTTTCCATCATAAAACTTCACATTAATCTCTAAAATATTAGCTGAGTGGTTAATATAAGTCTCTGATATCGTTAACGTGCATGATTACCTACCACAAACATTTGATGCTCGTATTTTTCGTCAGCTTATTTGGCAATTAATACACAATATTTGAAAGGTGATTGCTGTTTGATTTGTTGCAATCTCTTATATAGGTATGCCGAATTAACACTGTCAATGTTTAAATTAATCTTTATAATTTTTGAAAGCGCCTTAATGTTCTGTATTTCGGCGATTGTCTAGTCAAGTTTATTTCAGCAATACAGTATGCAAATGGAATCATCTTGCAGCTTAACGATAAGAAAATATTTGCCGATTGAAGGACATACCACTATATAAATACTGATGAAGTGTGAGGATTTTGGAGAGAATTTTTACGTTATTAGAACTGCTAAGCATAGGTTAAGTGATTTTGACGCCTAGAAAGTTAGTAATCATTTTTAGATTTGGTTAAAATCGATGATGGAAATTGCGAGCATGCTTTTGTAATCAACAACAACGAAGTTATGGCTCGTAAGGTGCTCGATTGGATTCTTCAGTGATACTTTTTGCATCGAACGATGAACGATCTTAAACTGCAACGTCGTTCAATAATCTATTTCACTTGCGAACATATATCAGCCAGCGTCTTTGAATTTTTCAAGCTTTATGAAGCACAGGTGGATAGCGAACTCTCCCACCCATCCCATTATAATAGAGATTGGAACCCAACAACCGATACAATAAAGTGGAAATTAAAATGCATTTCACAACCTCAACTCTCAAATTGATAGTAAAGATACGTCTAACACCTTCAATTCACTCGTACCAATTGCATTGTCCCTTAGCGGGATTTGCAAAGGCTGTTCACCTTTCAGGATAAAGAGTGATTGCTGAAGAACCTAAATGTTTCAGCAAATTTTCTAAATAACTGCGTTTGGAGAACAGCCATATTATGCGGGAGAAAATATGAGCTTGTCCATACCTCAAACTTCACAACTTTTCTTTTATTTCTTCAAGCACTCCGTTTCATTTCTTACCTTTTATTTAATTTCTCTCAGCAGTCCTTTTTATTACTAACATTCCGTTCTCTTCCTGCTCATCCCAATCGATCGCTTTATCGTATATTTGAACTATCTCGTAAATTTTCTTCATTACGTTTTTCTGTTTGCATTCTTCTCGCTATAAGGCTATATTTATAGTTACGTATGTCTTAAAAGCTAATGGCCTTCCGTCACTCGATCCTAATTCTTAAGGACTTATCCAATATACACATGAGAATAAAAGAATTTATTCAGATCACCATAAAATGTTTATCCTATAATTCAGCATTTCATAGAAATAATAAAAAAAATCAGTTCTTTTTTTTCCATGAATTTTCTTTTACCATTGAGTTTCGATTTCACGAAAGGATTTCTTTTATCTGATAAATTCGCTTCCATTGAAAATATATTCGACAATATTCTCTTATTTTTCGTGAAATAATTTCGTTTTAGCTAAGAACTTACTATTTTAGCTTGACAAATTAAACGTTTCACCTTAAAATGATTGCATAAATCAAGCATTGCAAAGTCATCTATAAGCAGTTGGGCATAAATGCAATTATTATTTCTATGAAACACTGATGTGATGTTTAAATGATTACAAACAGATAACCATAATTAGGAGCATTGCTATGAATGCAGCAGCTATTACCGCATGAGATGTCGACGAATTATTTATTTCGTTGATATATTTGACTCATTAAGATAAGAACATCCTAAGAAAGATTCACTCTCAACTTTTTATGACGAGAAATATATGACCATAAATTCTAGCCATCAAATTCCCCTATCCGTAACATCTCCTTTTTTTCTACGCAAAGCATTGCTTCGAGTACGATATCGGTTTTGAAAATGCCTGAAAACCGTAAACCCTCGAGGACGTCTACTGAAAAACATAGTATACGTACGAAGAATTCTTCCCCCCATCAAAAGTCATCAAAGTGACATGGGCGATTCCCATGTGAAGTGCAATTATCATGTGAATTCATATCAGGAGCATTCTCAATAATTCCAAGACTTGAGGCGACTTTTACTAGCTCTTCATAGTCGGCTCTTGTACCGGAAATGAGCTGTTGCACTTTATGAAATGGTTGATCGGGTTCATCAGGTTCATCCTTATTACAGAAGTCGGTATTGCAACAACAGAACGTTCCATCACGTCGAACTGTATCGATACCCACAAAGGGTACATTTGCAGCGCACCATTTAAAATGCACTTTTAGCGTTTTTGAGGTTTTCTTAAAATATTTCGATGGCTTCGTAAGCCTGCTATTGACAAGCAGCTGAAAATAAATAAATACATAAAGAAATAAATAAATAAACAAATAAGTAAAATTAACCGGCAAGCATTCGCTAGGGATATACCCTGACAATGCTTTTCATAGGTTTCCATCATGGCAATCGTCATGTGCTTGCACCAACGATGAAGTGAATCCATCAAAAAATTTCCTATCAATGAGGAAACAACGTTAGCATTGAGAAAAAAAAAACGGAAGAAAGCAACAGTCTAGCCTATGTCTGCGCTAATATTGGTAGTTATCTTTGTAGAATTTGAAAGGATTTTTCATGCAAATATATGATTGGCGTAATGAAAATCAACATGGATCACTATCACTTCATGAAAAGGGCATTTGCTTCAACATAATTAGGGGAAAAAGAACGACAAGAATGCGGAAATTTTGAGCGCAAAAGAGAAGATAAACTAGAACTGGTAAAGTATATTTCCGAATCGTTGAAGTACTAACGAATTTTGCCGCAAAATTAGGCAATTGAAAACTACAGAATTTTTTAGAAACCCTCTGAAAAATTCCTAGTGCAATAGCATAGACGTTATGGAATCGTTGAGTGTCGGAAAAATTTCATGAATCTGAGAATATTCCGTTCCGATAACCGATCAGGATTAAAATCCACGACCAGTACTTACATCTAGCAGCATTGCAACGAAGCGAAAGTGAATCATCGATCACAAACATCAAATTGCTACTGAATTTAAAAATGAGCATTTTTTGCTGGTGATCACCTTGAATTCTCGTTCTTTCATTTCGTTAACTATTGTAAAGAAGAACATTTGCCTTAGAGGGGATTTTTTTAAAAAAATCAGATTATTCAGCAGCTAAAACTTATTGCAGTGAACTGCTTATCACTAAGGATGAACGATATGTCGAATATGGATCGCCTTGTTCATTTCAGTCAACGCCAACGAAAGTGAAAAGAAGAGTTTCAGCCCACAACGCCAACTTCATTATGTTTCTCAATTAGTTTTGTGCTCGCCTGACTGAGTTTATGTTGAGAAAAATACAGCAATTTCCTTCCCGTAAGACTCTCCTCAATTCTTCCAATGTTTCATTCTGCTTTCCCAATTGCAACCTTCATTGTATTACTTATGCAAATGGTTGTGCATCTTCTATAAATTAATAATCGAATGTTTTCTATTTGCTATCACTTTGTCCATGATTCATAAAACCATCAATAGTTAACGAAAATGATATTCTTGAGGATTTAGTTCTAAGAAATTCGACTGCTTAAAAACATCCAACGTGAAACTCAATTCCTAAAAAACGAATAATTTTGCAAACAATTCCTCAAAGGTAGTCACTACTATATCTTATGTCTTATCGATGTTGTACTTACCTCACACATGAAGATATGATCGCATCCACGATAATAAGCACCATCATCGGATGAAAGATCTTGAAAAAAGCAATAACCACGAGGGCCACAATCTTCTTCTTGATTTGTGTCTCGAGCGTTTGAGTGGCATACGACCGCCTCCGAAGGTGGTAATGCAAGTATCATCACATATACCCACTGAAACTGGTACTAATTCTCACAATGGCATCATTTACAGGGATGATTTGGCACACCAAACTGACCAATACGAACCATTTAGAAAGATCGACTTGGTATCGCATGGCCAGTGGGGTTGACCTATGCTCATACATTGGGCTGCCGGAAAGGAGTGAAAGGCGAAGTATGTGATTTTTTAGATCGGTGTACTTTCTTCACAGTCTGTAAATCACCCTGAAATTCGACACACGGATCATCTTGGAGTGCAGGCCAGACTGTCAGTGTGCAATGCGATACCAAATATTTTTGCACAACATTTGCATGCACCCATGCACGATTAGACGAGTTGCAACGCAAGTTAGCCCAACAATAGGAAATGCAAAGGCACGTAGCATGCTGCCTTATCCTGGACGTTGCAGAGGGCATATTTTATATGCAACAAGTTTCCTGATTCTATTTCTGAAATATTTGAAATTCAAACCAGCAGACCGACAAAGGTAGACATGCAAGCAGACAGGCCATTACATGGAAATAAATACGTAGGCATTAGTAGCAAGATGCAAACATATGTACACAGGAATAGAAACAACCTCGTCATGTGTATGGCAAGTGCGAGTTCGCAGGAGCACATAGAAAGTGAGCATTAAAATTACTATTTTATCCCATAAGCTTAAGCGCATAACTTCAAATCAAAGCCCTTCAGATCGCAACTCTCTGCAGAAAATAAAATGTCGAACCCAGTTCGAGGAGAAACCCTTCGCAGCCATCCCACTGGATCGTCAACGTAATGACTGAACGGAAGCTAATAATTCATTGCGAATTTGCTGTATGATTTTTCCATATAGGATCGAACGAGTCATGCCGTTAGATCGAAAAAAACGAATGTAATGAATATCCTGTATAATATTTACATAAATGATTACAGCAGCTGTGGAATGAATATATTATTGCCATATTATCTTATTTGTTCATAAGTTATGATATCGGTGACCTCGATGATAGTTCCGCAAATCTTCAATTGGTGAGATTGTTCTACGAGTGTGCTCGCACGTTTCCACTGGCGCTGTGTCTCCCCTAGATTCGTCGTTCATCATTTGCAGGTGTCATGGCATTCACTAGTTGGACGGAATCGACTCGCTTTCATCGGATGCACTCATTTCAAAGCGAAATTATTGAAATTATAGTCTAGTCTATTGCCATTTACATTATCAGGTCCATGGACTACTTCGAGACGCTAGGCAGCATAATAAACCCCTTCCATAAGATCATATTATTTACAAACGTGCAATAATCTTTCGCTTTTTTTATATTTCCAAGGTAAAAATGTTGAGTTTTTAGCTATTTGCGTATAAGATGTAGAAACCGTTCGAAATTGAAATTTGCGCATTCAGCGATGCACACTGTCTTTGTCACTTACAAAGTGGAACGTAAATTTGAAGAATTTGACTGTGTTCAGCTGTCAATATTTAAATCAGGACGGTTGACAGATGCGGGTTAAATTTGAGGAATCTGAAGAAAGCAATTCAGCGCTATAAATCATTGTAACCATAACTGTATGTCGACCCTTATGAAAAGCTGCGCGAAATTTTTCCTATTTGTTCGATTCATGAGCAAGGTCTTGATACTCTTGCTCAATACACCATCTAAATGTGAGCAACATGATCCAAAGGTCATTGCCTGATTCCCTGATTCTTCAGGGTAAACGCCGAACATTTTTTAGGAAATGGCTCTGACTGCACTCGAATCTATTCTTCCTTTTCAACCCACAGGAGCAGCACTGAGAGCGAATTCTGACCGATAGTTTTATCAAGTTTTTGGAGCATGTTGTATCTGAATGCCGACTTGTTCTGCGGAGCACCGACGATGTGCAGAGGTAGGCCGAGTGTGGAACGTAAGCACGCGGAGATAGTAGAAACTCTTTACTGAGGAGTATAACGGCCCCCAAGACGAACACAACAACGAGAGTGAACTGAAACAAGGAGAAGCCTACTGGGACTATTGACGAGTGAAGAACAGACAGCCAGTAGAAGACGAATGAAGAAGACCGAGCCTGACCGCCTGAGAGCCGCCTTTATAGGCCTCAGATACCGCCAAGAGCACAATAGAAGAACAGTGGCATCAGGCCAAGGCACTCAAAGAGAATCGATTATGCGGGACGCATAGAAGAGCAATTTGCGCGTGTCAGAGGTGCAGACGTATGAGCAAACCGCTTATATATCACGTCTACTCAGCTAATATGTCAATACAACATGGCTTTATTATCGCGGAATAGATACATCAAAAATAACTGTGAGGATATTGGTTGAAGGTTTATTATTCTATTTTTTCAAATTTTTGCAGACCAGGCATTTTGAGTCGTTCAGCGATTTCATAGAGTGCCTTATAGTCATCAATAGTTCCATCTTGAAGCCGTTCCAGATTCTGCCTCTCGCTGAAACCTTTCTCATCTGGTGAATCTTTATTGCAGAAATCTGTGCTGCAACAGCAAAACGTTCCTTTACGCATTCGTTCATCTCGGCCTCTATATGGAGCATCTGCAGCGCACCATTCATAGCTGACGTTAGCCATCGTAATTGCTAATTTTTCTCCTAAAGACACATTTGCTATGGCGGACATCGTTGAATTAGCGTCGGCTAACACCTAAAAATAATTGAAAAATTGCATCGAATGGTGCCACGACTCGAGCTAGCAATCGGACCGCTATTTTCATCACTTAATTGAGCGATTATGGAGAGAAAATATTCTTCTAAAGCTACAGTCTAAAGTTACATCAAACAAGTTGAAAATCAGTGTTTTCAAATTTCAAGCGTTCCAAGAAGGAGTGTTCCAAAGCACCCTAGACCGGAAAGATTTCTGGAAGGTACAGAATTTTAAACTTCACAGGACATAAGTAAAATCTAAGCACAAAAGTTAAGACATTCCGACTTTAAGGATGAAAAGATCACTTCTGGCAACTTCGAAGAAAACCCTGAGCACTATGGAATAAGCTTCAAAATTCCAAATTTAAAGAATGCTAAGGGCGCATCCGTGCATTTCGACCCATCAGTTCGAAGCGGCAAAATGCACATAGATGTATTTAGTTCCTGCAACCTGAATGGAAATTTTCAAGTCGCAGTGTCCAGGGAAAATTATGGATCGACGATGCTACAGACTGCGCTTAGCTACGGTAACTTTCTGTGCCACCCAGCTGCCAGCAGGTGAAGTGTGAACAGTGCACACCGCTACACAGTGTCAACTATGTTCCTTCGATCAATGAATCTTTTCGGACAGCCATGAGACATGGCTTGCCATAGAAGAAAAGAGCAGGACTTTATTTTTCGATCGTGTCTTGAACCTGTTCCTTTCAACAAATACGAAATCACCTGAGGCGAGACTGCTGATTAGAGTCATAAAAACCCACGATATAATATCAAAATTATGGATGCCCTCATAGTCACTCCCAAAACCACTGTGAAGATTGTTTATGTGGTAAACGTTATCATTTCTTCATTTTGTGGGAAGGCTTTTGCGCTTGCGGACGTATACGCAGATGAAAAGTGTGCAGCGTTACGTAATGTGGTGGGGTGTCCTCGTCGCCGGACCAGATCCCCAATGGGGACTGGGAGCGAGACCGACCTCACGATTCTTTTCCTCCTAGCCTTTAGTCGAGTCTCCCTCTCGACCGGTCGCTTCTTGTCGGGCATTCTGTGGTCGAAGGCAGCTCGCAGCATAAAATATTTGGCTGACTGATGACTAATTCCTTGATTACTAACTACATTAGAGTTGTTCACTCCACAATACTGAATAAGCGAAAAACTATATAAAATTCCCTTATATGCTGCAAAAATAATGAGTTGGGATGAGGAGGGTGGCGAGGGAAAAAGAAGTTCCACTGTCGCTTGCAATGTGCCCTTCTTTGTTTCTACAAGCGTACTGGAGTATGCATCCCTCCTAGTCGATCACCGCCGATGTTTGCACAATCATGGAAAAAATTATCTGCGATGATCTACTTCACCAATTTTACCAACTTTTCTGTCCTTATTCCGTCCATTCAAATTCCGAACATTGTGCGGTTGGCACTGATGATGCAAGCTCTAGAAAGAGTTTCTTCGCTTATGCAAACGAACAGGTAAATAATGCTAACTTCACACATAAGGATGTTGTCACAGCCGCGATAATAGGCTATTCCTCTTTTGTCTGATGACATATCCAAAAAGAAACAATAGCCATCAGGACCACAATCTTCCTGATGTTCGGTTTCTAGGACGTTCGCATGACAGTATATGGCGTTCAACGATGGCAATAATACAACAATGAGAAGCATTGACTGAAAACATTTATATAACATTTTTATTATAATTGAGCCATCCGACGGAGTCATTGATGCGTTTTTTTGAACTGTTTCTAAAAGTACTATAACAATTCCTGCTCCCTTCCTAGGATTTGGCGCAACGCTGTGAACTCGCACCTCAAGATAGGTGCCTCAATGAATCTATACGAAAAACAACTCAATCTTTCACTTCCTGGATGAGGTGTGCGCTTTTTGTGAACCTCAATGAACAATCGACCAGCTTTTTAGGATTGCTATTCAGAACGTGTCACCACTCAACCAACCTGTCACTGTTGAAGTTTTTGGAGAAAAAACACGTCATGGTAGCCCATGTTACGAACTTTTCTTCGAAGGACAAACTCAGGTGACCATCCACTGTCTTCTGTGCATCAGAACAGGATTCCCCAGTGAATCAAAGGCAGTCCAAATAATTGTTTATGCGTCGAATTTTTCACATTAGTGCTACGGTTACAGTATGGCGCGCAGTGCTGCAGGATTTGAAGCTTAAAAGTACAGTACGAAGAAACAGCGTTAACAATGGAAATTGACATAATTTGTTCAAATTCGAAAGAACGTTGTTAAGAGAAATTCTTCAAGTCCAAAAAAATGAGGTTCTTGATTTTGTAATTTATCTTCACGTAAGAACAGTTTACTTTGACATCAAGACGCTTTTGCTAAGAAAACTGCGGAAGTTGCATAAAAATTTATTAGGCATAAATTTCGCTGAGTCAGACACCTAAACACTGGAGAAATACCGTGTTATATGGAATCGATATCTTAAGTGCTCGAGAAAATACAGTCACATTTCTAAATACTGCTATTAGTGCCTAACAACATGATGAAATTTTCCATTTTACGCTGGAAGTAATACGGTACCTCCATAAAAAGCTCGAAGGAAGACAAAAGGCAGTCTACCAGCTGGCTAAACAATGTTCGTCTCGCAATATGAAAAAGGAAACAAATGTAACCTCAATACCCTGTAGCCTGAACGAAGGAATAGCCACATCTTCTAATGAACGTCAAAGAGAAAATGACTTCAAAGCTACTAAAGCGCGCCGTAAATACCATTCTGACGCCATGAATTTTGCCTAATTTAGGAGATAATTAATGCAGAATACACGAAAAACAGAAGGAAATTTTAAACAACCGACGAATTCCGTTGTTTTTTCAAAAGTTAGAAATAGCGTGTTCAATACAATAGTTGCAAATCAAACTATCAATGAAAAGACATGCGTGCTACTATTGAAAACCTCTCTGAAAGTGATGATGAAAAACCGCCCGTCTCATTTAATAAGCTGTCATTTTTTAAGCAGGTTGCGGCTACTGCAGTACTGTCTTTAGCGAAGTTGCTAGCGAAGGTGTTCTAACACTGCCAGCAATAGGAAAGCTGTATGCGCATTATCAAAGCCACTCTATTGTAAATCTGCTCTCCGGCGCCTTCGGCTGCCGCTGCCCTTCATCTCTTAAAGCTTCACAGCGAAACATGAGGTGTAGGTGCCGTCTTCAGCAACTCGGCTATTTCCTTTCCGAAGGAGCAGGAAGGTTGCGCTTAGCTCACTAAATTGATCCAGTGCATTCGATCATATATATGCACTGGATCGATCATTCGATCCAGTGCATTTGTCAGGAACAGAATGAGCTCTTTCTTATACGCAACCATCTTCTATCATC
Source organism: Baylisascaris schroederi (assembly GCA_006503575.1). Classification (NCBI taxonomy): domain Eukaryota; kingdom Metazoa; phylum Nematoda; class Chromadorea; order Rhabditida; family Ascarididae; genus Baylisascaris; species Baylisascaris schroederi. The sequence continues at coordinate 544,235 of QEWY01002836.1, forward strand.
ATTTATCCCCATTATTCACATCAAAGTCATTGACTTTCCACTCGTGGCGAACCAAACTGTCCTCACTTCTTTGCTCGTTTATCTGTAAAAAATTCACCCTCGTGCTATTTCTCATGTTCACTCCCACATTTCACTTCCTTCAGTGAAACATGCGCAAGCGCAGAACTTGAAATGCCCTAAATTTTGCGTCTTGCTCGATAATCAAAGCCAGACAGTACTGCAAGTACGCTGCTATCAGTTGCAAGGGTCCAATACGAGTTGAAAGGTGCTATAGAGTCATCTTAGGTGCAATGATTTGCGCGCTTTTCACTTCGAGAAGTGATCCAGGGCAGCAGCACCGAAGACCATAGATTTCACCAACTACATTCAACATATAATTTATGGTAATGATATCGTCCGGCCACCGTAACCTTCTAGACCACTACATTAGAAACATTGCAAGTCTATTATAATTGACACGATCAGTACTGCATGACAATTGTGAAGGAAACTTAATCGGCAGCATGCACTAGAAATCGCTAAATTCAAATTCATGAAGAATTTCTTCATAATTCTGCAACATAACCAAAGAATCCTGCGTCGCTTTTAAGTGTTAAACATGTCTCACTGCTCTCTGTGATGTGCCTCTAATCTTTAACAATTCCAGAAGTTGTCTCATACATCCCTGCTCATCCATTGTTGGGTATGCCGCTGAAGAACCAACCCAAGATATCTGCGTGTTACCTATCACTGTAATCTATTACAGTTTGCCTGCGCAGTCGAGTCTCTTTGAGTGTTGTTAGCATAATGCCACTGATCTACTCATGTGATCTTGGCGGTGTCTGAGGCCTATATAAGGCGGCTCTCAGCCTGTCGGAGTTAGTCTTCTTCATTCGCCTCTGCAGTCGCCAGTCCGCATGGTCGTGTTCTTCACTCGTCAGCTTTCCCCGCTGGGCTTCGCCTTGTTCTCGTTCGCTCCTGTTGTTGTTTTCCTCTTGGGAGCCGTTACATCCCCCAATAAAGCGTTTCTACTATCTCTGCGTGCTTTACTTTCCACCTCGGCGTCCCTTCTCACATCATCGCTGCCGGCACAACAAATTGGCGCTCAGATACAACATCCATGCAGAGATTTGCATAATTTCCTTGCGTTTTCTGCTTAGTGCGAGTAGAAATATCTGTTGGTAGCTATTCATTTTACGCATATTTGCTATTGGAACTTTACATATAATTTAACATGTAGACATTGAAGAGATGTGACTTATGAAGGTGAGACGAGTGAATATATGTGCATTGCGAGGGTAATCTTTCCAAACGAGGCGTGGGAGGAACAAATTAAGCATTTTCATTCTCCCACAAAAAATGTATAAACTATCAGCCATCGAATCTCGGCGACTGACAAGTTTATGCGCATTTAAATGGCAATTTTTCAATCGTTTCAAGTTCCTTATATATCTTTTTCGGACGGCACTAGACGCCAAGAACTGTCGGATCTCTGAGATTGTGCTGCCGCCTTGCTAACGCACTTAACCCTTTGCGAGTTTGTTATATCCGACGCCATCGACACGTATTCTTCGCTTTTAAAAGATTCCTCGTTTTCCAACGCAGGTGACTGCTCTCTTTCACTCGTGGTTGATGTTTTTGAAGAATTCTCCTTCTCAAAATAACTCTTGGCGATCTTGTTGCTTCTAGTTTTCTTTGCTCTTTTCTTGATTTTTTCATCCATGTTTCTTATGGAGGTTGTTTTCTTCATAGTTCCTTGAGACTTGATGTCTTCTCGAGAATTCGACTGTGGAAAACAGCTTCGATCGATATAGGCGCTTGGAAGCAAACCACGCTGGGAATACCTTCTTGCATTTATATTTGGATGTGAAGTCGATTGAGAATATTTCAATGTGTTTGATGATCCAAAATGGTCCTTCGGAATGATCGATTGAGAATTTAATAGTTGCCGTTTTGAGCGTTGTTTTGACGGATGTGCATGATTAGTGCCTTGAAAGCTTTTCTCCGCCATGCCAACGAAAGGGACAGATTTCTCAAACGCCTTGCTTTGACTGTTTGAACGCTGTTTTGGATTACTAGTCTTCTGCTTTTCATTTGAAAATCTTTCGAGTGGGTTTACTCGCATAAGATCGAAAACAGTGGGTCCGAATTTCTCATTACCTTCATCGTCGATCTGCAAAGCAAACGTGAAGCTAACGAATTTGGAGATTTCACTGCCCATCAAAAGGGTGACATGAATTTTTCTTATTGAAAACCTTAAAGTTTCATGAAAATAGCCGATAGATTCTATACATTTATATCAAAATGATGAAACTGAGGTATCGCAGTATAATTCACTGTTACAAAATTCATCAATGCCATCACGCCTCGACCAGTACGATCAAGAAGAGATATTTCATTTTGACATTTTGCGTAACCGGTTAAACCTGGACCTTTCTTCGAAACATACGTTACACGAAATGTGAGAAATTTCTATAGCAAAGTGTTGTGGCTTTGGGTGACAAACATCGGTGTGGCACCTTTCGTTCGACTTGCGGTATATTACGAAATAAAAATTTATTGGCTAAAATTTGTTAAAATTTCTCCATATCCACGATGCCTCAATTCCCCACGGACGTATCGCGGATCAACTAGCCCGTACTAAGCGCTTCCTTCGAATGAAAAGCCATACAAATGCCGATCCTCAACAAGGTTTCCTTAACAATATAGTACTGAAAGCAGTAACAAATTCTGCAAATCCCGATTGATTTTTCTCTATTAAGAAACATAGCCTACAACTGTTGTGTTATCGTATCATCAATGTTGCGCCGGGAAAACAATACCACAGACCGAAAAGTTTGTCGGCGCACGAAGCTGCTGAGATGATCTCCTTGTCATTCCATAAATTGAACTGTCATTCGTCATATATCGGGATTTATCATTATCAACCGTTTCAGCACCTCTGAAGCAGAATGCAAAACTGGTCAATGTACAGGTGCTAATTTTCGGTTAATGTAGGTTGCAAAAGGAAGCAAACACACAAAGGAAGAAAAACGCTGCAGTCTTGCAACTGATGCTCACCATTTGGGGACATCAGTGCATGTCTGCATGTACCGTGATGGCAATGCATCGGCGTGTATATGTGTCCGCGTTCATTCATATTTGGAGGTGCATATTTGCGTTTGCGCGTACGCGTGCCCACTTCAGCATTTCTATTCGCAAATCACAAAAGCGACGTAAAACGATTGCCAAAAATAATTAATGGCAAGGCTGTCGCCATTCACAACCCGAATTCCTTGCGGGGTTTTTTCTGCAAGCACGCTCTCAAACAACATTTTCAGGCCTACTATTGACTCTCATCCTTCAGATCGTACAAATTTTTACGTGTTTTAAAAAAATATATCGAAAAATATACGTGTTTTCTCGCGAAACGATAGCACAGAATTTTGTTTTTTCTTACCTTTGTTGAAAACTCAATTCTTTAGCTTTGTCGAACGTAAAACACCACTTTGTCTAATTCGAAAATAAAAAATTACATTGCAATTTTCCTGTCAAGTCTAGCAAAAAATATGATAGGCGTTCTTGCCGAGTTGCACTTTTGTTGGTGCCTCGCTCAATTACCAATTGAAGTGCGTATTGAAAAATGGGATCAAATCTCTCAGAACACTAAGAATTGAGGGCGAAAATCCTTCAAATTGCACCTTAATTATACTGAAGATGTTTAGTGAGAACTGCTGTCGAAGCAATTTTCGAGCCAAATTTTTCATGAGCGCCGAAAGGTAAAGCAATGTGACTAATACTTCAAATGCTCTCACAACACACTTCAACTACTGTCAACTGACAACATCGCTTTCAAGATAACCAGCGACCGTGGATGAGAAAGACGGATCTCAACAACGCTATAAAAGCGGCGCGACAGTTCAATCGGGGTCCAGAATGAAAAATCGACGCTATTCGAAGTGGGCTCTCGTGCTGCACAATAACTGCCGAATTCTGATAATTTATTTTTAAACGAAATTCCCTTGGATTCAGTGGGAATGTATGCAACAGTCGTTGATAAAGTTAAAGTGATAATCACTGATACTAATCTAGGCAATCACAGATAATGCCATATGTCGGTACATATATGTGAAGAAATATGGTACGTGCCATTGACTGCATTCAGCGAATTATCTATACAAGTGTAGTTCTTAGCTTGTCAAATTGTTTCAAAAAATTGTTCACCTATGCATGATAATAAGACTGCTTGTGGTCGTTTTAATTGATGTATTTTGTAAAATGTTAACATGCATGAGCAAATAAATAAACTGTTGCTTAATCCTTACGTAATGCTCGATTCTTGTGTAGAAGAAACGCTCCTTAGATGAACACCTTGCAAATTTATACGGCGCGATCCTGATTGCACTGGTGACGTCTGTATAAGGGAATCATTACGACGTATTTTGTGCGGAAGACACAATCTTATCGAATGTTCAACCACACCTCGTTGATTGACATTACCGTCTGCAAGATCATTATTTTCTTTCGAATGACCAAAGAAATATCATTCGGCTTTTGGAAAACAGATTTTGTAGCGGAATCACGAAAAGAATGCGAACGAACACTTTATTTTACAACGCTAATAAGTTTGTGATCGCTAACACAGCTGAACGCACGAATAAGTTAGAATAGATGTGAAACAGTCTTCAAGCTTTATGATGCAAAATGATTTGCACTCGCAAGCTTTCGTTGACGTCCTATTTGTTTCTGCAGGCAATTAAATGCACCTCACTGAGACACAACAACTGCTTTTCGCATCACACTTTTCCCGCGTCTACCAAAGAGTTTGAAACAGCATGGAAACAAGATAATTTCTCATTTCGCCCTACAACACGTAATGACAGCCGAATGAGCGTATTTCAATTGGAAATCAGCACGTCGGTTGATTTTTGCGGGGTATTGGTGACAACCTTCTCCTATGTAGCCGGAAATCGACTTTCAACGAGCACCAAAAGATTCATACTGCAAATTTTTAGAGCCAACGACACGTTACTCGTTCTAAATAACTCCTCCTTGCGAGCCGAATTGGTGATGGTGATGGCTTCACCATCGTGACAACCGAATTTTAACTCTTGAAGCATAATGAGGCGAAAATTGCACTTATCCCTTTTGATTGCGATATCCCGTGAGGAAAAAAGTGCAAGTAATTCAAATTTCAAAGAACGCATGAAAGGCGTGACGCGGAGCTGTGTACAAGTGCGCATGGGAAGGAAAGAATGACGCGAAAAAACCGAATTCATGAAAGAGGCGTAAAAACGGCAATTTATTTCGTCTCGAGATCGAAATTACTTTTTGTAATAAAAAGTCGATTTCTTATGCATTTGCTAACTGACGCTCACAGTTCTCCTACGGTTGCAGGTAGAGATATCCATTATCATTAGAGAAAATACAATGCCCAACGATTGTAATAAAATGTAGAGGCAGCTCATTAGAAGTAAGTAGAAATGAGGAGCTCCGCGCTCATTGCGATATGGAATAAATCCTTTAATTCGCACGATGTACATGTATTCCCTTTATATGGTTTTGCCCTGCGCATTCACGGGAAGCGAAATGACAGGGCTGCCCAATGTACATGTGCTTTTCCACACGGGAAATGCGACGCCTGATAGTCTCGCATTCGCGTGCTAACAGTTCAATTCTGGTGCATGGCGTAATGCGCCGATCGGAGTGTCGTATAAAGTACGCACATGAGCTGACGGGAGTTTATAACAAGAGTTGATCACTGATGAAAAGGTCCGCGGTAGCTCAGCGGTAGAACACTTGCCCGGCAAGCGACAGTTCACGGTTTCGTGACCGTCTAAGGAAAAGTTTTCATTGGTCATCAAAAACCATCATATATATATATAAATATATATATATATATATATATATATATAAGATTTAGCCTACGTTAGTCCTGGATCGTAAGCTAACCACCTTAACAGCTTTCATGCAGATGCATCATCAAAATCTGGGGAAGCAAAAGACTACTAAGGATGGCTAAAAACCCCATTTATTTTAGAAGCCATGAATGGTGGATTCCGGTGGTTTAATCCATATACATATGGATTAAACTACGGCAGCGTCATGACAATAGGTGAAGTGACAAAATTCCGAATATGTTGCATAATTTCTCGCGGTTATTCTTACACTAGCACACATAAATGCATGACATCAGAGAGTTTTTCAAATGGAAATGCTCGGGATTTGATACCGTCATGCAGTTAACAATATGAAGCCCTCGTATCGCATTCCGCAACCATTTGGAAACGCCTACCCTCCCTCTCCTTCACCTTTCCTCTTCTTTCTCCGCGGCCAAAGGCTACATTTTCCAGATCTCAACGACACCTATGGACAAAACATGAGTGTATTGTGCCTTCAATTTCTTATTCTCGAGTGGATGATTTACTGCATATTGAAAGTGCAGGAAACTGGTTGGCTTGAGAAATCGGATCCGACAAACGTAAAGCATATGGGGTCATGCGCAATGGTGCTAAACCTATTTTCGTTCAGTTTTGCTTCTACTTTGCGAGTAAAACCGCATAATTTTATTGAATTAGTTGCGCTTCACAATTATTCACTATGTGCACCAATATCAAATGAGAAAATCACTCAACTGGCATAATAATACACGCTCGTTCAAGTGGCTTGTTCTTGCGACAGCATAGCAATCCCGATAGCGTCACTAGTAGGATGCTGACTGCAATAGCAGACAACGAGCTGGCATTTATCATGCTGACCATCTGAAGCACATTTTATCTCAGTAATGATCGTTACAGCTGAAGAGAACAGCAAATCAGAAGATCTGCAAATCCCGACGTACTTTAGCACAAAATTTTTTATTGAGATTTTCCTGTCCCATAAAACGTATCCACTGTACAAGCAGACAAAGCTCTTCCCTTTCTCTAGCTTAGGTTCGCTTATAGACACTATTATCACTCAGGTAACAAAAGCTAGCAATTTAGGAAGCGCACAAAACACCAAAGCCAGGAAAATAGAAAAAAAAGACAATCTTTAAAACGGCGCATGAAAACGCAGACTTAAATGTTAAAACAGCAGAGAAAAATGCAGACGGAAATCTAAGGAGATGAGTTATGCCAAAGTGCAGATCGCTGGATAGCTCGCACGCCTAACTTAATTTGCATTATAGTGCTTTTCCTCATAAAGCAGAAATAGATATATCAGAAATTAAGAGAAGCCATCTGACATCACTGGAGTAAAGACTACAAGCATATTAGGAATGAAGGAGAGTGGAAAATTTAAAGAGTGACTACGTTCAAATGAAAGTCATTCTAATTTAAGCCGCATATATCAAGCAGGTATGATGATGACGCTGAACAACAGCAAAAAACGACGAGTCATAGTTCACATGATAGCAGGAAAGGAATGCTGTCTAGGCAATGAAACATCGCATCTGAGCATGGTTTTTCTGTTTCCATTCTGCAGGAGTTTTTCTGTTTCCCGTGCTGAATGCTTGGATGCATATCGTTATACTCTGGTTCCAAGCGGTCAGGGAACGATCGTGCAGAATAATACGAATGCTAAAAATTCCTTCTCATCTCCCTATACCAGCTTCTCCTGTACCACACTACCACCACCCGGCCATCAAATGTTTTGGTAGAATGCGCACTCACAATTCTTTGAAGACGATAATCCGCGGGATGGAGCGGGCTGCATAAAAGCAATTTTTCAGATCACAAAACTTCTATCCGTGCAAGGAAAGTGGGTGCTCTCATACACCTTGCATCGCCAAGAGTGTATTTGCAAATGTGACGACGTCACAGCCATGAGCTATGACTGCGCATTTGTATTTTCATGCTTGTGCCCAGAAGAGTCAATAGTAGGAATTGCAGAAGTTAGAGCTGGGAAATGTCGTGACTACAATAAACGCTGTTCAATGACTTCTTATTGCAATATTCAAGTCGGTCGACCACTTACGGGAAAAGGGACGGCTAATCAACCAAACTTGCCTAAAAAACCGCCTGCATCTTGCTTTATTGGTCTGGCCGGCCACAAATATAGGCACGAAAGAGCCCAGCTTTTGTGTTTTAACCGACATAAGCTGGAAATTTGACTGGTGTAAAGCGCAAGCAAAACTTGCTACACTTTCAAGTAATATACAGGACAACATGCAGCATAGAAATCCTACTGCAACTGGTGGGCTACTGGACGAAACAAATGATCCATCGATTGGACGGATGGAGTAGAATAACTGGTTTTGAAGCTGATACAGATGAGCCAGACACTCTTAACAGCCGTTGCAGCGACTCATTCCGCTGAGGAATTGGAATATTCACGATCACTTTCTATTATTTGTCGTACGTGACATCATTATGAATCATAATTTAATTGTTGGCGAGGTTTTTCTTTCTTCATTGAACCTGACAGTATGATTAAGAGATATCAAAATTTTTAGTCTAACGCCTTGCGCTCCTTTGCGTTGTTTTCTATTGACGAAATTATGCACGACCTCTACGGCTAAAATCTCATTAAAGTGAGCCATATCCAAGGTGTAGATGAGTTCGGTCTAATGCGAATACACCATAATGCCATCTCAAAGAGCTTTACCTCATGTGGAGTCATACAGATCAAAAAAATATGCCTTTTGCTTTTACCTGATATGCCGACATTAGGGCCTCCACAAACATCCAACCGCACGTATAAACTCGTGCCGAAACAAAGCGAGAAAAATATCCCGAAAAATGAAACCAGATGATGCCAAGACGCCCACTTCAGCTAAATGCCAATTCTATAAATGATGCGCAAGCGCATGCCGATAGCGGCTTGCTTCACCACATCAATATGCAAATCGAGTTGACTGAATTGCATAATGAGGAGGAACGCCGAAATATTACGGAACAAATGCGATAACCAAACAACTCTTTTTTTGTACCTCGCTTTCCCATTTGGCAAATAGTTAAGATTACAAATAAATCTAATGAACTGCCTTCAACTTAAACCACTCGTTCTGCAAAACCCGGAAAATTTTCATCCCGAAAGATTTTTCATCCCGTTTGCGGATTAAATCCCGAAAGACAACTCATTTCCAAGTTTCATGTGGCATCCGAGCGCCACCAAGTTTGAGACTGCTCCTCGCAGAAAGAAGACATGCTCTGCGGAAATACGACCAAGAAAAGCGAACAATAAAGGGCGCCAGAGCGGCTAAGCTTCCGCAACTGCCCAACGAAGGATAGATTTATCATCGAGCATTGAAGTGTAGTGAATAATGTATTGGAATTTTGGCTGCTCACACGTGTCACACCCAAGTGCTTCATTTTCCACCACGTCGATTGCGAAACATCCTCACGCTCAAAGGACCACAATACCTGGCGGAAGTGATGGAGTAATCTGGAGGCATGTTTGTATGTGTGTCTGTGTCTCTGTGCGTCCGTCTGTACCCGTGTTTGTCTCTACGTTTCCATGTGTCGGTCATCTGTGGGTGCCTGTGCGCGTGTATGTTTCTATCTGTTTGTGTGTCACCTCGCCTGTTTCTGTCTGTGTGTATGCGTGTGTGTCTGTATGTTTCTGTGTGTCTGCGATCTCGCTTGTGTCTGCGCGTCTGTGTGTGTCCATGTGTGTCTCTGTGTATGTGAGTGTCTGTGTGTGTCTGTGCGTGTCTGCGTCTGTCTGTGTGCATCTCAGCGTGTTCGCACTTGTCTGTGTGACTGTGCTTGTGCGCAGGTTTCCATGCGTCTGCGTATCCCTGTGTCTCTGTGTGTCCGTGTGTGTCGGCATGCATGGGGGTGCCTGTGTGCGTCTGTTTGTGTTTGCACGTTTTCATGTGTCGGTTTGTCTGTGCGTGTCTATGTGTACGTGGGTATCTGTGTGCTTGTTTGTCTGCGTCTGTATCACTGTGTGTGTGTCTCTACGCTTCCATGTGTCTTTTGTGTGCGCGTCTGTCTGCATCTGCGTGCCTGTGTGTCTGTACGTTTATATGCGCCTCTTTGCCTGTGTATGTCTTTTCGCACATGGGCGTCTGTGTTTGCCTGTGCCCGTGCGCGTCTCTGTGTGTCTGTGTACCTGTGTGTGTCTTTGGGTCTCCCTGTAGTATATATCTATGAGTGTCTGTGTGTACGTGTGTGTCCGTTTGCCTGTGTGTGTCCGTGTGTGTCTCTGTGTGTGTCTGTGTATCTGTGTGTCTGCGCGTCTGTGTGTTTCCATGTATCTGTTTGCCTGTGTGCGCCTGTGTACGTCTGCGTGTGTGTGTCTCTGCACCTCTGCGCGTCTGTGTGGGTTGGAATGTTTCTATGTGTCCGTATATCCGTGCGTGTCTGTGTGTCTCTGTGCGTTTGTCTATGTGTGCAGGCGTGTACGTGTGTGCCCGTGTGTATCAGAGCGCGTCTCTGCGTGTCTGCGCGTGCATGTGTGTCCTTATCCGCTTGTATGTATCTCAACGTTTCCATGTGTCGGTTTGTCTGTATGTGTCTGTGTGTATACTTGTGTATCCGCTTGTGTCTTGTATATCTATGCGTGTCTGTAGTCTGTATGCTTCGATGTGTCTGCGTATCTATGTGCGCCTGCGCGTCTATGCGTGTGTCTTTGTGCATGTGGGTGCCAGTGCATGTCTGTGTGTGTCTGTGCGTGCTCGTGTGTGCCTTGTATGTCTATGGGTCTTCATATGCCCCCCTGTCTGCTTCAGTCAGTGTCTGTGTGTATTTGGGAGTGTGTGCGTGTCTGTCTGTGCCTGCGTGTGTGTCAGTGCCTCTGTGTGTCTATGCATGCCTGTGAGTGTCTACGTGTCTATGTGTGTCTGTCTTTCTCCGCTGGTCCGTGTATCGGTGTGCGTCTCTCCGTGTATGTTTGTGTGACTCTGTGGGCCTTTGTCTGTGTGTGCCTGTGTGTCGGCGTGTCTGTGTTTGTTGGTAGATTTCCATGTGTTCGTGTTCCTGCGTGTGTGCCTGTGAATGTCGCTGTGTACGTTGGTGCCCGTGCGTGTCTATGTGTATCTGTTTGTGCCTGTGCGTGTCTGTGTGTCCGTGTGTATGTCCGTCGGTGTCGGTGGGTCCGTTGTGTCTTTGTGTGTCTGTATGTGTCCATGTGCATATATGTCTGTGTCTGTATGTTTCTGTGTGTCTGCATGACTGTGTGTGTTCCGTGTGCCTGTTTGCATCTGTGTGTTTGTGTTTCTCCGTATGTTTCTATGTGTCTGTTTGTTTGCGCATGTCCATGTCTCCGTGAGTCCGTGCCTGTGTCTGTCCGCGTTTGTCTATGTGTCTGTGTGTGCCCACTTGTGTCCATGTGTATGTTGGCGTCAGTATATGCCTGTGTCTGTCTGGGCGTGTCTGTGCGTATCCGTCTCCCTGTGTGTCTGCGTTTGTCTGTGTGTGTCTTCGTGTCCGTGTGTGACCTCGTGTATCTGTGTGTATGTAGTTGCCTGCGTGCGCCTGTTTGTCTTTGTCTGTGCGTTGGTCTGTTTGTGTTCGTGTGCGTGCGTGTGTGTCTCTATGTTTCTCTGGGAATGTGTATCTGTGTGTGTCCGTGTGTGCTTGCGTGCTCGTGTGTGTGCTTGTTTGTGTCTGTGTCTGCGTGTCTGCAGACTTGTCCGTGTGTGTCTGCATGTGTCCGTGCGCGCCTGTGTGTACCTTTGTGTGCATGCGGTGTCTGTGTGTGTCCGAATTTTTCCATGTGCCCGTGCATCTGTGTGCGTCTGCACCTGTGTGTACATGGGTCTGTGTGTATGCGTGCGTCTGTCCCTGTCCGTACGTCTGTGCATCTGTGTACGTTTTTGTGTGTCCGCATGTCTCTGTGTCCGTGTGTGTCTGTGTGCGCCTGTCTGTCCGTTTGTCCGTGTGTGCCTGTGTGTTTCTGTGTGTCTGTGTATCCGCGTGTGTTTGTGTCCGTGTGTCTATGTGTGTCTGTTTGCGTGGGGGCGTCTTTAAGTGTCTATGCCTGCCTGTGTGTGCCCGCGTGTCTGAATGTGCCTGCGCGTCTGTGTTTGCATGCAGGTTTCTGAGTGCCTGCACATCTGTATGAGTCTATGTGTCCGTGTTTGTGTCTGCGTGCGGGTGCCTGTGTGTGTCTGCTTGTGTCTGTATCTTTATATATGTCTGTTTATCCGTTCCTGCCTGTTTGCCTGCGTCTGTCCGCGCGTGTCTGTGCGTATGTGTTTGTGTGTCTGTGTGCTTTTCTGTGTCTGTGCCTCTGTGCGTGTGTCTCACGCTTCCGTGCGTCTGCGTTTGTGCGAGTCTGCCCGTGACTGCGTGTCTGTGTGTGCCTGTACGTTTCCATATGTCTGTTTGTCCGTCTGTATTTTTCTACATGCCTGCTTTTCTGTGTGTCTCTGTGTATGTGGGTGTCTGTGCATGTCTGTGTGTTCCTGTGTGTCTATGTCCGTCCGCCTGTCTGCTTGTTTGTGTGCATGTGGGTGCCTATGCGTGTCCGTATGTATGTGGTGTCAGTGCGTGTGTCTGTGTGTTGTGTGCCTGAGGGTGCTTTGTGTATCTGTGTGTGTCTTCCTCTGCGTGTATGTGGGCGCCTCCGTGTGTCCGTCTTCGTCTGTATGTGTTTGTACTTGTCTGTGTATCCGTGTGTGCCTGTTTGCCTGTTGATTTCTCTGTTCCTATGCGTTTGTGCGTCCGTGTGTGTCCGGGCCTGTGTGTGCGTCTGTTGGTTTCTGTGTATCTGTGTGCGTCTGCGTGTTTGTGAGCGTCTATGTGCGTCCGTGTGTGCTTGTGTGTCTGTGCGTGTCTGTGTGTCTGTGCATGGGTGCCAGTGTCTGTGTCTCCACGTGTGTCCGTGCGTCGGTCTCTGTTCGTGTGTCTGTGTGTATGCATGTCCCTACGTGTCTATGTGTCTGTGTGTGTCCTTGTGTGCCTGTGTTTGTCTGTGGGTTTCCATGTGTCCGTGTATGTGTGTTTTTATGTCTCTGTGTGTGTCTCTGCGCATGTGGGTGCCTGTTTGTATCTGTGTGTGTCTGTGTGCTTGCGTATAGGCATCATTGTCTCTGTGAACCTGCATGTCTGCATGTTTCTATATGCCTGTGTATCTGCGTGTGCCTGTGTGTCTGCGTGTGTCTGCGCGTCTGTAGGTCTGTGTGTCTGCGTGTGTCTGTATAGAAGTGTTAGTGTCTGTGTCTGTGTGTCTGCGCGTTTCTGTGTGTTGCACGTGCCTTGGTGTTTATGTGTCTGTTTGTGTTTGTGCCGTGTGCATGTATCCTTCATTTTGTCTGTCTGTCCGTGTGTGCGTCTGTTTGTGCTGTCTGCGTGTCTGTGTATCTGTGTGTTTGTGTGCAGACGTCTGCGCGCCTGTGTGTCTGTATGTGTGTCCTCCTCTCTCTATACATGTCTGTGTGTGTCCGTGTATGCCTATGTGTCTGGTGTATGTGCGTCTTTTGTGTCTGTATGTGTCTGCATGTGCCTGAGTGTGCCTGTGCGCGTCTATGCATGTCTCTATGTCTGCGTGTCTGTGCACTTCATTTTTATGCTTGTTCCTTACTTTGAGGATTACTATTTAGCCCTGAGTAATCCCGTTAGCACCAGGTTGCGTGCAAGTGAACATTTATCGCTATTTAGTCTTATCACGAGAATTGAACTTACTATTTCTCGCCAAATGTTGACCAGAAAGATCCGCTTGGCTACTATTTGGAGGAGTACGCAGAGGGATGTTGACCGTGTGGGCGACATCAGGAAGTGTAAGAGCATAGTAAGCGCACTCTAGCATCATGATCGTTTTCGCTTGGATGATGGTTGGGAAAATGGAAGAAGGTTGATGAAGGGCAGGCTTTAAAGCAAACGAGAAACTGCTTTGCGTGTACAACACATATGATGCATCAGCGGTTTTCTCTTATTTCACATGCAGGGTATATGGGGACGCGCGACACTTCTAATAGGACACAAAGTGTTTGTGACAAAAACATTATTAAACACTACAATCATGAAAAATGCAAAGGGAATTCACTTGATCGGTGATGTGATTAGCGACGCTGTGGACTTATATCGTGCAGACCATAAATTTGACCGTGCTCATCATGCGGTCAGCCATAGTAGTAGGTTTGCCATCGACCCCAACGAGGCCAATATCCGCTGTACCAACCAGGTCGATATCCCGCACCCCAACCACCACCAATCCAAATTCCACCCCACCACCTCTTCACAAGCCATAGTAGTAGGTTTGCCATCGACCCCAACGAGGCCAATATCCGCTGTACCAACCAGGTCGATATCCCGCACCCCAACCACCACCAATCCAAATTCCACCCCACCACCTCTTCACACGAGAGCTGAAAAAAAAAGTCTATTGTCGGAATAAATTGACATCGTTGCGTACATGTGTAAATTTTCGAAAGCTGCCCTTGCAAACGACAAATTCTGATGGTGAGGACGGCAGGTTGTTATGTGCCTTCAACTGGCAAAGTTCCGCACACTGCACCAGCGAAGCGTAAGACTTATATGATGCTGCTGTCCAGTCCAGAGCTCACGATGTTTGCGAAAAACTTTAGGAACCTAAGCATGGCCGTAAATAATATGGGTGCAGATGAAAGCTATTTATGAGACATAGCGGCAAGACTAAGGGTCGGTTAAAGAACAGCTGAAAGTAGTGATTTCCGGCCGCGTGCGGATCTGCTGGGACTTTGGATCAGATCTCTTTTTTGTCTTGCGGACCCTTTCACTTCGAAATGAGAAGGAAGAGTGATTTTCGAGTTTTTTGTATGCCTTATTAGAAGAGAAATTGCGATAGGAAGGAAGATTGGCACTCGATGGATAGGTCAAGGCTGTTTAGGGCGGAAGCATTTGACGTCAGTTGACGCCTTCCTTCGAGTAGGCGCCTTTCTCGACGAAAGTCCGCAAAAACAGGCTTGCCTACGTGTGTCTAGCCAATAACATTCACCGAAGAACTGTCGAAGCCAAAGCGACGAAATTGCGTCGACCCATATGTATTGTACTGATTGAACCAATTCTCAAATTTCACTACCACGTATCAGTTCGGGATTGGCCGAAAGTTGTGCTAGTTAACTGGATTTCATGTGCTCAAGGAAATGCTATGAGCGCACTGCATCCGTTGGCACACAACATACGGGCATTTCAAGATGGATTCTTCGGTGGACGGTAGCAGTTCTAGTACCACTAGTGTAAGCACGTCTCTGAACGTATGCGCATCTTCGTTATCGTTTGTTGGTCCAATCTCAATTCTGAGGTTATGAAGTACCGATTTGGTAGCTTCGTCTATGAAATCCAATGCTCGCAAGATCCGATATGAAGATGATGCAGTTCACAGAGTGCAAATGGTATCATTAACGAATCACATATTATTCCGCTAAAAACAACACGAGGACAGGCAATGAAAATTCTTTAAAAATCCAACCTTCGAACTGATGGTGATGAGGGACCCGCGTTGATAGCTTGCGCCAACGTTAGCAGCACAACAAGAAGAACGACTGTGAAAGGCTTCATTTTTTTTCTGAAAAATAATCGAACACTGCAAATCTTTTTTTTTATGATTGCTTTCGGAGACCTTTCTGAAAGCACGCTTTAGAGCGATGCGGAGCTGTTATGCGTTGCGTCAGCAAGTGCACAATCAAACGTCCTTGAAATGCAAATGCAATGTAGCTATGTCCGCATTCGCCTAAGCTTTCTTAAGTAAAATTAGAAGAAAGAAGAGGTCGTCAACGAAGCTGGCACAAACAAGCCTCTGGCAGCTGATTTCGCAGGATCAACGAGCAAAACCATTTTTATGCAAACGAAGGAAAGCAAGTGATCCACGGTTTTCGCATTCCCTTGTTGTTCAGAAATTCTAGAACTCGACCCTCCCCTCATTAGATAACACATTCGCGCATTCCATAAGAACTAAGTACTGCCTCGCATTCACATCCTTGTAGCGGTTGTTCTGAATTTGCGCCTTTGAAAGGATGCTATCGTGGCGCAGAAAAGAGCCTCTCGTCAATGCAGCCTTTGTTGAATGGGAAGAGCAGACTATAACGATCGCGTACGTTCAAAACAAATTCGGAAACGCTGTATAAGAAACACGTTATTCGTTATCAAACCACCGTCAAAGATTCTCAGGGGAAAGAACAGTATTTAAGGATTGGTTCATTTCGTTGCTCGCAATCCTCCTTTTGAACCACAGGAACGCGGCAGATTCCTTCAAATTCCAAGTGGGGCACTTTGAGTATGTTTAGTGATTCCGACAGAATCCAACTAATCGTTTATCAGTATCACTGTTAACTCTATGATTTACCTTCAAGTTGTTGGCATATCATGATACTTTAGTATGAAAATGGAAAGGAGATGTGACGCTAACCTGAACCTATAAAGGACAAAAGAAATTTTTCAAGCGCAGGCTTTCCACCCGTCTGAAGGACACAATTTCGGTTCCAGCATCGCATTTATATTGTGCTTTTTTATCAACGCCAACAAATTCTGCAAACAAGTTAGGTAGTCATCAAAAAAAAAGATTTTTTCTTGCAAAAGAGAAATATGTTCTACGAAAACTGGCACAAAATGCGCCTTCGATATTTCAACTTTTATGCTCAAGCGAGCGATCTATAATTCGTTCAACGCTGCTTGAAAGCGAACGAACAACGGTACGGAGCACCTGATGGAACAACGTATGAAGTTGTCCAAGGTGTAATATCTCTCATTCAATGCAGAGGAGACCTGTGTGAAGAGGATAAACGATCTGAGCGCTACTAAGCCTTTTCTCCTATGAAACGGTCGCTGATATGTCCTTGGCTCTCCTATTCTTGATTTCTTCGACCGATGTGAGACATTATCACCATGATAACGCAGGTTGTCGAACGCAGTGGACCATAGGTTAAGGAAATTTCTTGCGACAGCAATGTAAGGAATAATCGGATCGACCTGAACAAATCGCTTAATTGCTTATACTCAGGAATATGAGCTAGGTATTTCGTAAGGGCGATGCAGAAAGCACTAAAAATTATATGAGGACATTTACTGTAAGACTTTAGTCTTTACCGGTAATTTTTCTTATAGCCTTAAGCCTTTCAAAACTCCCTTGTTTATGCGCACTTTTGAGAGAGAAAAAAAAACTCATAGAGCGCCTGTCAACTCACAAATGTGAACCGCAAACTGGCAGGGTGACGATGTGACATCTGTTGATTGAGCTATAGATGGACTGTTCATGGTGGCTGCCGCCATCGAAAAAGAAGTGACAGAATATGTGGAGGAAAGGTCGTCAGCAAAATTTTAGGACTCGTTTTCGCTAGTCCGTCACTAGCCACGAGCGCACCCTCACTTGATGGAAATTAGGGACGTGAGCTTTTCGAAGTGGTTAGGTAGTCTTGCTAGGTTATTTTGTGGCGAAAGAATTGACGCTTGGTGTCGTCAGGATCCCTTACTACGCACTCTTCGCATGATTATGATCTTTCATGTGTTGTGAACAATGACTGAATATGTATCAACTTAAGTAGTTATCTATCACGATCAATTGAGTTCTTGCGATCTCTGTGATCATCGTGATCTCCATTTTGTGCAGCCAGTTGTTTTGCTTACACCTTTGCTGGTCTTCTGTTGATCTCTCCCAATATGGATTACGGTTTGCCTTAGTTGTGGTAGCCGAGGACATAAATTTTCTATAGTCTTCTTTGCTGATCAGTGTGTGCGTTTCTTATCATCTCGTATTTGTTGTTACCCGCGTACGTTGGAAATTTCACTGGAGCAGTGAGCAACCAAAATTTGAATCCTCCCATAACGAAGGCAGATATGTTAATTTGGCGTACATATACCAAAGCGCGCGGAATGCTTTAAAGATACTCGCTTACTAATATNCCGCCGATATATCTGTGCTCGACATTAGTTGCAAGCTTGTCGAAACATCTGAATACGTTGAGGCCATTATGCAGCGGTCCATACGCAATTTGTTGAGATTGTGCAAGAGAGCCATGCTATTCAAGGGTGAACGTTTAACAAAGCAGAAAAAGACACGATAACTATGCACGATAACACCTTAGTATACGCAGTCAATGATCTTCTCGGAGTGACGAAGAATTTTTCGACCGAAAAATGGAGGAAGAAGATTAGCAAAGTATTCGAATTTATCGCGCTTTTTGCATTAGGGTATGCAACGATAGTAGCGCTTGGAACGTTGGACATTTGGTAAAGTTATTGCTAGCCCAACCATCTTTGTGGTGCTGGGACATTGTCCCGAACTTTGAGGTATCCGTTAATGATGATCGAAAATTTTTCAATGTGCTTTAACGATCACGGAATCTGCGGTTCAATAAAAATGATGTATTTGTAGAGCAGTGCTAGTAGAAAATAATCGAAATTTGCAGAATGGGCTTAGACTTTGAACCCTTTGTTTCAAAACTTGGGCACAACAGGATTTTCATGTGAAAGAAAAGGAACGTTGGACATTTGACGAAGTTCTTGCTAGTTCAACATTTTACTTATGTGTCGGCATCTTTTCGACAGTTCGCGTCATTCAAGGAAAGCTTTACTACCTATCATTTCTATGGTGAATGACATCCATTTAGAGCAAAATGAGTGTAGAGTTAGGCCATGCCTTTGCGTTTGTGAACATCATCAGCACGTGCGCTTCGAGGCATCAAATAGTGCTTTAGAGACCGCCAAGCCATGCCGGTTTCTTGAGTATACATCGAAATAATTCTATTTCAGTCAGAATAGTATTCAGCGGTGGCTGTGTTGCCGAATGTGTTTTTGGTGTGATTTGCTTTAGCTGCACGACATGCGTTCAGCAGTTATCATACCCATCTTGCTACTTTTTGCCTTGTTATTATGCTGTTTTCTGAGGAGGTCGTTTTNGTGCTTTAACGATCACGGAATCTGCGGTTCAATAAAAATAATGTATTTGTAGAGCAGTGCTAGTAGAAAATAATTGAAATTTGCAGAAAGGACTTAGACTTTGAACCCTTTGTCTCGAAACTTGGGCACAACAGGATTTCCACGTGAAGGAAAAGGAACGCTGGACATTTGACGAAGTTCTTGCTAGTTCAACATTTTACTTACGTGTCAGCATCTTTTCGACAATTCGCGTCATTGAAAAAAAGCTTTACTACCTATCATTTCTATGATGAACCACATCCATTTAGAGCAAAATGAGTGTAGAGTTAGGTCATGCCTTTGCGTTTGTGAACATCATCAGCATGTACGCTTCGAGGCATCAAATTGTGCTTTAGAGACCGCCAAGCCATGCCGGTTTCTTGAGTATACATTGAAATAATTCTATTTCAATCAGAATCGTATTCAGCGGTGGCTGTGTTGCCGAATGTGTTTTTGGTGTGATTTGCTTTAGCTGCACGACATGCGTTCAGCAGTTATCATACCCATCTTGCTACTTTTTGCCTTGTTGTTATGCTGTTTTCTGAGGAGGTCGTTTCTTTTCTTTGTGAAGGCGGTAGAGGTTTACATGGTTTTCCTGTTTGGTTGTTATGCCTTATTTTAGTTCCCTTCTTTTGATGATGTTCAAGTTTATGGGACTCGGAACAGCTGTTACTGTTTTTGTGATGCGCATTCAGGAGTTTTTCTTGTGAAAAGAAAGCAGTTGACAGCGGCATGTTCTTTAACGACAAGCGAATGGTCTCTGCTAATCACTACATTCTACGAAACCGGTTAGGGGTCGCAATTCGCTTGCACATGCACACCGATGGTTAGAAACAAACACCTAGAAAGTATGGGAGAGCAAATTGTTTGCAAATAGCCATAGTGAAAGGTTTTTGTTTGTTTTTGGGATTATTGGCAACAGTTAGATGCAAGGTGCATTGTTTAGGAAAATTTGTGATGTAAGCAGGCGGCAGTTCGGTATTGAGCTGATAGTTTTGCCTTGAACGCAGAGGAGCAAGCGTCGGCTATAGCGGCTGCGGCGTAACTTCTTACTTCCTTGTTTTTCATGTCTCGCATTTTGATCCATACCGATTAATGCGAGATGACTCTCACCTTCTCATAGTGTAAACTGGTGAAGAGCATTTGAATATTTGCGCAATTTTGATGCAAATGATAGTGCATCCGATAACCTTGAAGACATGCCTCAGGGAAAGTGCGTGTGCACAAATGAAGATTGCATGAGTAAATTTGAACGGTATGTCTGAGAGGGACAGGAGGGCAGAAAACTTGTCCTCCTTACACCCGTCCCCGCCCATGCCTATTTCCTCTCCAGAGCCCTCCTGTCAACACATCGGCGTAGAAGCGGTTCTTATCATCGGTCGAAAGCGAGTGACTGTCGTGAATGACATTACCACTTTATTTTTGCATTGAATCATCATCCTAGCGCTGGAGTCGAAGCAATTGCATACTTGTTAAGCGTTCGCTGCACTAGAAGAATTGCGGTGGCAAGAAATTGTAGTGCAAAATTTTTTTTCATCACATTGTGGCCGAATGTGCCCATGGCTTTCATTTGAAGCACTGTCTACAGATGTGCTTGTCTGATTAGGAGAAGTCATGCGGTAGCCATGAGTTGCTGCAGTTTTCGGAATGAAACTATTCTCGTGGCGATGACTGCTTTGAAATTGAATGGGCAATAAGGGCAATATGGGCAACATCATGAGTAATAGATGAGAAGATCCAATGAAATATTATTTAAGTGAATGCATGAGAAGGAGTAGGATAGTCAGCAGGTTGCCTAGTTCAACAAAAGAAATTGAAACAAGAAAGTCACGTTGTTGAGTACGTGATATACATTCATGGTTCTCGTATGCACAAAATTGACAACATGTGCAAAATTAATTTGACTTTCTGTGCAGAACCTTTAGAGCATTGATTTTTTGCGTAGAACCCGCATGAAACACGCACAGTCTGAGATGTAGAGAATTTTTCAGGGCAGATGCGTTCAGTGATAGTGTTTAAAATTGAACTTGCCAAATTTGAAGCCAACTGGCCCGTTTTTTTTGTGTGTAAAAGACGTTCGGGATCAAAATATTATTGAGCACTTCGAAATTGACAAATATCTGAAGAATCCAGCTGACTGTCGGCACGACTAATGGTGCTATGATGTCGCGTTCTCTCAGCCATGGTATTGCTCGGATCCGTAGTGCGATCAACCCCACCAGGGTCGCCATCCACCACCCCATCCCCATCCAGGCCCCCATCCACCGCCCCATCCAGGCCGCCATCCACCACCCCATCCGCCACCCCAAACTATACCTCCCCAGTATCTCTTCACTCGCGGGCTGAAAAAAAGCACTTTCAATATTTGATTAAGGAAATATGGGCTAAACGTGGGATGAGGGACGCTATTTGAGCTCTTCTTTTTGCATGTTGGCTCTCTCCTTTTCAGCAACAAAGCACATGGTTATGAGGATATGAAGTTCCTCAAGTTCCGCCACGCATGCCACATCAGTTACTTTTCGCCATTGCTCCAGTCTTTATTCTCATGTAAGAACAAGGTTTGATTGCCTAAAGACATATGAGCACAATGAACGGAACAACTTACCATTAGGAGGAAAGCTCGTGCTTCGGACATGTAGGAGCTACTTATTCGTATACGCCTTCATGTAAAGCTCCGAGGGATCCAACTCAGTGCCACCTACGATTACTGCCTTCTTCCCCCCTTTTGTTGCCCTCTGTTGTTCTCATGGAACTCCGATTAGCATACCTGTTTAACAACTCGAAAGCTTTACAACTACTTCAGCGGGTCCGAGAGCTCGTATGCCCACACTGATAGAGGCAAGGGCACAAAGCATAAAAGAAGCATATATTTCTAGGAAATCTATACGGTGGCCACTTCGATAAACAAATTAATCCATATGACGACAGAATAATCTTATCATAATAATAGATCGAAGTTTTTGACAAAATCGCACCAGCTCTGTATGCAAATGAGTATCTCCGTTGTCACTCGATACTCTAATTTGTCTCCGAGGAAATATATGGGTCTCAAATGAGCATACAGAATTGATGTGCCCGGCGATTATGAGAGTTTCGAAGGACGCGAACTGGTCTCATATCGTATCTGCAGGAAACCTGAATCGGATGGGTTACACGAAAGAAATGATAAATTATTACCTTCGTAATGACGTTGATGGAATATCCGCATCAATGATTTGCGTCAACATTAGCAATATAATGAAGGAAGCGACTGTGAAAGCTTTCATTTTTTCTGAAAAAAAACTTAACACTGTAACCAATGTTCAACGATCACTTTCGCAGTGCTCTTTTACAACGCACTAGAAAACAGTGCAACGAACTTGCTGAGTGCGCCTAAGTGAACAACCTTATATGGCAAATGCGGCCATGAGATTTTACTTTTACCAACAATCCCCAACAAAAATGGAAGACTGTGAAGTTGCGCAATTCGAGAAATGTTTTACAAACGAAAAGAGTGGTTATGAACAACCAGCGTTGAACTGTAAAGTTATATTGGTTGAAATTGCTACTTGGCGACAGGTTTGCCTGCTGTGATTCACAATTGTTACTAATATAGCTGGAGGGAGGTTCGCGCATCTAACTACAATTTCGGGTTTAGAAGAAAAAAAAAGACACGTCAGGAGTTTTCAACGAGCGGTGCCGTCTTAGTCATTCATTGATTTGAATCTGACTATGTATTTCACAGCATTAGATAGCATACAATCCATTTCGTTCCTCCATAAAGACACGTCAGGAGTTTTCAACGAGCGGTGCCGTCTTAGTCATTCATTGATTTGAATCTGACTATGTATTTCACAGCATTAGATAGCATACAATCCATTTCGTTCCTCCACATTGCTAAGATTTTATATCATGAGAAAGAATCAGCATCACCATGGAACCCATTGATTCTCACTGCCTGTATTGTACGGAAGCTGAGCTTTGGTAGGCATCATTTCCAGTGTTACAAAGTAATTCACCACATCAGAGATATTCGTGAAGATGCGTTGAAACAACGCAACTACAATCAGAGCTGCAAAGCAATGAGAGGCATTTGGTAATTGAGATCCTATGTGAGTGTAAGGCAATTTGAGAGGAGATCATGAACACTGCCGTGACTGTGGACGAAATGCTGCAACGGGGACACGACGTAGCGTTGTATGGTGGCACCAGAGAGCGCAAGCGGTACCTAGAGAACTCGATTTTTCGACAATCAAGGAATGAAACGCGGCGACAATGGCGAATCCGAGGTCGCAGATGAAATGCGCAGTTCGATCGAATATGTCGCAATTCCATGTATGACGAACGAGTGTGCAGGCACAGATCACCAATTTTTTGGAGTCATCAAATATAATGTGATAAACTTTGTGAAATTCTTCTCGTGATAAAGTTATAAGATAACACGACTTGATTTGTGTTATTGATACAAAAATTATGAAGTTTTTCCCTACAGTTTAGTATAATCCAGCTTAAGGGACTTCTGAGTTAGTGAAGCATAAAGTTATGCAGGCTTCAAAAATTCCAGACGTAACAACAAAAACCGAATTTGTTTGAGAAATTACAGTGAGATGGCAGCACTGATTCATATAGTGTCTTCTAATTGCCCCTTTTCTTGCAATGACCAAGAATAATTTTTCTTTCTACCTTAAACTTTCGAACTAAATAGAATCGCCTGTACACACAACTACTCTCCTAGCAAGCTGCATTTTTTTGGCGATTGCATGAACAAAAAGTCTGCAGAGAAGGAAGGATGGGATTGCATTTTGTCATGCCTCGACAGTGGTTTCGTTTTCTTGAGTTAATGTTTGGCTTAGACATATCTTCATTTTGTGCCTCTTTGCAAAGCTTCTTAATATGCTTAAAATCTCTCCATCTTTCCTAAAAATCTTTTCGGTTACCATGAGGACTACGTGTGTCAAATGCTCTAAGCTTTCTTAATAATGGATTGAATTATTCTTTCAGCTGCGAAATTCACATCGCTCGCAATACAGATTAAATGCAATGCGCCTTTTTCGGTGATTTTTTTTCGAAAGGCATGGTGAAAACGCTTTGGGCTGTATGGCAGTATGACGTTATATTCCGAAGTAGAAGGCAGATGCGGTTTGGCATCACTGCTTGCATCATCATTTCCCTTTATATGTGATGGCCATATCTGCCGATTTCCTTTCCTCAAACTGTTTGAACCTTGAAAGCATTTAGGTAAGGAGAGTTCACCGTTCTTATGTGGTAGATTTTCAATGTCACCTCTTGCTTTGTATCTCTACTGAAAGCTCATATTTTCTTAACTACACGTAGGCGAATGAATTCAGCAAACACCGAAAAAACTGCTGCTTGCATGCAGATTGGTCCGTGCCCTGGCGACCTACATTTTTTTCTCCATTTTGAAGAATTGGCATGTGACTAAAGAAACAATTTTTCATCATTCTCAGGGAGACAACAACTGGAAAGAATTTGATGAATAAGTGCTGCCAATTCGTTATGTTTTTTTTCAAACTACTACGATTTTCTGTTCTTCTGCCGAAATTCGGAAAACAGTGTAAAGTTACACACGAGGATCTCAGAAGTTCCTTAAACTGCACTGTGCTGAATTAAAGAACACAAAAGTTTCATAAGTTGTGCGCTAATTCAGTTCATTGAGTTCAAGCGTTTGTTAGCTGTACGTATTATGCTTCGTCATTAGACAAATTTCTTTGAGTGAGATTACGTCTAACAACCGGGATGCGCTATACGCTCATTCACCATAGTAAAGTATGGGTGAAATGTGATTTACTAAATTTAGCTATGACCTTCCACAGTTCTGCACTTCGCCCCAATCCTTGGATTCATAATTGCTTCATTTTGTATCATTTCCATAACAAAAAAGTGAAGTTCGCGAGTACCGCCCTCCCTCGTCATCTCTGTTACGCATCACTACAGCTCGTTTGTTCGAAAACAATGCAAAGTTATTACACTCGTTTCCTGCTTCATCACCAAACAAGTCCTGTTCGTTTGCAGCAGGTTTTACAAAAACGCGCACACAGAAGGTATACAGAGACATACACGGCTGGGTATTTACAACAAGCAGATGATTTGTAGTTCCGCAGAAGCTGCTGTATAAAACAAGTTGCGTTCCAACGCAATGGTACACTAGGACCGCAGCTTCTCAAAAGTTCCTTAGCCAGTCATCAATATTACTATCGGTATTTATTCTGTAGCTTCAAATAGTATCAAAATCATAAAACCATAGTGTCTTCATTGTGAGAAAAGTCACAACCTACCGTCCATGAAAATTTTCATTTAGAATGACGAATGAGAGAAGATATGACCCTATTTGATAGTGAAAAACCAAAAGAGACGTTCATCGAATACAAAAAGCAGCGCCAAATGAAAGACACAAGTTCGATTCCTCAACGAAATTTATAGTGCGCATGTTTACGAAACGTCATTGAATTCGACGAACAAATGGAGTAATCATCAAATAAAAAAGCTCTCGGCTACAAACCAAAAATAAGTCGTCTAAAAGCCGACACAAAATAAACCGTTGATATTTGAACACATCTAAGTGAGCGAGCAATCTTTAGCTATGAAAAATTGCTTCTGAGACGAACAAATACTTGTGAATGATGTTGAATGAAAGGATGCTTCGATTTCCCAGGTGGTAGAATTTGGATTCCTGGATGCAAAACAGGCCTAACATAAGAGGGAGTGTTCCTTGAGCATTTTGCACGGTCCTTTACAAAGTCTGTGCCGAGTGATTAAGGCAAAACACGTTCGTTGTGGTGTTAGTCAATTTGTGATCACTCTGACGAAATTTCTCTTCTAAGGAAGAGCCGCAAAGTTTCTCGCTTCTTTTCGATCTATGTGGAATCTGTATATTCTGGCAGTGGACTCGCGGAGTACGAAGGAAAATAGATTCATCAAGCTCACTCATCTAAAATTGGAAGAAACTGTTGCTTTCATCTGAATAAATTGCGGAGCTTAACTTCAGCACATCTTGTATGTAATTATGACTTGCGCCTAACATTGCTGATGCACTATATTGAATATGTTATATGGCGGGGAGTATTTAGAGGATTACATTTAAAACGGAACATTTTTATCATGCTCCATTGGGAACTTCCAAAGTTTGCGAAAAATCAAAAGGTTCTGATAGGAGCGACAATTTTTCTCGAAACCAACTTTCGGCACATTTGTCACAAACTTCCCCTCTCCCTTCCATTTGTTCAGAAAAAGTGATCAAACGGAAAGGGGCAGCGAAGTTTATTGGTAGTGCTGATGCATCTCACTGCGCAGATCCGATTTCAGGGCTCGTATTCCTCCACAGATTTATTCGCGCTGAGACATAATGAGCGGTGGACTCTATTCGTTGTGCGTGTGAATGCGAGCAATGATGTTAATGTGGTACCATTAAAGGTGGTCTTGCAAAGGTTAGTGACATCGCCGACCCAACCACCATGATGTCCTATATCAATATGTGGTTCGCGCACTCTATCGTTTTGTCAGAGATTTTGTTTTTTGTTTTTTATTTTTGTTTTTTTTTCCTGAAATGTCACTGCCTTGCACGCCCGATGTTGAGCGATCAATCACGATATGCAGGACACCTTTCAAAAAGAAGGCAGTGCTCGTTTAGCTGGGGCAGAGATAATGACTAGGGCACACCTGCTACGATGCGGATATATACGTCATTGTTTTGAACCTTTAAAGAAGTTGATTCGATATTTTCCGGCCTCAAGCAAAAGTAGCTTCAAAGTTAATGTGGACAAAAATTTCTCGCGTGCTTAAAAACGATTAAAGACAATAGCAGATGGAGTTATTATGTTGCTGTTGAAGTGAAGCTTGCTAGCTGGTTTTGAGCATCCCTCATTCGTATTTCATGCCAAATTCTTCTCCACCGACTCTAATTTGATTTGAACAGCTCCACATATATGTTTTCATGATAAAATTCAAGAAGATGCGGGAATATTCGAACATTATTGGTGAATCCAAAGTCGAACTGCAATAAAGTGACGGACTAAACTGCGTGGTCTACTGTAGGCAGAACTGCTGCAGTTGAATTTCTGGTAAAAAAATATCTCGAAAAATAGGAGAAAACCTCATAAAGAATTGCGATTGAAAGTTTTGTCAATCATGCAAGTCCACTGAGCGGCGGCCGGCTAAAGCCGACAGTAAGAATCTGCTTCTCCGACAATACGATAATATCGTTTAAAAAGAATTCTAGAAAGTTCGTTGAGCAGAACTAGAGCAGCATCAGCTCTCCAGCAGTTTAACTGCGAATGTCTTCCCTCTCGTACCGCAAATTCATTGTGGCGTGGACTGCTTGTGGTAAGAACGTCAATCCCAAATAGAGAGCGTTGACACTAAGTTCGTTATCATGCGAATTTTTTTTTTTTCGATCGCCGTAGCCGCAGAGCTCGTCGCATTACTCCACTGATCGTTGCAATCGCAGGCGCCAGTACCTGCTTCGGGAGTAAGAAGTCCTCACGACCGGCATCCACAACGTGTTCGAACACCTTCAAAGTTTAGTTGTTTGTGTGATCATACACATACAAGTGTTTATGTTAAGAAGTGGCCATGTGAAGGATTGATGCGAGGCTGAAATTAGAGGAAATACATCAGCGGAGAAGATGCTTTGCGGAAAAACGCGGAATACGCAAAACTCTTAGAACAGGAACTCACAAGGATAGTGAGCAAATCATAATGATGGAATGTGAAATTGTTCCGCTTATGTTAATGTGCGTTTCAACTCCATGACTTATTATTACGGTACCTTTTTGCCGCGACTACTCGCGAATATAATTGGAAGTTTGTGCAAAATAGAATAGCAGATTTCGAATTAGTAAGGTGAATATTGAAACGGCAAAAGGAAGGCGGGCGTGAGTCAGAGTTTCCGTTGACCAAGGCAACCGAAACAATGAAGGGCAAAAAACGCACTCACTGAGTAGCTCGTACAAAGGAGGAAACATCTGCGACACGGCACTGCTTTCCCATGAGTGCATACTATCACTCAAACGGATTTATCATAAAGAAATAATGTTAGCTAAACTGCAGCGACATGACGGCACTCTCATTATGAACGCAAACTGTTCACTCAAAACATATTCACCATGAAGAAGTGATGTTGGCCACTGGTTAAGGTACAGCCCCAAGTCTCTATAAAAGCAGAGGGCGGTGAGTTTGGAAAAGAGCTGCTTCTTCGGGTGATCTGACGCCGCACGCGCGTACGGACTAAATTCTCTTCGTTGTCGTGAGTCGACCTTTTTTTGTATGTCTGTTCGTATTTTATTTTATTTTATGTTCTTGGCAGGTTGTTGTTCTTGTATTTGAAGAGTGAGTTTTGCGTGACATTATTTAGGAGGGAAAGGTGATAAGCAGGGCCTCGGTCACTGTCCTTGTCCTCTGGGACGGTGTGAATCGTGATTTGCTTCTGCGACGTTTATTAAGACTATGAGCTTTCCTCGAATACTGTGACTCAGGAGGCTAAGGGACAGCTGAAAGTTGGTGGAACGTTTTGAATTTTAGACAAACTGCAGGACGAGGATTATTAATCAATGGAAGTTGACTTATTTTGCGTCATCGATGTTGGTGTGTTATGCTATTTCATGTTGATGAGATGTTGTTATTTTGTTCTCTGATGCGGATTAATTGCATTCATGGCGTTCGTTGCGCCGTTTATATCTACTCAATTGGAAAAGGTTTAATTACCCAGTTTGAGATTGGGAAGGACGAACGTTTGGTAGAAGTGAGAGGGCAGCGGTTGTTCAAGTGAATTGGAAAGGTGGAAGAAATCGCGGAGTCGTCGAAGGCGAGACGATCAAGCAGTTGACAGGCCAGTTCAATTTTTTGCGACCTTCAGATTATATTGATTGCTTGGTAAGAATAAAGTTCCCCAGCAGTCAATACACTTTCCATCGTTGTAGTTCAGGGATGGGGGAGGGGAGTGTATGACTTATGCTGTAGAGGCTGGCAATTTGACCGTGTTTATGCATCGTCTAAAGCGTTTCAGTCTCCGCTCCCATGTAAGAATGGTTTACTGAAAATTCCTCAGGGGTCCTACATGTTAGGCGACTGATGCATAGATGTGTTGTGGTGTATTTTGAAGTGTTGTTTCATGGTATATATTCGGACGACGCTTTTCATCAATGATTCTATACACTCCTCAAACATCAGTAATTCTATTTTATGCCTCACACGGCATTTGCTGCATATGAAAAGCATATTGCCTCGATACGTGACCCTCAGAAGCTGTTAAGCGGGTGAATTGCACTACATGTTTGCAAATTCGGCTTAACGGGGCAAGAATTTCCATAATTTGATTTTGTACTCAATTCTTTCTGTTGTCTTGCGAGAAACTCGTTATGGAAATTTTATTGAGTACTTTCAGCATAGCAAACACGTAGAAAATCCACTTGAGTGTCGGTATGAATCGCACCGTTATAATCTCTAGCTGTCTCGGGCCAAGATATCGCTCGTATCCGCAGCGCACTCAACCAGTCCAAGGTCGTCCCCCTCCGCCCCAACCACCGCCTCCACCAGGCCGCCATCCACCACCCCCTCCGGGACCCCATCCACCACCTCCTCCAGGTCGCCATCCACCACCCCCTCCGGGACCCCATCCACCACCCCCTCCAGGCCGCCATCCACCACCCCATCCACCCATTCCACCCAAATGTCTCTGCGAGCCAGAGCTGAAAGAAAGTATTTTGAGTCTCGCAATGAGCTGTAATCGTTGCGGGTATGTATAAGGTTGTAAAAGTGACCCCTGGAAGTGCTTACCGTCGAGATGCTAGATTAGTACGACTATTTGACCAGAAAACCTTTGCATACTTGACCAAAACTTAGTAATCGACTTATAGCATGGCTCCTCGTCACTGGAGAGCTCACATTTTCACGAGACATCTCTGCGACGTATGTCTTGAAGCACATGGAGTGGCTACAACTTATGGTCGTCAAGCTCTTGAGAAGGAAGGTTGCTGTGCTATGTGGACATGTGAAAGATTCATTTGCCGAACGCAGTTCATATTTTGTCACGAGTACCGGACTCGATTTCTAATTAGAGGCCTTCACGCGCTGTTTCGTCATCACCGTATTTGTTTCAAAGAATTTCAGCAGAAGATTCATGCGTGACAGCGCAAGCTGTAGTCTTAAGTGGAAAATCGCTGAACTCAGAAGAGGAAACATGGGAAACCGAAAGGGTATATGACCAACTGAGTTCGCCGCCAACGTTCAGTTTGGCGTATCAATCCGGAGAAGAGCAGAGAGATTCTCAGGGTGCCCATGCTTTGATTATTGAGTTATCCGTTATGAAAGCAATTGTTAACGCAAAGGATTTTTACGAAGATGAGCCGCCTGAACAAATGAATTCAGACCTGGACAAAATTTCCGATGTAATACACTAAAGCATCCACGCTGTGCGGGAAGGAGGTCTGGCATTTTGATTTCAAGTCCTGCTGAGAAATATTTCCAGGTAGTTTCAGGTACCTATCCAATGATGCCAATGTTAGAAAAGAGGACGATGCATTTCAGAGATTATGACTGTTGAAAGTGACTTCGACCGGTCCCATGCTATTTTTGCAACAAATCTAAACTGAGTAAGAGAATGGAACGAAAAGAAATTTCATACCTATCCGATGAGTCGTCGGCTTTGATAACTGCGATCAGAGTTAGAAGCATAGCAAGAAAAACAGCCGTGATAAGCTTCATTTTTTTTCTGAAAGAAATCAAGCGTTGTAATTCTATTCTCCCTATTACTACAGCGTTCTTTAATTATGCTCGCTATAACGATGTGGGAAACGGCTTCGGCAAAAGCTGCCAGTCGTCCAAACGGTCAACGTTATCAGACACCTCAGCATACACTATGAGATGTTCAAGTGAGCAAAATGTCGCCTCGAATCTCCGAATTTTTGATGGAGTGTTAGAGGATTCTGCCACTCCTCTCCCGGTCCACCCCCAGTGGTGCCAACAAGGCTGCAACCGTCAGTTCAAATGCCTTTTGTTTTGCTGTAGTCTTCTTTCTTTAGTGCAAGTTTGAATCCTGAAATCCACTACAATTTTGCTGGCTTTTTCTGCTTCCACAAACTTGCAGTTGTAAAATTCATCGCGACAGCGCCGTATCCGAGCGTTTATGTTTATACATATATGAGTGTGAAAATGTTCTTCCTTTGCGCACAAAACTTCCAGTTGTTCAGGCTACTTCGGCCTCAAGAACATGACATCAACCTCACTACACCATCTGCCTCACCAATGCCGACGGAAGCTATGCCAGCATTCAAATTAGTCGGAACTCAAATTGGTTCGCTGCTTCCGAATGAATTGAATACGGTTCGAATGCCAATAAATTCTACTCATTTGAAACTCAACTTCACTTTTACATATCCTACTTAGAGCCGCAACAAAGGTACCGATTGCTAGAAATTCCTAATTTTGCGTCTAGTTAACAATTCCAAAGGATTTCGGTCACGGTGGTAGTCACTAGTATATGAAATCTTCGATTGCAACAAAAAAATAAATCGGTAATATTTTCTCAGTGACACCGAACTGCGTTTCATGGTCTACGAAATTCTATAACAATCACGATGGAAAATCAGAAGATATATTTGAAAGCGACAAAGCAAACGAGAAGAGAATCGTATTTAAAGGACGTAAACTCCGCCAACTCAAAGATACAATTTCGAGCCCGACATCAAATTTATAGTGTGCAGGCTGGCGAATCGTTGTTGAATTCGGCAAATAAGTGAACTAACGATGAAGTAAAAACGCTGTCGGCTCTGAACGCAAAATGCGTTCCGCAAAGGCGGACAGAAAACACAATTTCGGCGCATCAGCTGGCCTATGTGAATGAATAATCTCATGGCCATGAAAGTTTACTTTGAAGTGGAAAAGCACCTTTAAGGGGCACTGATGGCATCAATATTTGAAAGCTTTCACGCAGATGACTTGATTAACGAATACAGAAGAGATTTCACTTAGGAGAAAACGGCAGTGGAACGTTTCATCTAGTCGTTTCAGATGACATGAGCACCAAGTGGCATATGTTTATCAACAAACTGCTAAATTTTTCGCTCACAAACCAGCTGCTGATGCCGAATTCCTCTGTGGTTCTTAATTTTTTGACTAGTGTGAAATTCTAAGGTCGTGTGAATGGCTTTTTCAAACATGCTGGACAAGTGGCTTCTATAAAATCTTGCCGGAGAAATTGAAAAAAATTTGCTATATAAACTTAAGTAAGCTGCGCACTTAATCTAATTTCATCGCATGTTTAGTACAGGTTTTCCATTCGCCATACATAGTGTGTCGAATGGAAATAGGAAACACCAAAAATCATTTATCTACGAGTATTAAAAAAAAAATTCTTTTTCATTGAAATCGATCATTTCGCTCAAGTCTGAAACCGATATATCAAATGGGTGGAAGTGGAAAACTGGTTATTACTGCTGCGTGAAATTGGAAGGTCGTAATGAAAGTGATGCCTCTTCACCAAACTAAATATTGTGGTATTTGTCATGGAACGAAAAAAAACTAATAAGATGGATGGGAAAGGGAAAGTTCATTGGCAGACATGACTAATGAAGCATTCAGCTGATAAGACGTAACCGCAGTGGTTATCGTCTACAACAAATACATCCCACTGATGAACGTTGAGGTGGCCTAGCTTCCGCACCTTTAGCTCATCGATGATATAAAAGCAGGAAGTATTTAAGATAGTGTTATGGAGTTTGTTACATAACTGACCCTGTCGCGAAAGCGATGGGGAAAGCTATACTTTTGATTTCTATTGAGTTGATATTCGAATGTGAACAGCCTTCATTTGCATTGAATGTTAAAGTGTTGCACCTGTTTCAATATCGTCATGTAATTCGCTATATAAGGGTTGTATTCGTGCAGTGTATGTTCAGTGCAGTCCAGTTCAGTTCAATTCAGTTCAGTTTAGTGTGTCGTCAATATATTGCGTCGTATTTGTGTCGGTGGATCGCGGCATCTCATCCTCCCTTATCAATCTCTTATTCGCCATGGCGGACATGGTGAATAAAGACCCCAACAGGATGATCTCATATATCGATTTTTTTACTTAAATGTTGCTGCCTCTTACTTCGCTAGTGTTCAGGGAACGAAGAAGAAAATTTCATAGGTAAGTGACTGTTGAGCAAACAGTCACAGTACCCCTAACGTATGGCTGCGTTTCACAAACGAGAACAAAGCTTATGACTAAGAGTGAGCTTGTTGTCGTGCCGGATACACGCGTATTTTATAACACCTCGAAAGGATTCACTTCCATATTTTTCAATAGAAAACGAGATACGACTTCAACACTAATCCGTACAAAAATTTTCTTGAAAGCTCAAGCAACGAATAAAGATTGTAGGAAACACAGGACGAATGCTAGCGTTCTTCCAAAGTTGTTATTAGTTTAGGTTGATTACTTTAGAAAGTGATTTGCTTTTCGGTTTGAAATGGATAGAGTCTGAAAGTAACTGTGGACGCATTAAATTCTACGTGAACATGAGAAAGCTAGATCGATGCATGTGATTGAAACTTTGGTAGTTTTACTATTGTTTCTGGCAATTTCGTTTCTCGAGGAAGAAAGGCTTTCACGAAAGCTGCATGGAATAAAATGCGCTTTTCAATCGAATCAACCATATAGCTCAATGCTTTTTATCTCATATGTCTCCGAAAAGTTTGGTCATATTGAGTGATTTAACTTCGTTCTCCTCCCTCTCCCCATTTTATATTCCACCTGCAGACGCCTGCGTCGAGAGCGGCGGCTCATATGTTTGCGTTGCCTCCAGAAACATCACCAAATAAAAACGAGCGCCGAATTTTCCCTTTAGAAAATAGTGGAAAGACAACAAGAAGATCTTCAGGTTGTTGAGGAAAAGAGTGCATCTAGAAAGTCAGTTGGCGAAAATTCAACAAACCTCACTGAAAGGCATGAGCTTATGCAGACTGAGTGTGGAAGACGGATAGGTTGCACATCATGCAAGTGGCAAAAGCGGGTGAGCTTGCATTATAATGGATTTGTCGCAAACAGGTGATAGCAGTAAAATTTACGTAGTGAATGGCCAGGAAAGGTTGGAAAGAGACCATCGCTTATTTCATTGAAACATTGGCTGAGGGAAAGCGTAAGCATTGCTGTAACTGAGGTACTCGGAATTGCGACACAACAGAACTGGTATAAATACGACTCAAATGTAAAAAATTTTCGCTTTTGAAAACGTTGCAAACAATCTGCTTGAACGCCATCTCTTTGCATTCCTCTAGCTCCTACACTCTTCACCGGTCCGATTTTCTTCACCAGTCAAGAAGAACCAGCGTCGTTTTCTTCAAAGTACCTCGAGAGTTCCACACTGTGATTGAGCCGCAACAGGCCAAATATGAGGCTTTCGCGATCGGGCGATGAAAGTACGAAGCTTGTAATGTTGATCTGGGTTTTGAATTTCGATCTGCTCCATTCGTCTGCTGTTTACTAGCGGTCAAGCTCCGCACGAAAGAGATTTTAATCTCACTTTCAAATGTAATGGTGATTTTAATCTCACTTTTAAATTTAGCAACATTGTTCGAGAGGCAGATGTGGTTCGACTGGTAGGCAACGCATCGTCTGGTCCATGAGGACAGCCGTGTTGTACCATGGTTCGCCTGATCTTTAGCAAAAGAAAAATGCGCACTTGATGACGTAATTGTGTCATTTGGTTATGCAACCATGATTGCATTCAAAGTACGAACCTTTTGCATCGAGTCGTCTTTACATTGGCAAAGTAACCTTGAACAGTACAACTGGATGCCAAAGTAACCTTGAGCAGTACAAGTGGATGCTTTGGTAAATGGTTTGATTGATTTGCTTAGACTGACGAAAGTGCATTCCGAGCCACCATTATTGAAGCCTTGTATAGTAAGCCTTGCGCATATATGCATGGATCCACCGAGAAAAGAAAGCATTAATCGTAGATTGATCAACATAAGTATAAAAGATCTGTGGCATTTCTGCGGCACGCCAGGTGCATTAACATGTTAAAATTAGGAAGCTTGAGGCTGATGAAGTTGCGACATTTCGCCTGGATTGGAGCCTGGAGTAGAGCAATCCACGCTCACTTCGCCAATATACACACAATAGTTTGGATACGGTACGGAACAATGGTTCACCGCATGTCTATCTAATTCCGTTCGACCCTTTCTCGTCGAGAAAGAATTTAGAGTGCAAGTGGTTAATTCACTGCATACTGCGAACGCTCTTATTGGTATTTTTGTAGAAGGCAGTGAAGAAGAAAAATTTTTGTTCCTTGCGAACATCAACGCGTATCGGGGAGTTGCCAATTGTTTGCAGTATATTTGGTGGTAAGGTAAAAATTCGCCCGCTTCTTTTCGACCCATCATTTGATTTGTCGCTTCCTTGAAGAGATCTGGATGTCAGTGGTTGACCAAATATTTTGTGACTGTCCGTTTCCCAAGAAAACAGGAGCGTTAAGCTTGTCAATACCTATTATCAATTTCCATTGTGCATAGAAGATGGAGATGTTTTTGTCCTTTGATGATGACCGCTGTGATTTTCGTGTAATGATTTAGAGAAAACTTTATTTGGTGTGCGATTTGTTGGCACTTTTCAAATTTTAGCGAAATGCTCTTATTACGAGTTTCCTATGGATACCAGATGTCATGCAGTTTCGAAAAAGAATTGCCATTCCTTATTCATTAGAGGCTAAACTTATTAACCTTTCGAATCGCCTGTGGTGACATGTTGTTGATACGAAAAATAAAACAACTCTGTTCCATGAACTCACTGAAGCATTTTGATTTCTGCCTGATTGTTCACATCGTTTCTTGATCCAATCCAGAGAATATTTTTATATCCGTTAGAAATATTTCGATAGGTATGACCAATGACCAATTTACATTGTGGTTAGGTGCATACGTGTAGCTTCGAGCTATATATTGGTATTGGCTTTCAAAGTGCCAATATCATTTCCTCATTTAAATAACGACGTTCTTTGTCCTTTTGAATATCTTAGGTCCCTAGAATGCATTTGCCTCTTTTAGCAATTATTGCCGATGTAAGAAAGGCTTAAGCTTGAAC
Organism: Baylisascaris schroederi; assembly: GCA_006503575.1. Lineage (NCBI taxonomy): Eukaryota > Metazoa > Nematoda > Chromadorea > Rhabditida > Ascarididae > Baylisascaris > Baylisascaris schroederi. Next base: position 580,010 of record QEWY01002836.1, read on the forward strand.
GCATTGTTTAAAATGGACTATTCGGTGAAGCTATATTCAGCTTTCCTCGAACTGAAATCACCAGACGAGGGACAAATTCAAAGAGAAATTGAAATGAAAATTCACTTAATAGGACTTCTGAGACATTTGCGAAAAGTGATTGGAAATTGATAATTGAAAAGAAAAGCGCAACAAGTAGTGGCGAGACTTCAGAAAATTTTCGTAAGGACAAAGCAAATTGCTACTATGCACTTTGAATGAGCTCCAATTTGTAAAGTTCACTGCATCAGTATCCCTTTCGTGCATACGCAATGGTACATAATATCCGTTCATCAATTTCTCTAGTGGTTTCGTTTTGCAACCATGGCAGCTGCCTGTCACGGAATTCGGCGGATTCAATTTAAGCCGAAAAAGATCCTACTTCATCACGTTTCATGTAGAAGCATCAAATTCGGAAAAAACTATAGAGGAGATCCGAAAATTTCTATATTTACGAAACATTTTGCAGCTCGGGGATGAAGAGTGCGGAACGTTGGGACGGCTAATGCATGAATGGATAGCTGCAATGCATCATCATGACAGTTCTCGACGTCGACTCAAACAGAGAAAGTGAAAGCCTCTCAGCTACATCGCTGCACTGTACACAACACCTGTTATGAAAATATGTTATTAAGCATATCGATTATGCAAAATATATGGAGAGTTCAGTTTATTTTTGACATGATTAGCGACTCCATGGTCTCGCACTGTTCGTGCAATAGCATCAGCTCGATTCGTCGTGAGGTTAACGGCCCCATCCGCCGCCCCATCCCATACCGGGATAGTATCCACCACCCCATCCCATACCGGGATAGTATCCACCACCCCAACCAGGTCGCCATCCACCGCCCCATCCACCGCCCCATCCGATTCCACCCCACCATCTCTTCACGCGAGAGCTGAAAAAAAGAAATTTTTGAAGGTGGTGCCTCTGAAAGAGTATTAAAAATTGCAAACATCGCGGGCTCATGAAGCTCTCCAGAACTGAAAGTATCAAAATGTCGTACCAGCACTCACTACGTAATAACTACCACATCTACGCACAATTCAACAGATCGGGACTTCCGTAAAGCCAAACTGGATCTGTGTTTTTTGGGACAGGAAGTGCAAATAGTGCTAGGACATTGTCGAATTGAACGAAACTCCTCCGATTTTTAAAGCCTTTCGTCATGACCTCTGAAAACTCCGATGCTCGCTAAACAAGCCGATTTTTCCGAAATCTTGTTGCGTTCCATAGTGTCCTCCCTCACTGCATCGAAATGGGTGCAGCTTTACGACAGATAGGTTCTTCTATATAACCTTTCTCATATCACCGCGGATGAAGCATATAGAACCAGTTAATGATTTTCCCTTTTTCGTATTGCCGAGCTGTTCGGCTGGACCGGAGAAGAGGCTGTATATGTCTGAGCGTCTAAGCGCCTCACTTGGAGAGCAAACACTGATGAGAACGAAGGTGGACTGCTGCAGACATACGAAAACTGCATTGAGAGAACGCAGTTCACGCAAGCTTGAAGCAGCTAATTCACTTCAGCTTCAAAGTCCTATCGCACTTTCTCATCACGACCTCGTTTCTCTTGCCAATTTTTGCACCGGTGCATGTTTTCATCCCTGCTAGCTCAGTTACTTCGACTCCGAAATAACCCAAACAATGACGAGGACGTCAGATGGGCAATGATTGATCCCTTTGTCAAGTTACGCATTGACATATATGTTTCATAAGGAGTTCAGATCACTCGGATTGCATGAAACTTGGCCAGCTGATGGACAGTATGCGATAAGTCAGGTTAAGAAGTACAGAACCGACCTTTTTCAGGACAGTATTCACAAGCTTTTGCATATGCCCGCATTATGAGCATTTTTCGATAGTTAACAGTCTGATTTCATTTCCATGATCAGGAAACATCTGCTCCGAAGTTCCTTATGAAAGGTCTGATGGTATCAGAATCAAGCCTCAGAAGGATCCCTTTAAGGCATCGTGACAGTTTTGAACGACGCCGACTAATCCGCTTGTATTTTTGCAAAGAACTCATATGAAAGAAATGCAAATTTCATACCTTCGAAGTGAAGGCGAGGGATCATCCTCGCTGATGGCCTGAGTCATCATTAGTAGCATAAGAAGGAAAACGAGGTTCATAAGCTTCATTTTGTTCTGAAAATAATGAAGATTGCCAATGTATTCCAAGACTGTTTTTTCCGATGCTGTTTAAAAACACATTGGACAACAATGCAGAAAGCTTACTGAGTGTGCAGCAAGAAGAAACGCTTGTAGTAGTGTGCAGCAGAAAACTTGCATCGTTGAAAGCTGTAAATCAACTGCGGCTGAAAGATGTCAGCGTTCGATGGTACTAGAAATTAAAACTGGTCACTTTGTGGAACTTTTAAAAAATCCGGCAGAAAAAAACCCCCCTTGTGAACCCTCAAAACTGTCACGAATTAACAGCAGATTTTGACACTATCCCATATGGTGAATGTAGAGGGCCCCTGGAATGTTCGATCGCACTCCCTTCCCGCTCCCTCCGTTTCGTCCATCCTGCTTGTTCTATTTGCGCAATTATGCGGAAGGGAACATTTATTCTTCCTGCTTCACTGCTGAGTTATGTGGTGAAATCCATGCCCGTTTACGAGCACGGTTAAATACAACTTCTCTTCCACTGGAACATATTGTTTTGAACCTCGTTTTTATGCGTTACCTCTGTATGCGTGTCCGTACGTATGTGTGTGTCTGTGCATATGCTGGTGTGTCTTTGCGGCTTCATTTGAAAACATCGAGTAAGAGTAGCGTAGGAGAGACTCTCATGCACACATACGAATACAGCGATTTGCAGTTCGTAGCAAAACGACAACTATTCATTTACAGCAAAACTGTGCATAATGAATAAGGAGCGAATGCGCGTTATGTCTCCTAATTTAGTTTCCATTTGCCGTCAATGAAAGAATAGCATGATGCGTGCCACTTGCGAGAATGACGAATTCCATAATGAAGATAACAGCAAATGCGCATATTTACTAGTGTTTTTATCAAAAAGCTTATTAATTCGTCTCAGCGTTGTTGACGCAAGGAACTATTGCCTAGCGCCAGCGATTCATTCGGGTTGCCACAAGGCAAGCTGGGCGCATCAGATAACAGTGGATGCTGTTCGTGTTGTGGTCGAAATTTTTCCTCCTAGAGAAGAACATTTTAATCGCAAATCCACTTCAAACATCAATTTCATATACAATTGAATTCCTAAGAGAGCGTATTATTCGGTGGATTCGGAGGATATCGGCAACCAGTTGTCAGTATAACTGCTCCTATTTTAGCACACGTTGGAGCGATCCCTATAACGTGACACTAATCCTATGTGCAGCTGATCTTCATCTCATAGCTGAGCCTTCGATTAGGCAAGAATGAAAATCGGAGCGAGATATGGCGCTATTCGAAACCGATAGAGTAGAGTTTTCGAGTGCAGGAAGTTCACAAATTGAAGGACGTCGTTTCGATTCCGCGTCCCCATTTATAGTGTCATTTCTTGTAAATGCAGCTGAATTCGGCAAACAAGTGATCTGAACATTAAATAAAAATATTGCGACCCCGAAAGGAAAAATGTCTTCGGCGAATGCCAATAGAACACGCAGAGCGTTCAAAAACACAACAGACGCGGAAAGTGACATCAACAGATTGATACGGAAAGAATATAGGTACCTGATCTCTTCATCTTCTGCATTTCAATGCACTTATACGGATGGACAGTCGATAAAGTATAAGGCTTTGCTTTGGTGGGAATAAATCTCTGCAGAAGATCAAGACCGGGAGTATCCCGATTTCAAAATACAAGGGTAATCTGGCTTTGAAGGGAGTGTCGTTTGAGCATTGTGCATGGTCAGCGGAGGGCAGGCGAAGAAGTTGTAGGCGACAGGAACCTCATGAAATCTTTTCCGGTGGTGAGCAAGCCGTGACATTGAACGCCTCAATCGTTCTGGATTTCTGTGGTTGATGAGAAAATCGGCAACGAACGCTGCGGCATGTTCTACAGCGGAGGTTTATAATAAGAACCTGGTAGTAAAACGAAGGGAGTAATTGGAATAACCTCGGTAAACTGCCCACTTAAACTAACTTCACGACAGGTCTGGCGCAAGTGTGCCAAGTGCCTTATAAGGATGGAGCAAAAACGGCAGGAACTGCTTTTTCACGGATGCTTTTAGAAGTGGCATCTGAAGGCTTGCTGTTGCTTTAATTATGCGTTACTTTGGAGCGATTCTGGTGATGCTTCCCATATTTTAATGCAGCTGAAGTTGTCTGCCAAGGTTCGTAGGTGAAGTACAATCTCAGAAGATGGTAATAAAATTGCCATCGGATTGTATCGCGTCATGTGTTGAAGGAAGATAGGGAAAGAAAAGAAAAAAAGAAAACCTTCTAAATAGTCATTCAAGATAAGGACTGTAATTTATCGCCATGCCTTTCTATGTCTTTCATTTAAGTGATCGGTGAAAATAAAAGATCCATTCGATAGAACACGATACAAACTGCGCCTATTATTTGTTATCGCCGAAAGAAATATGCCAAATTCATTCAGCAAGTGCAATCTCACGAGCGTTCTTGACGTTGGACACATTCTAGTGCCCCGATCCTATGGCAGTATTTATCGGCTGTTTCAGATTTGCATCCATTCAACGCAATACGACAAAAAGTGTAAAAGTTTGTGCATTTTATCTGTGTGTTCACGCAATAGTGGTAACCTGTGAAGTAGTGAGGGAAGTCTTCTAATGGTTTATTGGATAATTGGCACAACCGAATGGTCTCATTCATCAACGTGCATTCTGAGTAGAGGGTCGTTGCCGCGAAAAAATTGCATTTTTTGTGTACTTCTACCGCCTCGTGTTCTGCCACTGTTCAGCGAAGAAGGAGAGAAGATCAATAACAACAAACAATATGTTTCTGTTAAAAAATGGCACCGGTTCGAAAGTATGCAGGCAGATTTCGAGCGAGCACAAGACGCCATCCGTTTGTGACACAGATGTGCTCGCCACTCTATGGCACGACCAAAGTACATACATAAATGTTAAAGGATAGAAATTAGCTTGTATTTCCAACATTCTCCCGCACTAAAATTCTTTTGAAGCTGGAAGTACAGCTAACGATAACTGCAGCAAATTCTGGCATCTGCCACACATGTTTGGGGCATCGATATGGTTAATCAATTAAGTTATATAATGAACATTATTGGCGACTGCCTTGAAAGTATCTCCGACAGAAAGTTGGACGTGACGGATTTGTTAAAATCTATTTCACTTTCCTCTCAGCGTTCAGAAATCAAACTAGGGTAATTTGCTAGACTTTGTAAACGGCACCTGCAAATGGGGACTGAAAGTGCACCAAGGATATCAAGGGTAGCAACGAGTTCGAAATATAGTCGGAAAGGAGCATCTAGAGTTCAACATCGAACCAACACACGTCGTGTGTGGCCCGTTTCAGTTTGTGTGGTATAGATTCCGTTTGGCATGTGCATGTGGCAGAGTGCGGCATGCGTGGTGCGTGCGGATCGTCGTGGGCTTTCTGTTTCGGTTTGGCGTATGTGGTGTGTGCGTGGATCGTCGTATGTGGTATAAATTCCGTTTGCCATGCGTGCGCGGGAGAGTGTGGCGTGTGCATTGTGTATGGATCATCGTGTGTGTCTGTTTCAGTTTGGCACGTGTGGGAGAGTGTCGTATGCGTGGTGTGTGGATCGTCGTGTGTGGTCCGCTTTAGTTTGTGTGGTATAGATTCCGCTTGGCATGTGTGTGCGCAGGAGGGTGTGCTATGTGTGGTATGTTCGGTGTGGGAAGGGGCGCAGTTCCCTTCACCCACTGGAGGAGGTATAGCCACCGCCAAAGTCGCGAGCGCGCTATTCTCTCCATCTTTCTTCTATTTTTCCCGCGTGAGTTGGGGAAAGGTGTCGCTGGTGGAAGGATGTGTTTGCGCGCGGCGAAGTTGTGCGCCACCATCGGTTATCTCAGTCCTATCTTAGGCCCAAATGGACGAATTTTGATCCACCTTTTTCGAAATTTCATATGAGATAAAGAAAAGTGTGTTTGGGTATTGCTTAAGGTGGACAGATGCTAGTGAGGGTACGACAAAGACTGTACAACTGTCTTTTTCTCAGTTACATTCAGTTGCTTCCTCTTAAGGTTGATTTTCGTAGGAAGCTCTGTCACTTTTGCTGCTTGTCTGCTTCTTCTCTGATTGCCGCTGAATGATGATAGCCAGCATTCACCATTGTTGACTCTCTGCGTGGTAACATAACTTAAAGACCTTGGAATCAAATGAGTGTTCCTTTGAGCCTGGTCATTATGAAGAATTGCTTAGAAGGCTGCGCGTCTCACACAATATATAATTTGATTACAAGGCCACGAATGCCAACAAGGCAGATAAGAGCCATCACTGCTGTTTGAGCAGGGAGAGATGGAACCATTATAAGCACTTCTCGTGTCGCGACCCTGAAATTCGAAAGCAGCAGGGTTCTGCTTTTCGTTTTTCATACTGCCCACCAAACTCACCCTTGCGCCAAGGGAAGCTGAAGATTGGGTGGATTCTCTTCGTGTCTGTTGAAGGTATTGAACACTGCTTGAAGCTCACTATGTGTGACGTTATAAGAAAGCGTCACATATGTTTAAGGTGCATAGAATGGCGCATGTGTCTCAGTCGGCATCTTCTCTAGCATATTCCGGCAACTCGCGAGTACACAAAGCCGCGTCAAACAGTAGGCGCATATGTCTCAAAAATTGTTGTATGATGACTTTGCTGCGCACTCGCAGCCAGCAGAATTCGCTCAAGCTTCGTCGCTCCGTCAGCGTGTTCAACCATTGCCCGAGCGATAAGCCGAGCGTAGCTGATTGCGCACCACATGTATAGATTGCTGACAACAAAATAAATTCCGATCACGATGAACTAGAAATGCCCACTGTTAATATTTGTTAGAGTGCGATTATATTCGAAACAAAATATGCGTGACCTTGCAGAGAAGAATATTGGCACCAACTCACAGTTCGCTGTTTATCTATTGCTTTCTGCTTTATCGGTGAACAAAACCTCTGTCCTTTCGCTGTTCTTCCAAATTACCCTTTCGTACACAGGAATTCCATCACGCAAAGATTCCTGCGCAAGCAGTGCGTGGATGATGACGACATAGCGACTTGGGCTGGCTCAGTTCAATGGTGGAAGTTTTTCTGTGTATTTGTGATTGCGTGTAGGAAGCCAATTCACTTTGATCGTTGGTTGAACAATCTTTGCGTGAGTGTTTTTGCGCCTTTTCGACTGTTTCTCATTCACACATAAACCATCATATCAGCGCTTTAGAGATTCAGGGCGCTGACATTTTCGGTGCTCAACAACATGAACATTGTTTCAGCACGAATAAATACTCACTACTTTCCTCTTCGAGGAAATGGATATATCGCGGCGTTGACATACAAATAGTGGCCGCTATCTATCGCTTCCAATGATCAGTCTCAATCAAGGTGATGGTACTCTCAACTCACTAAAAGAGAAGTTTTTTTGCGCTCGTTTTTTCTTGCGCTCACCCTTCACGATGAGTGATAACATAATTACGTGAATGGCACTTGAATGGCACGGTGACCTATGATGACCGAGCCATTCAGTGCTCCTGAACTGAGTGCAAGAGCAGCGCTGCAAAAGCATACGACGAATGGGAAAAGAAAGAGGGATTGGGAATCGCATTTTCTGGACCACTCTGTAAAAAATGATTTGTTTACCTGATGCATGCATCTTTCGTTGCAATGTTTTCTTGCACTTGTCTTCTTCCAGGCATTTAAGGAAAAATGCTGGTATAGACGTGGGGACTCCTATTCAATCCTTTGTTACTAAATTATCGTTTGCGTTATGACACACATTTTGAGATGGTTTTTCCGGATCGGTCAGAGAATCTCAAGAGGGTTACAGTAGCACTCTGCAACAGAATCGAGGACAATGTTGTTGCAGTTCATTGCATCATGACTTCGCCTCGTAATATTGTTGAGGTCTGGAATGTTGTACTACCTGGACCCGTTTTCGATAGAGAACTCATGTTGATAAAATGAGTTTTCAGCGCGTGTATTTCGTTCGTCGCGGAATCTTTACCGGCGAAAGCGTCTCTTTGTTCGCTTAAAGACTGTAAAAATTTGTTTTGCGTCCTCATGCGAATATGACTGCTAATGGCGCTGTATTTCCTTGTTCGTCTCAACCAGGTGGTAATTTCTAATCCCAAATTCCTGTCAGTGAAGAACTCATTCATAGGAATTACCGAGCACTCTCTATGCCTTCTGTGTTCAACATAGCTACACGACGACTGACCATCTGCCTGCGAACGATACGTGTTTGTTGCGATCACCTGCAGTCGTGCAGCCAAAAAAACAAAAAAAAAAACGAAGATGCCGCCAGTAACAATAAGAATTTGCAATATTTCATATCCATATAAGTTACTCAGCTTCCACTTTGTGGCGTTACACGCCCCACTATTTCTTAGAAGTTTTCCTCTGTGTGCATATTCACACTCAGCTGAAAATTTCATTGCTAGAATTTTGCACGCTCTTGCTTTATTCACAAAAATTTCTAAAATCGCATTGAGACTTTATCCCGCTTGTCATCATTAGGAACTAACTTTGAATGAATGTGCTAGTGCCGAATTCTTCCTAAATCTGTTTGCACTCCGCAGCTGTCCTTTTACTACGGCCTTTTGATAACCACTTGAATGAACTAACCATTACCAAGTAGACAAACTTGGCATTTATTAGTAACGTTGACCAGACACTTTAACACTGCCCCGAAAACCGTGTGAATCCCTCATAATGTTTACACCTCTGAGTGTAGCAATGAAATTTTTGCAAGTGATTTTGCAAACATCATCAATGGCTCCCAAAATTTTCTTTGTTCAGAAAACTAAGCCATAAACGAGGAAGTATGCTAGGCTGTCAGTCCGACAACTCATCGCTCCTGTGATCGTCACGATTTCTCCAGATAAAGTCATGCGGTATGACACTAGTACAGATTTGTTCTCTTTTTCAGGCCAAGGCTGCATCTCTTTTCACATTTCAACTTGAAAAGGAAATGCCGTGATGATTTATGATACAGAAATTTTTCGAAAACGATAGGGATTCCTGATGTGCTATCACCACCACTATCTCTTTTCGATGCCACATATGCTTACTCTCTTATTGGGGACCGGCTGTCACCACAAATGAAAATCTAGTGCATATCAAGTGCGAAATCCTTCACGTCAACCACCTTTCCAATATCCATCTAAACAGAGTCGCAGGTAATCTAGAAATAGATGTTTGCCGAACGGCAGCGACACACTTTCAAAGGTGAATAATTCGGATCCGGCAATCTTTTGTTTTTCTTCGGCACGAGTTGGTTAGGATAATTTTAATACAAATGAAGGGGTGAGACGTTCGTATGATGTGTGTTCTGCGTTCGAAAAAGTTTGTTTCTCTGACTTGAAATGGTTTCGTTTGAGTTGATTTTCTTTTACTGTACAAGATATTTGCATGAAAATATTATTATACACCTCAAGCATGACGAATATAGCGAAAATGTAATTAATTGTAGAGAAGAACATTGAAGAAGTCATCTCGTGTAGCTTGAGGCCTGGAACCTGCGGAGACCTTGGTATCGTTAACGTCCATAGGGGCTCCATCCACCGCCCCATCCACCGCCCCATCCAGGTCGCCATCCACCGCCCCATCCACCACCCCATCCGGGCCGCCATCCACCTCCCCATCCGCCGCCCCATCCTCCACCCCAGTATCGCTTCACTCGAGAGCTGAAAAAGAGCACTTTGAACTGTCAATTGAGGAAAAGTGGGCTGAATGCGAGATGAGGAAAGATATCCTTCTCAAATTCTTCTATCAGCGGAATATTTAAGCTGACTATCTTTCCAGCAAAAGTGGCATACTTGTGGCGCTGCTATGCTCCATAAATTTGGCCACATATATCTGACCACTAGATGAGGCTTTGTTCTGTATTTTCTCATCCTCAACTAAGACCAGGTTCGACTGCAGAAGCACGCATGAACCCTAACAACAAAACAACCTGTCATGCGAGGAGGGCTTCGCGAGGCTGAGACGTGTGGAAAATGTGTCAGCATAACGCTGTTCTTCTAAGCTTCAAAAACCTAATTATTGACATATTGTTCTCTTTAACGAATTTTGGCTGACAGATATGGGCACTCGTGCCAAATTATTAACCTCCATCGAAGTTTTACTAGAGCCGGAGCGAGCAAAAAATGAATTGGTCAGAAACAGCACCACTATTTGACCTCTTGACGGCTTTCCACTTCCTAGATTACTGCAAAAAAGAACTAAAAGTACTGCAGAGGACACCGAAATTTGTGTGCGAAGGGATGCGTTAATAGTGATGCGGTCACAGCGCACGCAAGAAGCGTGCGCTTTGTGTGCGTGTTTTTTTGGGCAAGGATTTGTGCAGTGGTCACTTGGATGAACAAAGGAATAGACATGATGCTGGAAGTTCCACATCCGGAGAAGAGTCTTAAGTTTTTGATAGGCGCATTCATCCCATTCAGCAAGCGAGCGTTTGCATTGAGGTTTAGAGGTCCAGTTGCGTATCAGCACGAGCGAAATATCTGTTCGAAGCAAGCAAAATAGCTGATTTGGAGCTTAAACGCGGAAGATCTCCTGATCTCCAAATTCGGCTAAATGACACATGTGGGAATGATACATGTGGCTTCGAGGAATGCGAACTAATTCTATATTATATTTGCCGAAAATTTTAACCGAAGGAGAAGATGAAAGAATTGGAAAAAATTCATACCTATGATGTGGTACTGATGGAACATCCGCGCTGATGAGTTGCGTCAGCGTTAATAGCACAACAAAGAAAACAGTTGTGAAAAGCTTCATTTTATCTGAAAAAAAATGCATCAGTGCAACAATATTTTTGATCACTTTTTGCAACGCTCTTTAAATGGACGTAAGCGATTGACACGACAGTATATAGAGTGCAATAAGAAGTGTCCTTGTCAAGTAAGTGCAATCATGAGACGTGAGCATTCACTAGAATCGAAACATTAAACGTCACGAATTCGCCCAATTCTTGAAGTGTTTTTCAGACAAAATCGCCTTTTGGGATTTTCGGGAACTGTGATGAATGAAGAATGAATTTTAACGTTTCGCCATATGACGGAAAAGCGGGAACAAGTGCTGAGTCGTAGTACTCATGTGCTGAGTTGTCGGCTGAAATTGATATCAATCTACCAAAGTAGCTAAAGCGCTACTGCGTTACTTTTTGCAGTCTTTGACATTTTATTTCTGTCGATCGGAAGTTCGAATCAGCAGAATGCACTGCGATGAAGCTGTCGCTAGATCGGCGTTTGAAATTCACCAGCCCTCCACTTGCGCCTCCTTGTGAGGACAGCGGTGAAAGGCTACCCAATGATTTTGAACTAGAAGCTCTCACCGTGGAGGACCCCACACCCTAAAGGTTCGTCACAATTTTTTGAGCGTGAATAACCTCCATGGGGTCAGGAAATAGTCTCCTCCAAGCTGCATAACTATACGGGGGCGTCAGGGATGCTGATTTTGCCCTTGTTGGCAGATAAGAAATAGTCTATAGATCCATAGGGACATGGGAAAATCCGTCATAGAGAATATTCGAATAACGCGGCTGAAAGAAAATGTGACGCCGGAGTAGTATCACATAAACAACCGTTTGTTGAAACAGAAGACAACGATAAACTATTAACATAGCGAGGAAACACAGCAAAAATCGCGACACGGTAGAGCTGGATGAGCTCAGCACGATTACTTTTGGAAAGTATTAGGCCATGCGGAGATAGAGAAAGCACAGAAATTGACGGATATGAGAATGATAAGTTGATACTAGGAAAACCTCAGTCGTTGAAGAGCTATGATGCCTTTTCGAATGCATGATTTTAGTGGCGAAACGCTCTTATGAAGGGAATGCAAATGCAGGCACCATGCAGAAAGACAACTTTATATACACCTTCGTATACAATATACATCGACAATGAGAAGCAAAATGACGCCATATTGAAGACCAGTATCGGTATTGACTTGTGTTCCGAGTTCTATAATTGCTCTATTCGAGCAGAATTCTATACTTTAATAGAGTGGAAAATCACATGCTTTTTATCATTAATTGTTCGAAAATCATTCACTAATGCTTCAAAAAACGGAAGTCAGAAAGGAAAATGATCATCGAAAGGGAAAGCAGTGTAAAGAATTCGTCATCTTATGGAATAATAATAAGAAAAAAAACGTTTTCAATGAACGAAGAGATCGTCACTTATTAAATGGCTATTTATAGGTGCACAAACTGGAAATGTGCAGACGTTAGATTGTGGCCGAAGATAACTCACAACCCCGAAGGCAACACAACATGCTGTTCTCTCTCTCTCTCTCTCTCTTTCTCTCTGTTCTCATTGATATAAATCTTAATTGGTTTGAAAAAAAAATCGCATTCACTGGAAAAGTAGCATGCTCGCTATTTACCTATTATACGAATCGGAAATAAAAAGAGCCAAGAAGAGAGAAAAGATTTGCTCACTGTAAAAGAAACAACAATCAACAAGAATTCCACTTACCATTTCTATCAAATCACTATGGCTTTTTAGCTATAAAACTACTACTATACTTCCTATGTTACATTATATATCCTTCTAGCTGAAAAATTTTCCAACGTTTATTTCATTGCGCCAAAAATTCCACCAACTTCTTCAACCTTCATCAGCACAAAAGTTTCACCAATTTCATCAGCTTTCTACTTCAGAGAACTGAAAATTCAGTGCGTCATGCTACATAACAGTTCATAGTCAAAAAATGACCTCTTAACGCGCTCTACAGCCTTTGAAATTGCGCACTCTCCTTTGCAGCTTGAAATGCAGGGAAAGCTTAATGGACAGGTTTTTAAAAGGTTCCAAACAACATTCACGGCAGCAAGATTCTAATCAGTGATTTCGCACAAGTTCTCGGAAGTGGGACTATGAAAAAAAGCACCCATGCAGGTGAACGAAATGACAAAGTGAAACAGGGAATGTGAAATTAGATCTCCGGTTCACGGACTGTCGATACTACAGCCACCATGATGTAGTAACGAAGCAGCATGAGGAGATGTCGCATGCGAGAACTTCGCGTTTCCTTTGCGTGGCGGTTTCGCTCATTTTCTAACATGTGACAGGAGCGGGAGAACAAAAGAACCTGCCGAGATTGCCAGAGTTAAAGATACCTAAGAAGATAGTCATTCCAAAAAGGAAATTTTCGAAACGATTTTACCACCTTTATGAAAAAAGTCACAGCTACAACAAAAAAAGAAATGACAAACCTCTAAAAATTCAGCAGATTATTGCTAATATTTTCATGACAGATCGCACGCCAGGTACAATGTGAAATGAGCCCTGTTTTTCATTCCATATATTTTGACTTTTAGGAGGGAAGTCAACCGCACAAATACGGCTCGCCTTCGCAAACTATCACTCTCCATCACTGCAAGAGATCTTGAATTGCCGAACAGATCTTCAGTTCTCCTCTGATGGTGTCCTACGTAAACATGCGGTTTGTGTACCTTTGACAACTTTTTGCTCTCAGTTTTACTCATAATGGCAGCCTTTGAACATGTATATTTGGTTTTACGTGCATACATGAGTGTGCATCCATTGGTGAGATTAAGAATGCACTACGTAGAATTCGCAACTTTCTTTCCGATGGAATTAAAACACTCGATGCCTTTGACACAAGCAGCAGTTCACATATATAGACATAAAATCTTATAGGGTTTCTCTTCGTCGCCTCAGTGTTCTTTTATTGGGAAGGAAATATTGTCATCACCTGCCCTAGATATTAGGTTAGGATCTTTCCCATAATAAATGGAAGAAGGTAGAAAGCTATCTTACTTTTGCTGTGCTGGACGCTTCTAATTTTCAAGACTCATTAAAGCGGCAAGAAATGCAACACTTTTGCATTGCAGCAGCAATTTCATGGTGCAGTTGCGTTCATACCGTTTGCGCCTGCGACAAGGCAATCTAAAATCGACTGCGTCAGAAACCGATGACAGTTTATTAGAGTATCTTTTGAGGCCATCGTATGAAGAATGATAACACATGAATAACTTCACCTCATCTTTTAAAAGCATCGCGTATAGATATAGCAGTGCAGCGTGCTCGTCATGATTTCTGCATTGCCACTTCACTTCACCTGTGATTGCTAAAGAATCGTGGCATTGATATCTCAATATAGCTAATACTATTGGGGCATATCTTCAAATATCCTAAGAGATGAGCATTTGCACTATGCCGCTTTTTTTTCCATCACACTCTCCATAAAACACTCCATTAGAGAATGATGAAATTTATTACCGCCTACTGGAGGCGTTCAAAACGAGATAACGGACAGTGGATTCAAGTGAAGAAATTGTGCGAAATGAAAGGCACAATTCTCATTATATCACCATATTTATACTCAATTTCTTGATGAAGGTCGCTGAATTCGGCAAACAAGTTGAGAAGGTATTGAGCAGAACCATTCTTAACCGTAAAACAAAAGAAAAAAAACCCCCGTCATTATAAGGCAGCAAAAATTACACCATTTCGGCAAACGATATTGGTCATACGTGAAGATGTCAAAAAAATATTCCATCAACGAACTGCCTCGTCTTCTTATTTTCGATATCTTAAGAATCACTGTGATGACGAACTAGTAGAACTTCCTGTTAGATGTTCGGCGTCTTTACCTTCGGCATTCAGCAGCGTAGGCGTTGACACTGTGTGCTATGACTGGCACCATTAATATCAGCAATTGTCTCATTTCGGGAGCTGCAAAAAGTCCCATCAAGGAATATAGGTTGTTGCTCTAACGTTTCTAATCAGCTCTTTCATGAAGAGTTGGAGAGAAGGAATTAGTGAACGATGGCATGGAGCTGGGCATTGCACAAGAGGATTAGAAGGCCAGTTGCATTGGAAGAAGGAAAGTTTTTTTTTAAATAAAGAAATGGCCCGCTTTTCTAAAATTATTATGAGTCAATAACGGCATCAATGTACAAGAAAAATGTAGCCTCTTCTGCGAAGTGACGCAATGCAGTATCAGCAGTTGGCCGAATGATGATTACTGAAACTCGTGATCAAAAAATCGAAATCAGACGCTGAAACTCTTAAGTTCAGCGAACATGTGCGTTATTATCGCAAGAGAATACAGTGCTGGTTTAGTAAAGAGTTGTGGATTTTCTTATTGTTCAAAAAGAGCTATCATCGGTGGAGCGCTTTTTTTTTGCAACAATAGGCCAAATTCATGATGGTACACATGTGTACGCAGACGTTTCGTGCAAGTTCTACTCTATGCCGTGTTTAATTTGTAAGAGGATAATATTTTCTACTCTGCAAATTCTATATATGAGCATAAATCTACTTTGATGCGGAATCCACCTAATTCCGATCATACAGTGTTGGACATGATTGGAATAGACTAATGCGTCGTATGACGACGCCACATATCAACACAGCAGGCAAGTCTCAGTTACACCTTACTTCATTGTGCTGACATCTTTTTTTCGTTGCGATTGAAGTGATGGTCGATAATCGGCAAAAGGGCGAGAAATACGTCTTCAGAAACTGTGCACTATCCGACATTCTCGAATTGCCCATTCTACTTGTTTTGCGTCCTTACGAAGCAAACAATCTCTGGCGAGCTGAGTGTAACAGCGTAACGCCAAGAAGGTGTTTATTTTCTGTCGAAGTGTGTTTAAAAACAGATTGAGTTCTGTTCTAATCATATACTTTTCGTGACACAATGGGCACAGTTAGAAACGTTCGTTGAAGGCTTGGTGATGTAAGAGAATGCCATAACAAATTAAGCAATGCCATCGGCTTTGAGCAACATTGGAATGTTACCACTACGAAGAACCAAGTTGCAAGGAATGCAGAAATGCCAGCCGTTATTTGCATGCATAACGAGCAAGTAAAGTCCCAGCAGTCAATGCAATGAAAAGCAACGATGCAGCGTACGCGTAACATAGCTCTGATTTCAATAGCCTCTGGTCACCCGTCAAAGTCATGCATCAGTGTGGATTCCAAGAGAACGCTCTCATAAACGTTCTATGTGGTGCTCTACAGGTGATGATTCACTTCAAACGATGGTTAGGAATGTACTTGATAATTGTCAAGTCATTCTTCATTAAGCGTGCGGTTCTGCTTGATTTCCCATACGTGAAAGGCGTCTGTTCGAGGAGGGATTTCACTTTCGCGGCTGAAACAAGCAGGAGTTGCAGGGACCAGAGTACGCCGTTGCCAACAGCATAACGTGACGTCAGACTGTAGTCGCGATTTCTGGTGGGATGGAACCCTTGTTGCGAGAGTCGGTAGAGAGGATGTAAGAAGCTAAAAAGCATGGATCGTAGCCAAGGAATAGAGGAGTGTATCCCATATGTCGATGAATCAGCGGTGTGCGATAGGGAAGATGGAAAGAAAACCACCTTCCCACAGCGTTCAACCCACAGCGTCATCCCATTCTACCTCCTTATTGTTTATGAGTCACATTCTACGCATAGTGCCAGCCGACATGTGACGGCATCAATTAGCATAGTTGTGTTCGTAGACGCTTTTTGAAATCATTTTCCATGACGCAGTATTAGATCACATCAGAAGGGAGCATATATTCCCATTCTCAGACTATTCTTGAAAAACCACGCGCATTCTATTTTCCTTCCCAGGCATATTTTCCTTCCCAGGCATAATTTCGTTCTCATTCCTAAGAATTCCCAGTTGTTTCGAGGCAAACAGGGGAGAGGGTCACCAAAGTGAAAATGATTGTGGCTTATCTGAGGACGCTGGCACTGCCTGGAAAAGCCTTTTAATATAAACGATTTGGTGAGCAGAGTCCGAGGAAGCAGATGCTGTACTCGAAATTCGCGTATAGATGGGAGTTCTTAAGGTGTAGTAGGCGTGCTTAGAAAAGTGTTTAATTAAAGCTGACAGAACCTCTGATGACTGACTCCGCTGGCATATTCCGTCTAATGACTTGTAACAAAATCAACGGTGGCTCGACCGATGATTAGTTAAGCGAGCGTTTTCGCATGGTCATATTCGTAGCCTATTTCAGGATTCGAGGAGAGTTGGCGGAGAAGAAAAAAGGCTATTAAAATTCGCATATGCAGGCAATACATAGTTAGTGGTGATATCTGCGCTGAAAAATGTAGCATATATGAGATCTCTGTACTTCGGTTCCATGTGGTCAATTTCTCACGTAATTTGCTACGTAAGGGGTTCCGCGCGAGATCCTGCAACCGTTGGCAATCAGCGCTTTCCTCGATTTTCCGCAAAGCGGTTCCGTATGGTCGCACATCCAGGACGCTTTAATTGTATTCATGACAACGAGCGTTCCATTAGTGCAAGAATTATCTATGTAGTTTGATGATAATCAAACGATTTTTTCTGGCTTTGAGCAACTTCATCTTTGCAAGAATGCATATGTGAAAATAGGGTCGCACTGTGATGTGTTCATAACCAGGACTTTACAGCGGATTCTCTATCACTGCAAACACAATATGTTGCCAAAATTTTATTAAACGCTTTCAGCAGGAGTAACTTGTGGAGGATCCAGTCTATTGTCAGCTGGATCAGTGTCGACGTGGTCTTGTGCAGCGCGAGCTGTAGAATCCACCAGGACCATAGCACGATCAACGACCCCATCCACCGCCCCATCCACCCATTCCGCCCATTGGCGGTCGTGGCGGACGCATCCCACCACCCCAACCCCCCATTCCGCCGCCCCATCCACCCATTCCGCCACCCCACCCACCCATTCCGCCGCCCCATCCACCCATTCCACCCATTCCACCCCAGTATCTCTTCACACGCGAGCTGAAAAAGATAACAACTGGAATGTTGAAGTGACCTGGGATTCTTGTGCAAATTCAAGAAACTTTGAATGGAGCGCGTGGATTCACTGAATACTGAGGGTGACGACAATGGATCGGCAAATGCTACTAGCAAGGAAAGGAAACCGCACAGATACCTGGCATTTGGGATGTGGCATACCCTCTCCCAACTCTACATATGACCTAGAGAAATCATTATTGGTATCTAGTTCTTGCAACATATCCCTTGAACGCACGAACCTCCCTAATCGCCTAAAAGAGAGCATTTTCGCTTGAACTAGGAATAAGTTACGCTAAGTTATGAAAATATAAATCTTGACTCTGGTAAGTCATCATTAAAAGAGAACTTTTTCCGTGACCCCGGATGCAGAAGACCTATTGCCCAAAAGCGCAGGGTCTTCCCTGGTGAATTAGATTTTCTGTACCTGCCTGCTGGCTACATCATCTCAGCGGTCACCAAATACGGAGGCAGGTGAAACTGACGTCGAATGATAAACGGAGCCGGCATTTTTTAGATTACCTCGCTAAACTGTCACACATTTATGTATAAGTTAGGTAGCAAAGCACAGAAGAGACTCAACTTTTCGAGATAGCATACAAAAGAATTCACAGCGTGATAACAGCTTCAATTTTTTGACGCCAAAAATATCCCCTCTCATGTGCAGCCATTTATTCTCTTTATTGTCCCACAGTCTCATGTCATATTCCACATTGCGAGAAACCTATTCCGAAATTTTCATATGGCAGATTTTAATGATACCACAGTCTGACTACATAATTCAAGGAATGTCAAGTAAAAGAGATTTTTTGACCCAATTAAGAAATGCCACATTAAGCTGAAACAAGAGTTCAACTAAGCGAGATGCTGAAACGAGCGTGAATATGGTACCTTCCAGATGGCATTGACGAAATTCCTGTAATCGTGGCTTGTGTCAGCGTTAGCAAGAATGCGAGAAAAGTGAGGGTGAAGAGTCTCATGCTTCTCTGAAAAAACAAAAAAAGATGTACTCAGCAATAGTCCACTTTCCTTTGAGAGTGTTCAAGAAAACAGTACTGCGTCCAAACAGTCGATCTTAGAAGGCAAAACTGCCGAGCAGCTACATGAAAATTTTGAAAAAAACAACCTCACATTCGACAGTGCGAAATAGTCAAGAGCGAACACCAAATTTAGAGGACGCCACCGATTACAGAACCTCAGATGCATACGCGAGATATCATTTTTTTTCGCTCATCGCCGCCTCCCTGCTTCAGCACAGGTTTCCCTACTGAAATGTAACTGATACGCTACGCCTTTATTAAATTTTTCCTTAGAAATTGACACACATGGATGCTGTGGCGTTCTCGCCGTGTGTATATGCCCATCGCTTTTAATCTACCACAGACGTTTTAAATCAAACATAACGAAGTGAGGGCTACTAAGTCTGTGAGCAGGACGTCCACTCTACTGGTCCACAAGTTGGCGCACCATAATCTAAGCGACCAGTATGAAGTTAAACTGCCGAAAAATCGCTCAGAATTGAAGTCGGATTGAGTTGCGACGGAATCACAGCTGTGGAACTTCTGCGTGGTTAATGATTTCGGTTAACGATGGACGTATTATTCGCCTGGTGAAACTTTTTTCTGACAAGTTTATGGAGCTATTGTCACTAACGAGAAGGACCACAAAAGACGTTCATTGTAGTTTTTGGGACACGGCATGGAGGCCGCTTGCAACGCAAGCATCGCTTTCATAGGCATTTGTAAATTTCATATTTGGAAATTGCATTGCATTGATGCCGTTGGATTTTGTGTACATGGTTTTGCTAGTGTACAAGCGTCTACTTGCGTCTTCGGCAATTGCAACTCAAAAACCATCGAAGTACTATGGATTATATTAGTGTCGCGAACATTCGCGAAACCGTAACGTCTATTTACGATATCGATGCAGCTGGTGAGCAGGAAACGTCAATGAAAAGAGGCATGTGAATGGCATAAGAAGAGCAAATCACAAAGAAGGCGATGTCTATAGCTAAATGCTAATGCATGGTGAGCAAGCATGAATAACACCAGAGGCGCCACTCATGACGCCCTCAACCGTTCACGCTTCTTGCAAGCTTACATCACTCATTCAACTCGCTCAATGCCCGACAGTGACGACGCATTGAGCTCAGCGTCTTACACATTTCGACCTTGTTCTTTATTTAGCGCTTAGTGCATTATTTGTGCCATTAATCTTCCTGTAAAATGTTCTTATGACGGGTGGCGAGCCCGCAGTACCAAGCTATCAAACATGGGACGAAACGGTGGCCGATCTAAAAGGGGGCACAAGTGTACGAGCCGACGAATCAGGCCTGTTTAAGACTTTGATATTTCGAATTTTCTTTTATCAAGTTCGAACGACCCGATATTCATTTATCGCTAACAGACAGATAAAGGAGGAGAGCCAAAACTCTCACCCGAATTCGAGACTCTCGAGATAAAACAACACAAGCCCTTCTCTTTGTGACAGAGCTACGTGAGGTCAAATATTGAATGTCATATTGTGCCATTTAAGCGACGAACTTGCATTGCGAAGCTGTTGTGTTGTAAACTTCATCTGTATCCGTGCTTATTTGTGCATAAACATTACCACGACCACGTCTTCACCTGTATACCCGCAGGGGAACCAAACAATCAGTTAAAGTTCACCGTCTCCCAACAACGAACAAACTTCCTCCCGTGTTCGCTACAATTAGAGATCATTTGGCAGCATTCAGTTTATGCCTTAAGCAGCGACGGCAGAAATGGGAATCTTCTGTGATGGAACAGGGCAAGTGGTTGTGTCATTGAAAAGTCATTGGCTTATTGTTCTGCGGGAAGATTTGTTGAGAAATCCTGAAATTGAGCTAATATCCTGGAAGAAATGCAATGCGCTACTCTGAGCCACTTCCGCTTTGTTCTGCCGTCAAAATGCCATGTGAGGAATGTCACCTAACAATAAGCATAGTGAAATTTGCTAACCAAATGAGAGAAATACGCTTCAGGTATCGCCACATCCCACAACAATGCATCAGACGCATCACATCATTTTTTTGTCGATGAAAGATTGCAGAAACTCCCAAAAAAAATTGGTCTTTATTCCAGAGTCAAAGCGTTCTAGAAAAGTTCATACGCTTCTGAGTGAGTAAACTCTCAGTTAGAAAGGTCCCCGAAATACACCGCTAATAGCGTATACACTGTAAAAATGGGCCTCAGTGACTGATCTTCGATGACCTCATTTGTCTCTTCAACTCTCTTCACCGCTTAATCTCTCAAATTCGCAAGTCGAGTTGGAACGATCTCTCCTACAACAAATGCATACCCATGCAAGAGCGAGCCAATATATCGCTTTCACATTTGTTCTAGAAATGGTCGGAGACGGCAAGGATTTGCAGAAAAGAAATACTAGACATATGCACAATATATTCGTCACTTTAATGTTCACTAGTTTCCTAAACGATGTTAGCCTGGCGCAAGCAAAATGCCACGTTGGCGCACTTCTAGTGGCGAGTAGCAACAGACGTCATGTTGGAGTCATTCTTTCTTGTTCATACTTCCTTCCACATTTTGGGTTCACCAAGCGCAGGAGATACTCCACTTTGGAGCGGTTCTAGAATTCTGTGATGAATGCACTGGGATTGTGGTTTCTGGAACACAGGATGAATCGGCTGCATTAAAGAAATGTCCCACCACCGCTGCAACTTTTGTTATATGGAAAGATATCTTATGCACGCACGATCTTACTTCGTCTACCGCAAGCATCGCCTATTTATACAGGAACGCAGTGAGTTCGAGGTTATTGGCGCCTGAATCTACTACTGTCACTCTAGTAACCTTAGAATGAATCTGGCGTATATAATATCACATTTCTCTTGTACAGCTCAGCCACATACCACTCCTCATAAAAGTATTCATTAGACAGGAACAAAATTGACAGGCAGCTATGACTCCTTATACATAAACGGAGGATAAGCAGAACAGAATACTCAACCGAAGAAAATTTGAGGGCGAAAATACTTCATTTTTGAGTGCGGTATCGCATTTATAGTCTCTTTGAACGTTTGGAAGAAACATCAGCAACAAATGAAAGTGTTTTCACGCATCAAAAAAAAAAATCATCTTCGGCGAAAAGCGAAGAAAAAATGACAACTTCCGCGATAGATATCATTCGTTGTGATCAAGGGGAGCAAATTGCCAAATAAGAGAGGAAGCTTGTCCCTTCATGTATCACACTTGAAGCGCCTCTCCTATTGAATAGAACAGTAACCACCCGAACGAATTCATGCGCGAATGTACGTCTACTGTGAATCCGTCAATTGCCTCTAACATCTAAGGCGAAACCTAGTACGAAAGAAATGAAGAAATAGTGAGAGCAAAGTGGGAATTTTCGTTTTGAATTAATGACTACTGCTGCGCTAATAACGAGTTTCTCAAATTTTCGAGCCCCAACATTTATTCCCTAAAAAATTCGTGAAATGGTTGAAAAAAATGCTGCGTGGAATGTGATCTAAAATTGTGGTGCTATAAACAACATGAAAGCCTTACAATTCGGCCACTTTCATACACATACTTTGTGCATTTGCTTAAGTTCAATGCGGTGGAAATAAGGCGAGACAAATGTGCTTTAGCGATTGCTCATGAAGTACGTTCAACTTTTCTCTCGAGATATTCTCATCTCGAAGAAATAAGAAAACCAAAACAGAAGTTGCCTTATCATGTAGCCGTTCAAGGGCATAGACCCTGTTCTGTTGCCTTCGAAAACTTGTTTTAATGAGCACAGCACGAAGTCTACGAACTATCTTTTCGTTTATGGTAAAAGACGAAGACGGGAAAAGTGCAAGATCTCCTCGCATGCACTCAACTATTCGAATTTCTTGCACTGAACTAACACTTTATTATCTCAATAAAAATTTCCACCTAATCACCTCATCGTTTTATGGTTGCGCTTATGTTTGTGAGAGCTTGTTGTGCATGTGCCCGCCCGGAAATAGCAGCCTCTAAAACACTTAAGGAAGGCTTGCATATTTGATTGCAAGCTACGTTCCTAAGTTGGACTTCTACACAACCTTCCAGAGCGATCAGCAAACGATTGAATGTTGTGAGCATCTAAATAAGCCTAGAATTTCAAAGCAATGCAAACCGAGCTGGTCTGGCTGCAGAAATAATCTACGACATTCATCTTCGAAATGTACCCCTCAGCAAACGCTCGCACCTAGGAAATGTAATTTATGAGATTACAGGTTTCTTGAAAAGAGAGTATGAAGGTTGCTTCAATCTTCAGCCGGATTCCTCATGCAGAAATGATGCCCTACTTTCACCATTCTAAATGCTTTTAGTTTAGGTTTTAATCGAAATAAACGTTTCTTCTGTCTGACGGCAGTGTGAAAATGCCAGATTTTAATTTCTTCATCAACACTCATGATCAACCGTTGCGGTCACACCATCAATTTTGCCAGCTTAAAAGAGGCTTTTGCTCTTTTTGCCATGGATTTCCGTTGTATCACAGTCACTTTTTTCAGGTGCTATGCATAGCGTTTTCGTTCGCTGTGAGCTGAATGGTTGCGCTGCCATATTATGAAGGCGCTGCATCCCTTTTATTGTCGGAAGCTAAGCCGCTTTTCCATTACAGCCTAAGAAATGGGTATTTTTATTCCACGCTTGAGACATTCGCCCTCCTGTCAGGTAGGTCTGATATGACGAGAACAGCAGCTGCTAATTAAGCCCATTCGGCTGTTTTCGACGCGCTTTTTGCAACGACTGTAGTAGTGAAAGTGAATGAGCGCAACAGCTTAAAAAAATATCTACATTTTTTTACGAACATTAAAAATTAAAAAAAAAACCTCTAGGTAACTCTTTAGATTTTTCCATGTGTGGTATTTACAAAACGCATGGTCTCCAACCAGTTCGACAGAGCGTAATCAAGCCAGATAGGACTAACTTTGCCTTCAGTAAAGATTCAGCATGATGCTACTTTCTGCAAAGATAATATATTTTTTCGTACATAACGAATATATTAAACAATTAGTGTAGAAAAGTACATGCTTTAGGAGGTTTGCAGCGATTACGGCAGTATTTTGGTGCTACCATTTGGAGGGAACACGCGAGGTTCCCTTTGACCATTCACCTAAACGGTACAGAACCGTGCGCCCTAAGGCGATGCACTTACGAATCAACCCAGCGACGTTCATGCGGCTGTGTTCGGCGCAATATGCCGGTTTGAAAGTTTTTATGAAGGAAATATGATCGATGGATCAAAAGCGGTAAGAGTGTTATGCAGAGGTAATACTGACATAAAGCCCTTTATCTGCATAACATTAGTACAGACCCGTGCAATACACGCAAATCGTAGCCTCGAGCCTGTTGTTAATCGCTCGCTAACTATTAGCCAATGATGTCTATCGCATCGGATTGCTTAATGGAGTTGCCATAGTTCTACTCTGATGTGCCTTCATGAAAGGCACGTCGTCTTTCTCCACTCCTTTGCAACACTTATTTACTTTTGCGAATATTCGTGCTCTTGCTATCTTAGTTATTCCAGCTCTGATGACGCTTTTTTTGTTCCTACATAAACTTCTTTTCCGCCTCTTCGAAGTTTAAAACTTGCCCTTCGTAGGTCTTCCGAGTCGTCACTGAAGAGTATGAACAACAAACATGCTTGGCGGTAGCGGTATGAAAGATCTATTAACTGAAAAAAAAATGACGAGCATTCTGCCCCTAACTATCCCACCTATTTGAGGATTTCTTCTTACTTCACAACATGGAAGCAGAAATAATGAATCAGTTTCTTCTTATGAATTTATTTTGCCTTCTATCATATAGTTGCATCGTTTTTTCTTTTGATCTGCTAAAACTCTTGATCAGGTTGCCTCTGAAGTGCCAGAGGTTAATGCATGAAGCCGTTTCGAGCAAGCAAGGCATCTCTTTCTTCAATTTCTGAGCACAAAATTTTGATTTCAGGTTTTTCAACACAATCTGACCTCTGATATGACAACATTTTCTCTTTAATCTCAGCGGTATTGCACTTTCCCTTTTTCTGAAGTCATAGATTATGCATTGTAGATGTTTTGGACTCGCACTTCCGCCGTGCTGCACCTTCATGTTGTTCTACTTTTCGTATGTTCTATCTCACTCGTCACTTTGATTTTTGTATTCGTTTTTGACTTTATATGCTCACGAATCGTCGAAGAAAGGGCATTTTTATCATTTTTTCCCACTTTTGTATAATTGCTCTTGTATTTCTTCAAGAACAATCCCATTCCACTTCAAGTTCCGCATCACTTATATGCGTCTTTGTTCTCAAGAATGGCAAGTCAAAAGAGACGCTATGTAGTCTGAGATTCGACGTGGGTTTTTCCGTTTCTTCATATTGATCATGTTATTAGTTTTTGGTGAAAATTAGCAGAAATGCTAACGGTCGTTCATATCTCCGAAGAACTGCCAGTAGATCACACGTTGCTGCGTGCTTGCTATAATAATATGGGTCTTTCGAGTCCCTGAATGAAGAAATGATCGGTTAATAAAATCTAACTACTATGGAAAGAGATTTCGCTTCACGGACGAATTGTTTGCATGAGAGAAGAGGGAACAGGAAGGAATAAGCTTGCTCTTTGGGCAGAGGTATGTCTGTAAACCTATGCCTTGCTGGATATTAATCTATCATCAAACAGCTGGTTATACCTATGCTCGAAGTGGTCCGACAGGCACATCCGTATAAGCTCCTCAGCAGGAAAAGTTGGAGCGGCAATCGGAGGAAGCTGTAGGCAGCAGCAGGACAACGGAATTGCTCACCTGAGCGCCCAGTGAATGCCGTAATGCTGATATGAGCTGAATGCGAGATTCTGCGCTCATCCGCGGGGACATACGTGGATAGATGTCATCCAATGAGCATTGCCTCTTAATGTGTAAATATTTTATTGGAATGGGCATACACATAATTTTTTCCTTGTTCCCAGTGCTTTTCGAATTCAACATCCACCGTGTTTTCGGAACAAACATCGAACTTACCGTCTTCAAATCATATAATTTTCATGTCGTTGCATCGTCCTTGTACTATTAAATCAAACTTCCTAAATACTGCTGCTTCCATCTCACTTCGTCTGTTCCGATCACGTTTGTTGTTCAGTGAATTACACTCACTGGAGGTTCACCGCAACACTGCAAGGCTTTTGAGCGAGAACATGTTTGAACTAACAAAAAAAATGTGCAAGTGTCTTTTTAGTACCCTGAGCGAGGTGATGAGCAATTTCTTTCAGGATTTTTCGCTACTTCTTTATGGCGTAGTGGGATCAATGTGATGAACATTTATACCGATATTGCTGGGCATAGAGTTTCATTTTCTTCCATAGAGGTCACGAAATCCTTAAAGAACTATTTTTCATATATAGGCACCTATCATATCAATTTAACAATTCAATTCTATAGCCACTTCAGGTTTATTATTTTTATAATCTTCGCGGGTTTATTTTGCTTTCGTGTTGACTGTCTTCAAGTGTTGAGTGGTCTTTGCTGCAATACAATGCGAGCGTTTCGTTCCATTTGCCAAATATGTTCCATCCATAAATGTTGCCTTCCTGAATGGACAGCCATTTCAAGCTATTTTCAGAAACTCTTTACGTGGTTGCAAACTCTGATGCGAATGATTTCGTAATCATGCCATTTTCTTCCATAGAGGTCACGAAATCCTTAAAGAACTATTTTTCATATATAGGCACCTATCATATCAATTTAACAATTCAATTCTATAGCCACTTCAGGTTTATTATTTTTATAATCTTCGCGGGTTTATTTTGCTTTCGTGTTGACTGTCTTCAAGTGTTGAGTGGTCTTTGCTGCAATACAATGCGAGCGTTTCGTTCCATTTGCCAAATATGTTCCATCCATAAATGTTGCCTTCCTGAATGGACAGCCATTTCAAGCTATTTTCAGAAACTCTTTACGTGGTTGCAAACTCTGATGCGAATGATTTCGTAATCATGCCATTATTCCACCGTTTTATGAATCCCTGAGAAGAACGTCTATGGAGAAATGTCCCGACAAGTGACACCTAAACGGCTGTGGATAACTGTTTAAAAATTCCTCCCTACTGTTGTTCTTGTTCATCGCAGAATTCGTTTTCTGAGCACTTGTTACTTGCAGCTGCTTCACGAAAAGCCATGAAAATATTTCAATTCGCTATTTTCATTCCCCCAATTTAATGGCCCGATTAAACTCTTCAGATAGTCGTCAACAAATGACTAAAATCTCTCTCGTTTGTGGTGGTGATCGCACATCTCGATGAAGTGCCAGGGAGGTAATTCATCCGCGCACGCTCTCACTCATTCGGTTTCATTAGAACCTGTCCCTTTATTTTAGTATTCGTTGACCACATTTTCAAGTCACTGAACAGATGAATAAATAGCGGTCTGTTCATTGTTTGACTCTCCTGGCGGCTTTTTCGTTATAAAGATATATTTGCTAAAAGTTTATTAGATGATTCAATCATGATAAATCTCTGGAAAATGAAGTTCTCTTCGGGCGTGACCAGTGACATCACAGCCTCGCGCAATCCGTGCTTCGTTGTATAGTTAGCCTTTATAGGGGCTCCATCCGCCACCCATTCCTCCCATTCCACCCGGATACGGCGGTCGCGGTGGTCGCATTCCACCACCCATCCCTCCTATTCCACCCTGATACGGCGGTCGCGGCGGTCGCATTCCACCCATTCCACCTCCCCAATATCTCTTCACGCGGACCCTGAAAAAAAAAAACGCACCTCCAGCTTATAATTATCGGTGACCTTTGCACAAATACAGTGAGCTTTAGACAAAATGCCTCAACGCAGTAAACATGCAGGCCAGCAACAATGGATCAGTGTGCGATACCTGCACGGAAGCGAAAACCGGAGATGCTCTACAAATTTGAACTGCAGCGCCGCTTAAATTTGAAACTAGGTTTCATTGCTGGGGATATAGAAGCCTTCGTTTAAGAACAAATTATCATAGGAAGAGAAGTCCATGCGCGATGGGCATGTTAGAGCTGCTAGTGCTACTTTATAGCGCTGAAGTGATGCTCGGTTGCGTCACCTGGGCATGCCTGCCCGTTTGATCATGATAACTGGAGACGAATGAAATTGGGCTCTTTGTACCTGCCTTCATGGGCAAGGATGATTTCTTGTTGTCGCTTCACAGATATATCTCATGCTCAGCCTTACAGAACGCCTCTTGGAATTTTTTACACGTGCAATGCAATGATTCCTAAGTTAGACTGCATAATCTTGCGATCCTGAGATAACGAAGCATTTCCAGCCGCATTGAGAAAGTGGATATTGTGGCCGGAACAGTACTGGAGCGCTTGAAGTTATGAAAGAAATGGAAGTTTCATACCCTTCAGATGGCAATGAAGGAATGCCCGAAGAGACGGCTGGCGTCAACGTTAGAAGCAGCGCAATGAAAGCGACGATGAAAAGCCTCATAGTTCTCTGAAAAAATGAGCATTAAATGCGTGTTATGCAGCTACTTTATACGGTTCGTTGAAAGCGGTTGAGAGAACAACATAACAAACGTGCTGATTGTCCTCCAATAAGCTTCTGGACAATCGCTCGCGAGAAACAATCGCTATACCAGTAATCGCCTGGGCAATCGCTCGCAAAGAACAATTGCTATACCTATAAGCGTCTGGACAATCGCTCGCGAAGAACAGCGGCTATACCAATAAACGTCTGGACAGTCGCTCGCGAAGAACAATGGCTATCCTAACATATCAGCATCTATTGAAACAAAATTCTCAAAAGTTTCAGTCGAAAGAACGTGATATCAGATTCCGCGAAACTATTACGAAGTAACGGGGTATTTTCTGTCTCTCATACCCCCCTCCCCCCAACCAGCTGACGCCAAGCCGAGGTGAAGTGGTGAACTGTGGTGTTGCCTTGTCAGTGGTGGATCTTATTGCTTCAGTGCTTTTGCGATCGACGGAAGAATGCCGCGCG
Organism: Baylisascaris schroederi; assembly: GCA_006503575.1. Taxonomy (NCBI): domain Eukaryota; kingdom Metazoa; phylum Nematoda; class Chromadorea; order Rhabditida; family Ascarididae; genus Baylisascaris; species Baylisascaris schroederi. The sequence goes on from QEWY01002836.1 coordinate 608,839, forward strand.
AACAAAACAATCTTCACTGTGACCATCGGGCAACGCTTGACTTCAGGAATTTCTTTGACTGCCTTCCAGAAATCTTGACAGTGATAACACGTGTGGGCCTTCTCTACTAGTTGAATTCTCACGCATTCCCGAGGAGATATTACCGTCGAGCATTTTAGGTGTTCGACTGTAGCCTTTATAATCGTGAGCGTAACATATCGGCATCCTTTCTGTTTTTGTTTGCTTCAGCAGAGAGGCGATTTTATTCAAATTCCTCACTGCAAATTCAGTATCCAGTCACTGACTCCAAAGCGTTTAGAACCCCCCCTCACCGTTGTCACTACTGTAATTGTTAAATTTCTTTAGGTGCTTCAAATATCATGACAGACGAGCATTTCAAATATGCAGCTCTGTCGTTCTCAGCTCCGCTTGAAAGTCCTCATTAGAACATGAAATTTAAAAGCGTATGCCTCGCTACTTGGAACCAATATTATATAAAAGATAGCGAATTGCTCAAAGTGTACCTGCGGAAGCGGCGCAATTAGCACATTAACATACCATCTCTAACCTGTTAGTAAATGAAAAGTGTTGATTTCAGCAAGTGTTTTAGGCGTAACGTTGAGACGAACTGTTTTCATGCAAAGAAAAACAGAAACCGCCCTCGGCAAAATTGGGTAGCACACGCACAAAAAAGCAATCACTCTTTGGATGCACATCAAAACAACTACTCTAATTTGGGACAATTTTTCTACCTAGTGCCGAACGATCGCGCGTTCAGGCAATAACGTTCAACTCTTCGTTACTGCAGCAGCGATAGCAAATCCGCCATGTGAATTTGCCAACGCCACGCAAGTTTAGGCAACCGTCCACCAATAAGAGTTCTGCCATAGTTGTAGACGTCGCAGCACTCTGAATATCATAATCCGGTAGGATTTCTATGGCGGAATTTCCAATGCACGCTATGTTATAAAACAGGAATGTTCATCCAGTGACAACATTCATTTAAAAAATCGACACTTTCGGTGAAATTTGTGAATCATCGCAAGCAGCATCATTAAATTGTTAGGAGCGATACCTCTAGAATTATTCCTTTCTTTCTTGTAATGAATATTTGCCGAGAATCTGTGCAAATAACTGCCTAGAGTTGGATCGAAATAAATAGTTGAAGTGGCACAACTAAATTGGTCATGTGCGTCTTAATTGGCTCTTGCAAGCGAGTACTATGGCTAATGCGATAAAGGTACCTCAAGAGCTATTGTATCAAGAATGTTTTGAAGTTTCCGTTGAAACTGGCCATAGTTATTACGCCTCATTGAATGCTGAAGATGTCCCACCTACGCAATATGCGCATCATTCTTCACAAAGTCATCAAAACGATTCCGGGAAAGTGAGAGAAAGCGTTCATTTCTGACTACGTTATCTTTTCAGTTTTAGTGAAATGAGGTTTCAGTTTCAGTGATCCATATTTTTGCTGGACTGTATCCAGAGCAGCGCCATCAGCTGCAACGAAAATTCTTGCCGTTTTCAGCCGCAACACCTTTTCCGTTTAAAAGCTGGCTCCCGCGCTTCATTTTTTTAAAACGTTGAAACAAATTGTAGTAATGTAATGCTCGCCGTCAACCACTGCCTTGTTAATGTTCAACTCTATAAGCATCATCAAGCTCTTCGCCTGTGGATAAGACACAGATGACGAAACCTTTATTGAACAAGTTGAGCACCGCAAATTCTTTAGAAATTCATTCCATTCTCGGAGTGACTAACCATGCAGTGAATTTCCGCATCCTGGGTCACATAGAACGAGGGCTGCGAGACTTCTACAGAGCGCCCCGCCTTCCCATCCCATCCAACCCACCCATTCCACCACTGGGCGCCGGAGGAAGCGCCGGAGGTCGCATTCTACTACCCCATCCTCCCATCCCTCCCATGCCGCTCCTTCCACCCATTCCACCCATCCCACCCATTCCACTACGGGGCAGTGGCGGAAGCGGCGGACCTCGCATTCCACCGCCCCATCCACCCATTCCTCCAATTCCACCCAACCCACCCACTCCTCGCATCCCGCCCATTCCACCCACTCCGCTGCGGGGCGCTGGCGGAAGCGGTGGAGGCCGCATTCTACGACCCCACCCTCCCATGCCTCCAATTCCACCCATCCCACCCATTCCAACCGACCATCGCTTCATGCGAAAGCTGAAAAAAATATTTCGTCTAGTCTTGCATTAGCCTGAAATCGCTGCACAAATGGTCTACGTTTTGTGGCAAATGAAGCGGACGAAAGTATTCACTGTCGCCGGCTGCAGGGGCTTTCCTTCAGATTGGAAGCAGGGTTTCATTGTTGCAGGACAAATGAAGCTTGCAGAAGATCAAAGTGTCAAGTGAAGAAAAGCCTGTGTGCGATGAACATACGAAGGCTGTCATCACGCATCGCTGTTCTTATGGCGTTCGAACAATTTATTTCCGCGTGTGTGCCATGTAACGTAAATCGAAAACTACCGAAACCGGAAGCATAAAGTTGGGTGGGCGAATCTGGCCCATTTAGCAGACCTTCTGCTTGACTCGTCATTTTCACAAAGAATTAGCGGCGTTTCGAGGAGTCTAAACTTTACTCGCATGGCTCTGAACAATGCAATAGCACAGCCTGCAAAGGACAGTCATCTACAGTAGATTTGAGCGCCGGTCACTTCCCTGAGTACAATAATTCCGACTTGGAAAATAATTTCACATGTAATGGTACAGTACCCATTGCCATAAGCAATGAAACGTTTTCGTTGCCATGTGACTGTTCAGTGTCATCTCGAATGATGCCAAATACCTCTGTCGGAAATTCCATGAAGGAATTGTGACACATCTCAAAGTCAGACTAAAGAAGGATGTGCGTAATAACAGGCTGCACAGATCTTTTGATTCTATCAGTATATTTTATGTTCTAAACGAGGCAAAGTTCTGTATAAATTCATACCTTTCAATTCGTGCCGACGGAAGAAGTGTAGTGATTGCTTGGGCCAGTATTAGGAAGACAGCAGAAAAAACAACGACAAAAAACTTCATGATTTTCTGAAATGACAAAGTGAACGCTACACATCTATTTCACAATCACTTACGGAACCTCTAAACAACAACGAAAAAGAACGCAGGAAGTGCATTGAATGTCCGCTAAAAGTATCTCAACAACGATGCTCAAAGGATCTTCACATAGTGCTTCTCTTTTTAATAAAAATATCGAAATGATCCACCAATAAAAAACAACCTTCTCGAATCGTTAAAAGCTGCCAAGAATTACCAGTGTATTCTGATAGTGCCAACAACAGAAACATTAAGCTAAGATGCACTTTGTTAGAAGTGATGTTTCCTGTTCATCTTAGCTTCAATGCGTCATTACCAAACATGAAGAGATATTGGAATTTGCAAACTTAATAAATGTTACAATAGGCCATATAAGAATGCTCTAATGGCTTACCTCCTTATCGCCACATATCTGATAAAGAAGGAAATTTTTCTCACAATTTCATGCTACTTGTCGAAGGCAACACTAACAAATAAAACAAAATATCGATTTCAATAAAATTCCTAATGGATCATTCTCTGCGGAGCCACATACGATCAAGTATTGTCCAAGTGCCTAACAGCACTTATATTCATCGCTCTTTAATACAGCTGACGTTATTGTTGCACACTTCAAGTGCTCTGAGTGTCATTAAATAGCAGCATCCCATAGTGAATATCTGCCCTTCGCCACAGAGCATAAAAAATCTCATCAGGCTGAGATAGAAATAAGGAGTGGACATGTTTACGGAATGGATATTATCCTACTTGCAAGGACAGAAAATGAAAATGAAACGATGGATTTACGCTATTACAAACTGTCTGTAACCAATTTTTATATGGAAAGCGTTGATTTCAGCAAATGTGCGAAGGAAAGTATCGAGGAAAACTGTTTTGCCTGCCCTGCAGAAAAAGGCCTCAGGCAAAATGTAGGAGAACGTGCAAAAACCACGTCAATCCTTGAAAGCGATTACGGAAAATTGTCAACAATAAAGTGCATAGCCACTTATATCAGGCATTCGAATCTATCCATATGGGTGGACGTAAGTGAATAAGTAAGTGAAACTAAGGTGCTGCACATTGCTTGCACCAGAGGGAATTCAAATATCTAAAATGGCAATAACAATGTTTCCACTTGCTAAAATCTGATTATGTTCTGAAGCAATCAGGTTATTTGCATATCGTGACTTGCTCGACCTTTACCTGTCGCATCAGTGATAGCAACCAACTGAACAAGGCGAGTAGTTGTTAAAGCCGATGCAAAGAGCTACCGGTAATTGTGCCATTGAGGGTGTTCGAATGCCGTTTTAATCGATGAGTTTCCTTGCAACTTTAACGATGCATCAAAACTTTCCCAGCTATAAATATTTCTAGAGAAATATGAAACTCCTTGGTTGGCTACAAATGTAGCAGGTAATCTGTTTACGTTCAGAATAACGCAATACAGCTATCTTTCTTCGTTTGCGCCAATGCACATAGTATAGTTAGCAACTTCCTGAAACTCTTGTTTACGCAAATCAAAACAGGTCCATATGTTGTTTTCGGAAGTATCGCTACTTCTTCCAAGCCGTTCGTTATTCGCTGCTCCAGCGCACAGAATCTTTCAAAAGTTTCACTGTTACCACAATAGTCTGCAAAAAGACTAGGGAACGCCGAGTAGGCGCACTCATAAATATGTACAGATATTGGCGAAAACGCTTCTGCACCCAGAATCTCCGCTAGCGATTTGCTGGCTGGTCTCTTTGAATCACTATCAATCGTACTTTTGCTCTGGTTTCTATCTATCGAGTGCGCAAATCACATTCCGAAGAATACGTGGGAGCAGTTTCCCGTTTATGCAACTTGGATCATGCAGCAATGGAAGTTGATGGCCTAAGACGTTGTTTGCCCATTGCGAAGAGCCCACACACATTTAAAATTCTGGAAGGTTTTCTAAAAAGCGCCGCTTTTTTTAAACATCGCCCAATGTTATAGTCGCGCTGGTTTTGCTGATGGTATATTCTTTGCTTCCAATATTTTTATAGCAGAAGGCTTCTCAAGCAACGACCTTGCAAGCATCTGCTTTGAATTTGAAACTTGTGTTGTAGGGGTCATCTGATTACTGAGCATTGCTTGCATTTTATAAGCTTTTGGCGCGTTGCGAAACTTGTGAGTTAAATGTAAGATGTATAGTGCATTAGATTTTCGAATTATTTCTATAGTTGTTCCTGTAAATACCTATGGTCAGTTATACTAACTCCTTTTTGTTCCCGTTTCCGGGAAACCACGATCCCATATGATCGAAAACATTTTCCCAAATTCTTCAGATCGCTTGAGGATAACTGAAGTTGTTCTAGAGTAAGTCTACTACGTGATATTCTAATGTCAATAGAGTTGTTCGCAAAACCTAGATCGATTGAAGGTTTGGCTACGAGAAATAAGTTGACCAACAAAAATCTTCTAATGAATCTTGCGACGATAAGCGTTCCATTTCACTCATATAGAATAAAATTTTTATTAACATAATTACATTTATATATGAGAATAAAGAAGCAGTTACAAGATCGGCAATCAAGGAATTAATCGCCATTATAATTAACGTCCCCATGGCCTTCCCACACCGTACCATGGGCGATGATAGCCACCATAATACGGCCCATGATAGTGGTAATGGGGATAAGGAGGATGATAGTAAGGTGGATAAGGTGACCTCTTCACACGATAGCTGAAAATAATGAATTTTATTGATTTAACGAAGTGCTGCGTGAATGCGCTATAATTGCCTCGGTTTCATGTTCTGTCATTGTCGGTGTGTGGTGTGCTTTTTGCACACTTTCTATATTCTGCCGCTATCTGAAACTGGCTAAATCAACATAACTTTAAACTCTTTAAGTATAAAGCGACAACATATCTCAAAAAAAATTGCGAAGTATTGAAGTTGTGCGGACAACCTTTTGATGTAGCTCAGTCAGTGACAGGGGGTAAACTGCTGTCAGTGTTGGTCATCCGCTTACGGTTTTAGTGTGTACTATATTTCTCTTTTGGTCTGCAAAGTTTCCCAAACATGACTGCTACATTCATCTCTCTTTAAGTATAAAGCGACAACATATCTCAAAAAAAATTGCGAAGTATTGAAGTTGTGCGGACAACCTTTTGATGTAGCTCAGTCAGTGACAGGGGGTAAACTGCTGTCAGTGTTGGTCATCCGCTTACGGTTTTAGTGTGTACTATATTTCTCTTTTGGTCTGCAAAGTTTCCCAAACATGACTGCTACATTCATCCATATTTCGGGATGCCAATCTTCTAAAAATCGCTGATTTCATTTCTAACAATTCAGTTTTTCATAGACCGAGAAAATGCATAAGGCCTCTGATGGGAAGCCGAATTATCCAGCGAGATTAGTCGAGAGATCGTTTTTTCTCAGATATATTAAAGTCGTGCAGAGGTTTGTGGTCTGAGATTCTGCGCCATTTCCCACATTTAGAAAAATCCGAGTGAAGTGTTGTAGTACATGAAGTTTCTCAAATGCCAGTACTTCCTAAGATAGGCCAGCCGAGCCGAGGGAAATTTGTGTTTTTGTACGATTGAGAAATGTGATATGACACGATCGCCATGGCTACTTAATCGTTGAAATATATGCACCGACATCGCGGAACATGGTTATGGCAGCTTCCGACGGACAAATGGAAGACTTTAAGCATACAATATGGAAGATGCTTCTTGTAGTTAACGGGTCGACAGCAGCTGTTCTCGACATTGTAATTTATAAGAATTTCATGAATTGTCGAGCGCTCCCAAAAGAGTGGAACGAAACTGCCTCAACCTCAACAACGCGGGCACGAAAACAATGATGACGGGCGAAAAAATTGCGAGATTTTAGATTTGGAGACCAATCAAATCGAACCCATTTGTGATATGAGGAAGGAAGGGGTTAAAGAGGTTCAACCTTTTCATTTTTCTTCCAATTTTTGCGCGCATTTTCTCGTCGAACGGGTGTGAACGGACTCTTTGGAACCTGAACTCACTACCAGAAGAGGAGCTCCTCTACGGTTTCCATAAACTCTTGCGTACATTTCCCTCATCCTTTCCGGAAATGCGTCATGGCTAAGCGCGATTGCGGTTGCTACAGGATTCAACAAGATATGATCATGCAAAAGCAAGAAATACTACCTTTCAAGTGATATCGGTGAAATGCCAGCGCTAATGAACTGAGCCAATGCCAGGAATGTAGCAAGGAAGAGAAGTGTAAAAAGCTTCATTTTCTTTTTCTGAAACAAAGTTACACAGTGAGGAATGCCGACTTAAGCAAGACGCAAGAAAGAAAGCCCGTTAATATAAAGCGCTAGCCTGTCAGCCTATGAAGAGTTTAGCTGTATTCTTTTTAATACTTCAGATGCGCCATTTCGCATACGTTATATGAATTCAAGTCAACATTAGAAACACTTGCTATGCGAAACAAAGGTGCAACCTTCATCCGTTTCTTCACATCCCGAAGAAAGGTTAGGAATAAAATTCGACTGTCACTTGTGAGATATTCAGGTGATATCGTTGATTCCTTTTCTTTTTCAATAAAAGGAGAGCATTCTGTCTGGCTTAGCAACCTCGAAGTGGGCAACCATACTGGAACTACGTAGGCGTAACTTCTAATTGCTAGCATAAAATAGGACCATATCTGTTCGTGAATCCCCTGAAGTCGTGTAAATGTGAGGGCAATTTAGCGCTTTATATACATACATGTGTTGAAGTTCCTAACTGCTAACAGTGAGCGAAAGAATATTACAAGTGAAGAATCGCAAGCATCAAAATTCTATCGCCTTCAGCGGACACCATCTTCATTTCGAAGCACTATTTATAGTGAGTATCGGTAACGACGCCCTTGAATGTGACGAATCTGTTGAGTAAACACGTTTGGGGGGGGGAAGTGGACTCTAGGCAAGAGAAAATGGAAGGTGGTCTAAAGCTCTAGAAAAAGTATCACCGAAGATTTCGCGCAATTGCTGACTCGTTCATGACTCAAGCTTCCACGAAATTTTTTATGAACAACGGGCAATGACATTTAGTCATACTCAAATTATTGATTGCATTGGCAAATGAAAGTGCCTTCTGCGATTAACTCCACTATAACATGTTCTATGGGAGCTCAAGAAACTTATGCTTATGAACGTCTACTTCAAGCACTTTTCCCGCAGCAAGTGCAAAATATAGCATATGAAGTACAGGAGAACGTGTTAAATGTATGGAAAATTCTGTTTTTTCATATCTTTGGATCTTTACTCTGAATAGATCCGACTTTACTTGGAACAGGAGTTTTCTTGGCCGAGAGCGAGAATTTGAGAATCTTTTTTATGGCTTTGCACCACCAACTTCGAAGCAGCCTTTCGAAAGTATACCAACAACAACACAGATACTGAGGCTAAGGCTAATCGCTGAAATATTCACAATCTACAGAGCAACTGCACAGGAATTCGATGACCTCTGTACAGTTTAAGTGCCGATTCTCTCTCTATTGATCTGCAAGAATTGTGCTGCAGTTTCGCGAGAAAAATAATGCTTTTTTAAGGGAATCATAGAGCAGAACCATCTTACTGCAGCAGATTTCGGGTGCATGGAATTAAATAAAAATGAAAACTCACGGTTATTGCTTTGTACAGCTCATTAGCAGCACTTAAATTTTCTTTTGGCTTTGTGCTGTTTTGGTTGCAGGTTTATGACAGATCGAACAAGAACTTCTATATCGAACAGAGTTTAAAAATGTAGTAAGTAAAGGGATTCATTTCGAAAGTAGAAGAACAAAGGGACGGTTGTGCAGAGGAACAAAGAGTGAAGATTCAGGGCACTGATTGCAAAAATTTGGGCGGGGAGGACATGGTGGAAACTCGCAGCGGTGGCAGGTTAGCAGCCTGGAAAATCCGAATTCATCCTCGTTGCCTGTTTTGAAGCTCGTCATTGCTGCCGAACCGAGATCCATGGCTTCCTTATGCGATTTGCGTTAATTGTTAAATATGGAAAGAGGGATGTACCTCCTTCTGGTCTTCGGAGAAGGGTTCGAATGCGGCGATATCCACGACAGTGACTAGAGGTCCTGCTGCGCGTCCAACGATGCGTTTTGCAATAACCTCCTGCTGACAGCAGAAACTTTGGCCTTTCTGCATACAAAGAAGTTCACTCTTTGTGCCACAGCTTCTGTTTTCAATGTCAGACAAACGTTTATTTCCAACTGTTCACATTTGTGCATTATTTCGACATACAATTTTCATTGGTTAATGTCCATATTGTGGCGTTTTATTCCTTTGCGACTTTGATAGATTGCGCACTTTTTAAGTAAAGGCATTCGAGCAATCTATCTTTTAGTGATCTTTAATTTCATCTTACTGTCACATACAATTATCATTTTTTAATGCGTTTTTGTCGAAAAATCGATTTTTCGTGAAAATTACACATGGCTGGCAGTTGGTGGGCGATATAAAAACAAGAGAGAATTTCTTACTTATATGCTTGATAAATGAGTAGTTTTGAATGAGTTGTATCTATTTTCTTCTGTAGAACATATGCGAAATGATACTATTAAAAGCATGGAAAATAAGAATATTTTGACTTATAATATTTGAAGCATTTAACAAACAGGGGCGCAAACATAAGCTTACGAGTGATTCAAATTGACAGCCGTAATGATAACGAGGTTTCGCTAATCCACTTGTTGAGCCAACGAAAAACATATTGAAATGCCATATACACTAAATGAACATCAAAAAGCTCGCACTTTCAACAGTATGCATTTCTGTTCAAAAAGTTCAAAAGCAATGGAGAAGCATTTATGTTAAGGGAATCGTTTCTTTGAAGCTGATGATATGCTCTTCTAAGCTGGAGAGCTAAGGCAATGTATTCAACAAGTTTCGAACCACTATCGTTTTAACCAACACCTTTCAACTATGAGGCAATATATGGTGGAACTCTCGACAGATGAGATTCCTGACCATCGTTTCTTATGTACACGTGTGTCCGAACATGAAAGGAACCAAACATATTCAAGCCTGTCGTTGTGTTCCTCGTATTTAGTATTAAGAAGTGGATACTACTGGAGTTGCAGAAATAAAGCTAAAGTAAAGCGCCCGGGAAGTATTATGCTTATCGGTGAATGCAAGGATATGGAGAGATATATTGTTTATAAGTGCAATCGTCGACTGTTAAAAAGCTATTGCACAGTTGCTCCCTGTATATTGCCTGTCGAATCAGGTGTAAACTGTCTCCAGTACGTATGCATATTAGCTTCTCTTGGCGTTGAGTGCGATCTTGCGATCACCAGTTTGTGGCATTTCTCGTCATACCATTATGTTGTGGTGAGTAGTCACTACTTCACGGATGTGCTCAGAGCGTGGAGAATATAATAACATTGTGGTTGAATTTTCTTTTGTTCATCTCTTCATTTGATGTATGAAGTAAATATATTCACTTATTGTTCGAATACGTCATTTCAAGCTCCGAAAAGTGTTGGTCATCACAGGTCATGTTTCTTAAATATTCAAAAGAAGGTTGGCAGGATGAGAACAAGTTTTCTCTTCGACATAAACTACAAACCTCTTTCATAAAGTGTCATTCTTTGTTTCATATTCGACGTCATCAATTGAGAAAAAATGTTTCTTTATGATAATGCCATGCAAAAAATTCGATCTTCAAAAAGCGACTCTTTGGCGAATGCCATTCCGTCAGTTAAGGAGCACGACGCATTTCACTTCAGCCGCACCAACTGCGCAGTGACCCCGATCATTTGTGAAGGATTTTGCAAATCCTTAAAGAAATGAATGAGCACAAATCGTTGCCACAGGGATTGACATAAAATGCATTTTTCTCCACTTGTAGCAATCAGCATTGGCGTGCCAATCTGGGAACAGATAGTGCCACGGCTTCGTTTCCTTCTAGTTTTCATTTTTCTCCACCTTGCATTCAGTAACAAAAGTCGTGGTGAGAAAAATGTCTTTTCCTGAAGCTGCGTAACCCTTGAATGAACTTTTAACCTTCTACTTTAACTCAACACGGGTTGATTCCTAACTCACGCAAACGGCGTTGAGTGTCTAAGAGTTGACGATGCTTTTGTAATGGGCAAATAGAAATTTTTTCTTCCGCGGCTGAAGTTCTTTAACTTAGAAATTTGATTAATGTAGTCCATCAGTATGAACCTCCTGACAACTTCCCCATTCCATCACTTTCATACAGCGGCTGGATCGTAATTCACTCTTATTCATCATGAGGCAATGTGTATATATTCATTCGTTTTCAATGTTNGTTAAAAACGCCGACTGCGTTATCGTATTTGCCGCTATTTTCATGGCGGAAGGCGGTAAAAAGCATATTTTTGCACGTTTTGGTTCAACATATTGGAAGAAATCTTTCCGCACCTGCTTCCGCGTTCGACGGCAAAGAGTAAGGTTGAATGTACGTCCTACTGCATCGTTTTGCGAAAGCGTTTCTATCTCCTCATTTCGTGCGCGGAATCCTCCAAACGGGACAGAAGTATGAAATACTGGGTGTGGTAAAGTCCAATCTTTCGGTAAGTCGATACGTTCATAAGAAGTGCCCAATAGGAAGGTTGCGAAACGAACGCCTAAGCACCTGGGAAGGTATTCCACCTAGGCCACTATTGAACCTGAGAAGATGTCACTAAATAATCAGCAATGCGCATTAGTTGCAGCGTTCCGTGATACAGGAGAGAAAAAAAATGTATAAAAAGCTTTAAAAAATGCGCCGCGATGACAGCAGAACCCACGTGAACATGGAAGGAATCGACAGAGAATGCCAACGACTTCTTATTGACGTGGTTGAGTTGTATGTAGAATTCAACGTCTAAGAATTAGCACGTGTGTTAGTATGCGTACCCCTTGCGAGCAGTCAAACGCGAAGAGATCAGATCACAATTTTCACGGAGTACTTGCGACTCGTTGTACGACGGGAAATGTGTTTTAATAGTTTCGTTATTAGTGATGGGCATATATTAGGTATTCCACATATATTGCTTATTGCGTTTTTCATCATTACGGATATTTCTTCTGGTCCTTTTTTTCATTGCACTCCTTCTTGATTCGATTTCTCCTCCTGCAGGTAACACAATACTTTGTCCTCTGAAAACAGGACTCATTCCTGCATGTTTCCGTAATACTAGGTAGAAAAATTACATCATGCCATGTACTCCTTTCTTCGTTTTGCCTTGTCTACTGCGCGGTCGGTTATGAAGGTCCGACCAGAATTATTGGCTCCGCTCAGCCAAGCCACCCCGCCCAGCACACTCATCGGAACAAGAGCGGCGGAACAACTCCTGACAGTCTTAGGAGGAACAACGGCGAATCGTTTCGTCAGCATCCGATGGGCAGGAGACGAGCTAAGCCCTACCTTTATCCGATTGACCTGCAGGAAGGACACGCTGATCTAAAGACTACAGGAGCCAGATGGACCAGAAGGGCATTGGGTCAAAGCAGGTGGAAGCGATATGAAGAGACATGTATTCGTAATGAATGCTGTGTTCATTGAAATAGATAAATAAATAAATAAATAAATAAATGTACTTCTATAACACACTGTGTCCTTTCTTTCGATTTCGTCCTTATCACCGTGTTCTCTCACATCGATATAATCCCTCCTAATTCCTAGGCGTACTGTTTCGGCTCGCTTTTAGCGATCCCTTGCACGGCGATATACGATTGGAGTTTTATCAGAGTCGTTTCTTTACGGGTGATGCTGATACTCGAAAACGATATCTAACTTCACTTGAGACAAAACAAATGCTCGCTGAGCAAGGGTGTGAACTGAGGTTATTGACCTATGATGCCTCTTGCATCCTACCACAACCACCGTCGTCAAATCGAACGCAGGAGTCGCTGTTGCATTGTCTGAACGAAGAAGAAGGTATGTTTGACCTTGTTTGCTTATCGCACTTGAAAACCGATTCCGTTCCCGATGTCATGATAGCATTTTCTTCGTTGAGGTGTTTTTGTTTGGTACTACTCCGGCAATACCTATTCGTGTTCACAGAGATTTCCACTGATGCCGTAAAATATTCGCGTTGAGGTTATATATCTCCTACTGTAAAAAGAGTTTCTAGGGATATCCAAGTCTCCCATTTTGTGCTAATTCTTTTATGTTGGCTATCTTGAGGTAGCTTTTATTCATTTCTTGAAAGTGAACGTTGTGTGCGAGTCTACTTCACTAGCGAATAGCATCGATGAGACAAAGCAATGTGACGCGCAAAAAATAGAGGCCGTTAGTGTAAAAGTGCTTCTACAAACGAATTTTTGCACGCCCATAGGCAGCTTAGATGCACGTTGACAATGAATATGCCTACTTCTCAGTGAAAATTTCCTAGCTCAGCCTTTCGTTATGAAAGTTTCACTTGTGCATATCTTGTCCATGTGAGCAGTCGCTATTGAAAAGACCTCACTTTCTTTGAAAATGTTGTAATAAATCATCTCATGGCTTTTCTAACCTTACCAACGATCGAACTGCGTTCTGTACAAGTTAAAAGAAGCAGATAGCAACGATTTCCCACGACGGTCTAACAGGAGGTGGATGAAGTTTAGGAGGCCATTCCGTTGCGAAATCGAAAACAGTGCAGAAATGTTCGTTGCAGTAGATTGAACCTATGCATGAACCACGCCCTTTACATTGCTCCGCCGAGGAGGCACAGCTGAAATTAGGAACAAGCAAGTTGCGAGAATAGCTTTTCCCCTTTCCTCACCGTTTTCTTTTCTTTCTTTCTTATGACATAATATTATGCAACTAAATGCAGTGTGTGAGGACCCCAGAGTTAAAACTTCCCTAAAATCAGCGACTTTCACCACATGTGGACGCTATTTTTACGATGTTTTCTTGTCCCACATCGTGCCAGAAATACTCTTTCTTTACATATGCATACCGTATCAAGATGTGCGAAAAAAGAGAGGAACACACGGGCACACAGACACACGCACACATAAACACACACAGACATATACAGACGCACAGAGAAGCATGAACACACACACAGACATGCACACAGATGCACAGACACACATAGACATACACACACAAAGACACAGGCACACACAGACATACACAAATACAAATAGACACATAAAGACACCAAGACACACACGGACACACGGAAACACACAAACACGCGCAGGAACACACAGACACACGCAGACACGAACAGGCACACAGGCGCATACAGGCATACACGGACATACATAATCAGAACACACAGATGCGCACACAGATACGCAGACACACACAGACATGCACGGACACACAGACACAGATATACAGTCACACATAGACACACATACAAAAACACACACGCAGATACGCACAGGCACTCAGATACACACAAACAAACACACACAGACATACGCAGACACGCACAGACACACACAGACTACACAGGCACACGCAAACACACACAGAAACACACAGATACGCATAGGCACGCACAGATACACCGGCAGATACATAGACACATATAGACACACAGACACACACAGACACGCAGACAAAAGGACGAACAGGCACACACAAAGACACACACACATAGGCAGAGACACATACAGGCACACGCAGGCACACACAAGCGCACGCAGACACAGACGGACCACACAGGCACACAGACACATACGAACACACACACAGTAACACACGGATGCGCGCAGGCACGCACAAGCACAC
>QEWY01002836.1:624259-714737 GCA_006503575.1 Baylisascaris schroederi
ACGATACCAAGGCATACATAGCCACGCACCGACACACACAGACGCGCACGGACGCAAACAGACTCGCAGAAACAAACACAGACACGCTCAGGCACGCACAGACACACACAGCCATAAGCAGGCGCGCGCAAGCACATAAGGACGCACACAAACGCAAAAGCACACACAGACACACAGACACACAAAAACATGCATAGACACATATAGACACGCGAAAACACGCAGAGATACACAGAGACACAGACGCGGATGCTTTCGAATAAGTGAACAAACGGCTGTCTTTTTTGAGACACAAATTTATAACGCACAGGCATACTTAGCCATGCGCAGATACGGACAGACACACAGGCACGCACAGATGAACACAGACACACGGACATACAGACGCACAAAGACACGCAGACGCATAGACACACACAGACACACGTAAACGGGAACATACACACAAACACACACGTGCACATAAAGACACACAGACCTCACAGGCAGACAAAGACGCACAGACACATAGGCACACACCGACGGACACACACACAGACATACAGATACGCACAGCACACACAGACACACGCTGACACGCGCGGGCGCGCAAACACGCACGCCCACACAGACAGGGATGCTATCGAATCATTGAACGAACGACTGCCTTGTTTAACACACAAATTTACGACACACAGACGCGCACAGACACAGACAGACGCACGCAGACGCGCAGGGATACGCACAGGCACACACAAACACACAGTCAAGCACAGACTCACACAGACACACACAGACGCACACAGACACACAAAGGCACACATAGACACAAACATACATACACAAGCACAAACGCGCACATACAGACACACAGACCTCACAGGCAGACATAATGACACACTGACACACCGACACACACAGACACACAGAAACGCACAGAAACGCACAGCACGCACAGACGCACTCAGACATACGCGACCACACAAACACGCACGGACAACAGACACGGATGTCATCGGATCATTGAACGGGCGACTGTCTTTTTTGGGCTAGAAATTTGTGACACACAGAAACACATAGACGCACACAGATACACATGCGGACGTGCAGACACACACAGACAGGCACAGACAAACGCACGCACAGGCGGGCACACAAACACACAGGGGCACACAGACCACAGAGACACACAGACACGGATGTTGTCAAATGAGGGAACAAGCGGCCGTCGTTATCGAGAGACAAATTTATGACAAACGGGCACACTCAGACACACAGTCAAGCACAGACACACATAGACACATACAGACACGCACAGACCACACGGACACACATAGACACGCAAACGCAGACAGATATACGCGGGCGCACAGATGTGCAAATATACAGACACCCACACAGACGCACACGGACAAACAGACACACACAGACAAATAGACACACGCAGATGCGCACGGACACAAACACACACGCACAGACTCGCACGCAGACGCACACAGGCACCCAGACACACAGACACGTGTGGACACGCATAGACCACACAGACGCAAACACGGATGCCGTCGAATCGGTGAACAAACAGCTGTCTTTTCTTGAGACACAAATTTATGACACACAAACACACATAGACACACACAGACACACCAGACACACAGACACACAAAAGTACACATAGACACACACAGGCACACGCAGACGCACATAGACTCATGGACACAGATAGGCATACACGGGTGCACAGGCATGCAAATATCCGGATACGCACATAGGAACACAGACACGCATGCAGACGTACGGACACACACACAGAGGCACACACAGACACACAGACACGCACACAGACGCATACAGACGCACACCGTCAAACAGACACACGCAGATACGCACAGGCACACCGACACAAGCGGACATGCACGGACACACACAGACACGCAGACACACATGAAAACACACAGACACAGACACACACAGACACACACACGCATCGCACACAGACGTGCACAGACACACAGACAGTTTCGCAGACATCAGTTGTCTCTGATTGTAAAAGCATTAAAAACAGGTCGTTGCTTCGATTACCGCTTGAAATTGCCTGCATTCCCTTATGATCGGCCAAATTTTTCATTCCTCTCTGATACGGCCACAAAATGTCCCCATCAAGTGACTCGCTAAACCTTTCGCTCCCTCTGACCAATCACCTGTATTTTTGCCGTCCAATGACATATGATGCGAACCTGACGGAATCGTACACTGATGCTCTGAAGTCCGCGAAAACTTTCTGGTATATCTACCCCTAATAATCAGGTGCTCTTCTTTACCAATTAGGTTCAAAAAGAAAACATTCGGTTGAATTCTTGACTCACCGTTTGCTTCATTCCGTCAGAACCTAAATATATGAATCAAAATGGTTGAATGCTGAATTCCTCCAGGAAAAACGAGAAAAGCGATGATAATTTATAATGGTTCTTGTCTGTTACATGATCTCTGCATAGAAATACGTGACGAAGCTTTTATCTATGCAACAATTGTCATAGCGAAATACTTGCATCTGAATATATAGCGTCAAACAAAATACAGTAGTGCTTTCAGAGGAATCGTATGAAAAAATGTTATAAAACATATATGCATACAGCGACAATGCTTATTTCTTGCCCCATCCTCCATAAGGTGGATACCACCGTCCTCCATATCCATACCATGGACGCCTCCAATATGGACGATTCCATCCACCCCACCATTGACGTTTCACACGAGAACTGAAACACTTTTCAAACTGGGTTATCCCACGGACGCAAATCCACTTGGACGTGGAATCCGCATAAGAAACCTCTCGGAATGAGTTAGTGTAGAAGTTTTGCCTGTTTGAAGAAGTGGTGGTAAGATTGCGCTATGTAGGCTATGCGTTGGAAGTGCTCTCGGAGGTGTAGCAGGCCTCTAAACTTACCTCTTGGAGCCACCTGGTTATTGAGTGACCGTTGCGGGACAAATGCACCACTGGGCCTTTTGGTAATCTCGGATGTCGTAATATCGCATCCGAGATTATCCAACACTCCAGATCGCATCCAGAGATTTCTTATTAAAAGCACCATATGATCCTAAAGGATCGTTATGCCTTCCGTTTTTATATCGACTGTATTCATGAAGCATTTTTATATTGCATGCCTAATCACCGTGCCGAAAAAAGCACGGTGGACATGACGAGAATGGCTCAGCTCCCAACGGCACCTATTTAGGATGGCATTGCTCCCACTCGCTCATGCCATTCACTGTGTTTATTTTATAGAAACTTTCAACTATGCGAAGTGCGTATAAGCTAGAAACTTTGAGGTGCTCAGTAGCGACCTTCTCAAAGGACACATAAGCAGGTTAGCGGCTATGATAAGCTTCGACATTGGCAGCTGCGACAGTACCAATATTAGCCGATATGACAAGATTCACCGATGTCCCCAAGCATCACAAGATAACGTTCATCGCCGATTAACGTCAAAGGTTCCTAGGCTGATTCTTCCAAAATTTTCGAAAGATTTTTGGCCGATATGACAGGGTCACAATTCCTCGAAAATTTGTTGCCATCACTTCTGGCTGATTGATTTAGTGTTTAGTGGCATTGTTGCGGTCCGCAAGAAAAAATGTTCAGAATGATTGGGCTAAAGTAGCATAAGTGGTGGCGTCGCAATAGTAATAAGCTTAAGGGTAATGAGCATCGCAATAAGCAGTTGTAACAACAGGCACTGCCACTGTAATCGTCTCATCGCTTATCATAAAAATAGATGAGTATAAAGAGAAAATTGCTGGACAATCCATGCATTAATTGGACGACCCGACCGTCTCAGGCATATGTTTATGCGCATAAATATTTTACCGCTGTGTTCGGCTTTGCGCTGAAAAATATCGAGATATGAAAAGCACAGGTGTAAGTTTATGTCTATTTGATGGAATGTTGTGAGGAGCATAAAAGGTCGTTTATTAAGTTCGCCTGTTACTTATAAGCTTGGCTTGAGCAGGACAAACATTTTTATCGGACCTTTCCAGATTTAAAGAATTGCGGAGATCGCATATGCATGATGAACCACGAGCCTTTAATGTTGCGTTGTTCCTAGTACACCCCATGATGTCCTCAAGGGAAGTACGAGAAATGGGTGCCTTTCGCATCATCCAACTCAAACTACTGAGAAAGGCATTGGATAAACTGGTTCAAACAGAGCAATTTCTGTCCACTCAGGTATACTTTCAGTGAGCTCGAGCCACACCCTCAACTAACATAATGAAGGACACCTGCTGAAGCGTGAGCGCCTGGACAGGATGGATCACTAAAAAACGCAGTGAAGGAGCTAACTCATATCAATAATATGAAGCATAGAACGCTCCGCTCTCTAATCTTTATCAATAGGAACGCAACGCATTTACTGCAAACGACGAGCAAGTATTATTGGCACCATAAATCGGACATAGCAGTCACTCAAATTCGTTCTTCAAACTTCATGTGCCTTCGAGCTGTAATGTGCGCAATTCTGGTTTTCGCAAGGTTCGAGGGCGCGTGAAAAGACCGAGGATCACCGAATCCTCGGAGTCGCTGTCACGGCTCGCCGAGGAGGAGAAAACTTTAGGTGAAACAGCAGAATGTGGAATTGTTTGGCTATTGCACACATCACAAAGTTTACATCGCCGACGCACATCGGTGGGTATATCGCACTAAGGAATGATTTCCTGCATGAACGTTGAAGTTTGTGCATCAAGTTCGGAATAGTTCATGCTGATTTGAAAGCGCCTAACCAACCTGATGCACTTACAGATGGCCTTTTTTCCATTCCACAGCGATCGGCTAAAGAGCCTTTCGCGTGGGATCTGTGAGAACTTGGAACTGGCCGACATGTTCCGCTAAATTCTTGTCCGCTCGGTTGAAAATATTGCTGACTAGTTCAATTTTTGATGGATTCACCGCCTCTACAGCACAATTCCCCTATGAATTTTTGTAAAGCAGAGACGAGCATTTCAAGCGCGAATATAGTTGAACATTTATGATCGAAACATTTGAAGCGACGATACCGATTTATAGTATTTTATTGAGTTGCACTATAACACTTAGTACAGAAATGGGCAGCTTACTCATAAGACAATTTGAAAACGTACCTCACATCAGTTGGTTGGTTGTTAGGATCGAGTGCGGTGGCTGATAGTAGCAGTACACAAAGCATCAACACGAAGAAAACTCTCATCGTGCTGAAAAAAAATGACAAATAATCTCATTCACACTGCGCCAAACTTCTTGCTGGATATCGTTGTAGAGTAAATGCCTTGGCAACTTGAGAAATACGTAAAAACAACCGACGATATTTGAGCATTATCATATAATATTTGCTATGGGAATACTGAGAAAGAATTCGAAGAAAATTTTTCTAACGGAAATAAATGCGGTCAGATAGATTCATTACGAGTTCCCATCCCCGATCTGAAATAAAGAAAAAGTAGCTTATCGTTATTTTATACATTATCAACATGAAACGTGTCTGCTAGCGTAACGAAGGCGTGTTCATCATGGGGCAGGTTATGTGCTATTCGAATTTGGTTCCACTTCTCATCACACTCGTGAATGGCTATTTATAGATGCGGTAAAGCAACATGCAGTTTGATTCGAAGATGTTGATAAGCAGTCTAAAATTGAATTCACAGTCATCAATGATTCCATTCAGCTCACTCGTAATGCCGACTTATAGTTTGTCGTCCTGACAAGGGCAGTTCTTTTAGGTGACACATTTCTTGTTTTTTCTTCGATTCCCCTCCACAGCTCTTCAACTGCTGCAGCAGGTGAAATGGTAATCCTATTCCAGCTAGGCTTCACTAGCGACCTTTACTGGGGCAGGTTATGTGCTATTCGAATTTGGTTCCACTTCTCATCACACTCGTGAATGGCTATTTATAGATGCGGTAAAGCAACATGCAGTTTGATTCGAAGATGTTGATAAGCAGTCTAAAATTGAATTCACAGTCATCAATGATTCCATTCAGCTCACTCGTAATGCCGACTTATAGTTTGTCGTCCTGACAAGGGCAGTTCTTTTAGGTGACACATTTCTTGTTTTTTCTTCGATTCCCCTCCACAGCTCTTCAACTGCTGCAGCAGGTGAAATGGTAATCCTATTCCAGCTAGGCTTCACTAGCGACCTTTACTCCAATGCATTAAGTAATGTCTTCATCCATCCGCCGAAATTTAAGGACACATCTAACCACCCATCTGCAAAACTCACCTATGGCGAATGACTTCGCCAATTAATTGCGTAAGTTAGCGTCAAAATGAGCTTTATTAGTCTATATAAGCGTGAAATGCGGGAATCCATTAATAACGAGGATGTCAGAATGCGGGCAATGGAAACATTTGCCGCTTCTCAAAAAAAGGCAGTAAGAGATGTGAGCGCTGAACAAAAATTGAGGGGCGTAAGCAGGCTACACTACTGCAGAAAAGTTTGGTGCATTCGAGTTCGTGCCATCGGCAGGCCCATAAAATTTAAATAAAATCCTGGTAACGTTCAAAAATGCCCCGACCCGGGCACAAATTCGCTCCCACCTGCATTTATGCAAAATGCCTCGAGCAAAACAAAATGCGTTATCAAGATCTTTCACAGGGACTTTGTGCTAAAAATGCACGACAAAATGCCAGCAGCGGTTCATCGCATCAAGTGATTGCCGAAGGAAATGCCAACTGGTTAAATTGAAAATATAAGTTTTGTTTTCATTTGCCTTGTCTCATTATTTACTAGCATCATTTTAGTGAGCCTAATGATTAATTCGAACAACTTAGCAGTACGCAGCACCTTCCTCGTATTGTATTTCTTTTTCTTTTTTAAGGCGCCGGATTTATTGACATCTAAAGAAAACACCGAAATGGCGCATAAAAATAAGAAATCTACTAATGTTTTTCTGCATATATTCATAGAGAAAAATACCCACATAATCTAGCAAAAAACATGAAATTGATTAATTATTCTCCTCCGAAGATATTGGCATTAACCTGTTTCAGCAAAGGAAAACACCATGAATAAACCATTCACTCTAGATGAAAACATGACTATGCATTACGAAATAATAAAAAAGCTCCTCTCATTCGAGACACTAGATCATGTGCAACCTTATTTACGGTACCCATGATTTTGGTCGTTTTTTGTGAAGCCACCATAAACAGGTTAATTGTGATTTTTTTTCGGCTTGAGAGCAGGCGAGAAGCATCTTGCTCAGACGTTCTACGCAAGCGAACGAGTATTATAAAGTGTCCTCTGACGTATTTGCTCAAAACGGAAGCATTTCAGATGCACAAATAAATTTTTCGTGGAACCAATGTGACTAATCACGAAAATAGCTTCCAATGAGAGAACAAACGAACCTGAAGCCGTTAAATTTGGTATGTTTAGTGCATATCATGAGAAGAATACCTATGCAGTCCTAAATGGTCATCCGTTAGTGCCGAGAAAAGTTGTAAATCCACAGAATGACAAAAAGTTGGAAAGTCTCGATTATATGTGCCTTTATGGTATGCACTATAATAATCAAAAGTTTCAACGATCGTTTCAGCACTAGATGAATGCATCAAAGGATATGCAAACATAAACATCTCCGATAGACATACCTTTATTTCTGTGCATATGTATACACGCGTATGTATGCACAGACATGTCATTGTAACAATACATAGTTTCAAAAAAGAAATGTCTAATAGTGCACAGCAAGAATTCGCATTGATGAGAGTACAATTTTATGTATTCTACTATTTGCTAGCAACTATTCCATCAGATTCACAACTCGCAGAAATACACTATCTTCCTTTTTTGCAGTCCATGTATTGTGAGCGAATACATGAATACCGCAGCCGTTACGCCATTCGCAATGACCACACCACCAACTATGCAAAAACTCGTTATTTTGATTCCGTAGAACAACCAGAAGTTGTAATTCCAATTCTAATGCTATAAAGCGGTCGAACATTTTCCTCTAAGCGTTCTTTTATTCTGCCGCAGAATAGTTTTGCTGTCCTCATTACTTGTCGAGATTAGCGCGACCAAATGTCTTTTTTTTGACGGTTCAGGTTTATGACTTCTGCAAGGATTTCTAGTTGAGCAAGAATAAAACACTAAAAATGCTCCCTAATATTACCCCTGAAATTGTCAAAAAAGTATTGCAATAGCCCAAACACAAATGGGAAGTTCTTAAATGCAGGAGAACTCCACCGGACCAAATAACTGACACAAGAGCAAAATAGTGCAAGGGTCGTTTGGAAGCCTTTGTCTTTTCGGCAATTACGGTGGCATTCCTTACGTATACTTGACAGCACGAAATTCACGAGCACTCTCGAAACCCAATCTTCCCAATTCGGCTCCTCCTGCGAAAAACCTTTGTATAGTCGCCTACGCAGGTGCGTAAGAAATGCAGTGAGAAATGAATTCTTAGGGTACCTCAGCTGGAATTCACACAATCGGAAGCAAAGTGCCCAAGCCCGTTACTGGCATCCGAAGTGTCTAGTCGCATGTCTTTCGAAGCGTCCATCTCACACGCATTCGTCGCTCTTAACCTCACCAGTATAAGCTGTACAGTTTTCCACACACCTCTTTTGTGGTCCACCAGTGGAATAACTTGAGGTAGCACTAACCCAAAAGATATGCTGTTCACTCGATGCATGGCACATGAAGTCGTCTCTCCACAACTGACGAAGACATTATAAGCAAAGGATGATATTGTAATCACTTAATTCGATTTCAACTTCAGTGAACTTAATTAAAAGTCAGGAAATTAATGCAAAGTACAATTCCTCGGTGCAATCAGATCGATATATAAATCGATCCAAAATGACTGTGGACAATAGAGATTTTCAATTTGAAATTTGTCAACCTATGCCAAGTAAAAGAATATAGCTGAATATAACAGAGTGCAATCTATTGCACATAGAATCCAATAATTCGAAAGTACTTTATCAACAGCAAATGATCATCACATTTTAAATGCTCTGCATCTCGATGTCGACTCATATAGCTTTTAGCCGTCATTTATGTGAAATGTGCTATATTATATGGCAATAGATAAGAATCTTTAGAAGGTTTAGTGAAACCTCACAAGCTACTTGATCACCGAATTGAAGCGTTATTGAGCTTATAATGAGTGACTACTATTTTCGAAAATTTCCATGAAAAGTGCCTTTATGTGCTGAGCGCTACCAATTTTTTTTTGGACGAGTAGTTTGCCAGTAATTCGTGTCGCAAAGCACAAAAGAGCATGAGTGTTTACTTAGTACCATATCAGCACTCTTTCTTTCCTTGAGCCTTTTAGTCAGCATTTGCCAACGAAATTTTTGTGTCATAGTTGAATGCTTCCATCGGTTTCCTTCCTCCCCTAATCGCTATTGCTTGCTCCTCGTTCTGGCGATTGCATCAAAAACGTACACGGAGATATTGACTCAAGCAACCGGCGTCGTCTTTCTATGGCGTAAATATTCCGATAATACTAAGCAGAAATCACTTAGTTCAATCGCCTCAGTCAGTCTGCTCGTGATTCATCCACATTTTCAATGTGCTGCAAATGTTTGCTTTGTTAGTTGACTTCGTTTGCTCTTTAATCTCAGTGAGCATAGTCACAGGTAGCTTCCGTATATAACAGTGTTTTCGACGAGCTTGAGCATGGTTGGTTTTCCTGAAGTTACCTGCCGAGCTTTTAGTCCTATCATAGTGCTCTGATCCACACCAGTTTATTTTAACTACATCTTCACACACGTTGATTGTAGTTTTCTGACATAGATTTTGCTTGCTCCCCTTCTTATGAGCTCAAATCCTTGAAGTATGAATATTTTTCAGCTCAATTCCTTATTAGCATATACCAGCAGTGATAGCAAAGTTCTGCTTTGAACTTCCGATATGCATTTGCAGCTATGCTGGCAATAGGGATTGTCATTCTCTCGCTCCTTTGTGCTGCTGAAAGCCTCCTTGGTCGAACTCAAAGCGCCGGTGTTCGTGGAATACTCATGTGTAATAATCGACCGGCTTCAAATGTTCTTGTGAAACTCTACGACGACGATAGAGGTAACATGTTTCCTGTATAAGAAGAGGACACAATACACAGCACTGAGAAAAATTATGAGTGTTAGCGAATGGCGCAACGTTTTATCTAGGAAACGAATCGACAATCAGGTGAATTACCTTTGAAAATTCGAGTAAATTGTTTCACTTACGCTTCCTTCGATTAATTCCTTAGACATGCTCGATACTAGGTCCCGATAACGACGACCTAATGGCTGAAGGAAAGACCGACAGCAAAGGATTTTTTCAAATTCAAGGCCACACGGACGAGTTCTCAACAATCGACCCAAAACTCAATATCTATCACGACTGCGACGATAACCTCGTAAGTTTGGCTCCATCAATGAAGGATGCCTGATCGAGATATGTGTGCGTAATGTCATTTTCAACGCACCTCGGCTCGCAGAACAAAAGAGGCCAAAATTGAAAAACCCCCTCCATAACTATTCTTATTGAACGTTTCGTAGCATGTATGGTGATCGCTTTTTTTATGATTGAGTACACACGAATATCTTTTCAGCCATGTCAGCGAAAGGTGACCTACTATATTCCTGACAGTTACGTCAGTTCAGGGACGACGCCTTCAAAAATTTACGACATCGGAACAGTCAACCTTGCTCCCAAGATGAAAGGAGAAACACGAGATTGCATACATTAACTTCTCATAAATATATTCATGCTTTTTATGTTTCATTGAATAAACTGGACAAAGAAAAAGAAGCGCGGCTAAGCCCTTTGTGAGCAATGCAGCGAGCACAATTTGAAAGGTGGTCAGTACCTCGATGCCCGTTTCACATACGATACATTCATCGATCCGCAGTTTCGCGCCTCGTATCGGAGGCGTTCAACGACGACGGATGCGAAAATGGTCAGAACATTTGGTCATGAAGACAAGTTGACGTCGGTGCTGGCGAGTGAGTGCACAACAAAAACGTCTCAAGAGCTGTGCCTATCAGAACTTTAGTGAACAGATGAGAATTTAAGTATCTTGTAATTTTAAGTATCTTGCGTCTTATCATCGCTCTGCGACATTCTGGACATATATATTGAACATTTCATCGTCAGCGCAATAAGACTGGCTTACACCTGTAAAAAGTAAGTGGACTTATCTCCAAAGCACTCATATTGCAAGAATTGACCTCCGCAGTACCCATAATAAATGAAGCAACCTTCAGCCGTCGAGGGCTAATCATGTGAATGAATCAGACGAAGAAACGATGAGGTCTTATATATTTATCACTGGAGATAAAAAGAACAAAGACGAACATCAAAAGACAGAATAATCCATCGCCGTGCAGGCCTCTATGGGTTATCCTTGTAACAACCCGGCTATTTTTTGGGAAAAGAAAGCTCAGATTAAAGCTTCATTTTGTTCTTGCTCAAGTTCTTTATTTTGGACTTTTGCACTTTACGACTGCTAAATTGCAAGCTGAGATGATGACAACAAAGCGATCTTATGCACTTTTGTTAGATATAAGCCATTTCAAAAAAATATGCTGCTTAAAGAACAAATAATTTACATCTAACACACTTACTAAATACCCCAAGGCTGAAACGTCGACACTGCACACACGAAAAATACATTTGCAATTGAGAAGAAATGATATAATTAAAAAAGATCATATGCGTAAATGAAAATTATACCCGTAGCAATGGTGAGATCCTCAACGATACAATCATTGCAACCAATTGAGCTAATAAAGTATTAAAGCGCAATCAACTACAAAGAAAAAACCACAAGAAAAATGTGGATTATTCTTGTTCCTATTGCATTTCGGTGATTGCCAACCACAGAAGACACGCAATCGTAGTCAAAATGACATACGTAAGAGGATCAAGCACAATGAATCCTAACAAAAGGATACTGGAACAAGAATCGCAACTTCCTGCTGAGAACCTTAAGAGGTGCAAATATCTCACAATTACTGAAAAAATAAGCCGAACTTTCTTTAAGTGGAGGGCAACAACAGCAATAATGCTGCTGTCGAAAGCATGACGCCAAATAGAGCTAATGCCTTGCGCAGGTCGTAAAGCACTATTCGTCGCTCCGTTTCTCCATGAAAGATGAAAAACGAGGAAATACGTTTCTTTAACGTAAGGGAAACACCTTTTGAACAAATCGTGGGGAAAACACAAAAAAATCTTCATTCGGAAAAAAATGAAGCCATTGACTAGACCAGCTAACCTATACGACAGTTCGTGCAAAATGTTGAAAGAGAAGCCGATATTCGGACACTTTCACGATTTCCTGAGCTCACAATGGAATAACTGTGGATGTGCTATCAGTTCGCTATCTATTCTGATGGAAACTCAGAGCAATTTATATAATTGCAAGGTAACAC
This sequence comes from Baylisascaris schroederi, assembly GCA_006503575.1. Lineage (NCBI taxonomy): Eukaryota > Metazoa > Nematoda > Chromadorea > Rhabditida > Ascarididae > Baylisascaris > Baylisascaris schroederi. The sequence goes on from QEWY01002836.1 coordinate 636,633, forward strand.
AATTCACACAAACATTTCCAGTTGATCTTGGATGCGTGCAATTGTCGTTTGATGCATCTCATGAATGCGAAGAGATGCGGAGCTATTGCTCAAGCCTGAACTTCGTCGGGAGGCCGGAGCGCTCATCGTGCAAATCGAAACTCCGCCAATCAACTCGGATGATGTTCGTCGCATGAGAGTCTCATTAGATGAACGCCTGCAGGAAATCAATGCACTACCTTCTTCAACGGGCAAAAATAACACATTTCAATCTGTAGCGAATGGAAAACTCGAAAGACTCATCTTCTGTGCTGAGAAGGAAAAATAAATTCAGATCATTGCAAAAATCGCGCGCGTCGAAGATTCTCAACACTTATGCAGAAAATGGATAATGCTCTCGTTGCAAAATTGAAGTATTTCTAGAGCATAATTGCACCGCTATAGTAACAAGACTCACTTTTAGCCCCTTTCAGATAAAGATAAGCCCTGCAAAAAAGAACGCTAAATAGGTTGCCACGAACTCAAAAAAGTCGCACTTAATGGTCGTTTCCTTCCACAGTCTCAACATTTGCGCAAGGTTCCTCAAGTTTACAAGTTTACGTCTTGCAGACAGCGTTTTTTGGGACCTATGTGCTCAATTGCTGTTGCTGCTTCTTTATGACGGCAACAACGAATCATAATTTGGGAAAGAGCAACCAACGGAAAAAGAAGCAGTCAAGAATAATGCACTAAAGGTTCCATGAACAAAACGGAAGGCCTTAATCAGAGCTGAGACCCAGTGACAACTCTACCTTCGGCGAAACAATAACGACCTGCCGTGGTTCTTCAGTATTGCTGACGGCTTTAAGATCCGTGGCATATCAATACAACAGGAAATTTTGATGGTCCACAGTCCATTTACTTATCTCTGAACGAGTTCGAAAATTCACATAGAATCCGGCGCATTCTCATCGTTGACGACGCAGTCATCCAGAACAAATTCCTACTCAGGTGTACAGAAACTGCGGCAGAACAGATATTTTGGGTCGAAACGTTCTATCAGAAGAACAAACCGACCACGCAGATCTTCGTTCAAAGACAGCGTTTTCCAATGATAAAGAAGGGGATGAGAAAATAGGTCCGTTCAAATGAAGAGATATGCATACATGCGCAAGAAACAAAGAGGAAGCCAACCTGTAGCGCTTGCATATCACTGTGCAGAATAAACCCATACATTACTAGCGGTTTCCTATCGTCGCTTCGGATTAAAAAATCTCTAATTCAAAATGCTATCTTATTTCACAGCCGACAATCAAAGGAATTGCTCTTGATGAAGACAGAAACATTAAAACTAATAACCTTATCGTTGTAGCGCCTCCACCACTGATCGACACATGATTGAGTGAATTTGTAACCTCGTTGATTACGATTTCTGGATTCTTCAGCGAAGGCTGGCGACGCAGCATCCTGAAAGCAATGCGCCTGCGTATGTAAGGGCAATTTCTGTGCTGTTTCACAAATGGTTGATGAACATTTCAATTATTCGTCTCCTGATCGGTGTTTGGAAGGTAGACCCCGTGAACGCAAGCCGCGCAATGTAAAATGATAAAGTGGAGCGTTGAGAATTTTCTGCAAGAGGTAGGGGAATGTAAGGATCACCGTTGCCACGGGATTGCTTGGAGCGAATCTCTCGGCGAGCGAACGATTTTTTGATCGCGAGGGCCATCGCGAGGTAGTCTCTGCGGGGTCCTGCGGAGAGATGGCGGTGAGCGCCAAATATGAGTTTGGAGTTAGTAAGTTTCAAATTGGCCATTGTAGATAAAACGAGAAAAAAATGCCGCATCAGATGCATTTCAGCCGCAAAATGCTGAAAGCCTACACATTTATTCGAGTGCTCAGTAGTTCCAACCGAAGTGAACGCTGCCAGTATTAACCTCTTTGTTGCATGCAAATCTTTTTTTCGCTCTTTCACTTTAAAACTATCCGCTCTTCCAGAAGTTTATGAAGCTGACCGAAACTTTCGAAATGCGATAACGTGTGGATTTCGGGAGTTTTATTCGACGATTACTGCTATACTTTGACCATTTAGGTGAACTTTTTTGCTCGCAGCAGTGGTCGTCTACTAAAAGATTCATCCGGTAACGCAACACAGCACACACCCCGACGAAGACGACTGCCTTCTGCTCATATGTCTGCTCTTCTTTTTGAATGGTGCGCAACCGTAGCATTTCGCAAGCGGACGAGAGGATTCCTTCGGAGGAATCATCCATGCAGTACGACGTTTTGAACGCTTATATCGTATTAGCCGACGAAAACTTGTGCGAAACTTCTGCAACATTCCATTTGCGTCATAGTCCAACGAAATGAATCGAACAATCAATGGACATGTTCAGCGACGCATTGCAACTCATAGCCCCTAAGCACCAATAATAACTCTCAGAAGAAAAAAAAACTAATATACGAAACGCATAGGCATTTCGTCGCAAAGGTAATACGGCGATGGGCCAGAAGAAGTCATCGAAGCAGCGTTTGCAGAAAGAGTTTTTTATTCGATTTAAGAGCCGGAAAAAAAAGAGAAAAAGCACAAACGCCGTATTTTACACTTTTGCAAGGTTTCTTTCTGTTTCTTTTGCAACACCGAAGGAGCATTACTAATCAGGGAGAATTTCCTATGGTCTATGCATTGTTTCTCCACACAACGCTCTGCTGGCGAAGCAAAACCTGCTTGAAATATGTTCAAAATTCGAAAATTCGCGTTGCAAATACAACATTCTCACTCCAAATTTTCGATACCCTTAAATTCTAACTCTCGCTATTCGAAATTTTCTAATGTAGTCATTCTTGCATCTTCACAATCTGAGCACAAATTGTTCCGTTTCTAAAGCACTGCAATATGCTGCTTTAAGTTCCTTATATTTTCATCAGCCTAGTGAGAAGGCTAGAAGGTTAAACTTTTCTTTCTTCTCTCAGCTTTGTTCTGAGATTGACCGACGTCAATATATAATATGATCGCACTTTATATTTCATTTTGGCGATGTTTTCTGAGGTTGGTTAACAGCTGCACATGCTTATATGGAAAAGAATAGTTAGAAGCGGATACATTTTAAGGGACATTCAAAATAGCAATCAGAACCGTTCGATGAAAGAAAATCACTGTCGCGATTCAAAAAACGAAAGCCCCTTGATCAATGGTTTCGTACTTTTTTCTCTCTGCTCACTGGAGAATCCCCACTTCTCAAGCGTTGCTGTGGATTATATTCACGCAGTTATTGAGAGTTTGAAGTGGTATATTCTCAAAATTTCCGAAGACTTTTTATGTAATAATATCTTAAGTAAAGGTTTCTGCGTTTCGTAAACGATGTGCAAAAATAAAGAACTGTTTTCCATGAATAAAAAAGCCACGGCAAATTGCCAATGTCCCATGGAAGGACGATAGAACTGTGAGAGCAGAAATTTACAAAATTTGAAATACAGATTTTGTCCGCATAAAGAACATGTAGTTAATCATTTTCAAGGGATAGGAAAGCACTTAATAGCTGTAAGAGTTTACCTTGATTTGTTACTTTTTAATCCGTTTTTGCAGACCACTTTTCTTTTCATTTGAACCTATGACTTAATTGTTCAGGTGCGCAACACGATTACAACTACTTAGACCTGAATCCACGGCTATGAGAGCCTATCGCTTTCTATTTGTGGTCAAGGTAATGCCCCTTCATATATGTTTCCGGCTAGCACTTCCTCTGAATATTCGATTGAATTAATGTGTCGTTCTAAGTCCGCATGAATAACAGAAACGATACCTGATTAATGGCCGAATAGATAAAAAAATTCAGCGAGGAGTTCAAATATCCAAGAGCAGTGAACCAATGAAACCACACCTCAAGATCCGTTGGCCAATAGTTAAACATTAATTTGTACACTTTTACCATGTTGAGAGTAAAGAATGGAAGCCAGCATACGAGGAAAACGACTGCAAGAAGGGCACGTAGAAAATTAGTAGTGAAAAGCTCTAATGAGCAAAAGTGGTAGCACGGATCCCAGCTGAAGAAGAGAAGAGATTTTCCCATTAAAGTAGATGACATTTTCCAGAAATGTCAACCATGATGCATTCGTCTTAGTTTTCGATTTAGCTGAACTGCCTTTGTAGAAGAGTTTGGAGGTGCAAAAGATATCGAGTTTCTTCGTCACTCTTGCTCACTAATTTTTGTTTGCATCGGCAATTAAAACGATGCATTGGGAATTGGAAAATCATCATGCTTAAAAAGTGAAACATTTTCGCTCTTCTGAAGTGAAGTAAAGCTCACCCATAACAGTGGCAACGAGCTTTGTTGCTCTCGTTTCCCTTCGTATTACGATGCCTTGCTTTGAGCGTAACTTCGCCAACAAATCAAGGGCCCAGTCCTGCAGTGACTTTTATATCAGCATTGAGATGTTGAATTGCCAAGAGTTTCCTCTCATATATCCGATTTCATTTAGTTCTCATTACTTTCATTTGCTCCACACAAGATGAACATTTCTAGAAGTTTAGCAGTGCCCCTAGATGGCCATCACTATAATGTTCCGGGCATGAAATCCGATATGCTGTGGAGCATTCATGCTTCTATTCTACACCTAGCAACTTCAGGTCGCATTTACTTCGGTGCATCTTTTGCAATACCTTACCGTAGCGGAGTCGATGGTTGCAGTATTCGGTTGAGGCACATGTTTCGCCCATGAAATACTCTCATCTGAAGAAACTATACCACTTCGCCTCGTGTGGCTATTTTTAGTCATGAAGTTATTTCGGGAGAGGCCTCTCACACTTGGTTAAAGTGTTAAATCAAGCAAATATGAGGCGTAGAAAACGAAAAAATGTATTTATGAGATTCTGGCATTCGGGTGTTTTTGCTGACGAAGGAGATTGGAATGCGAATTTGTGCCATTCACGTCTCCTATGAATTTTCCTGTTTTGGAAGACTAGCAAAGTCGAAGTGTCACATTCATAATACATAGAATGCTTTCGTATAAGCTATACTCTGTGCCTCTGTGCGCACTATGTGGCTATTTGACGTGCTATATTCATTTTCCCACTTCATCTCCACATATTTTCGTACTCCTTTTAGCGCTGTTCTAAGTTACTATTCAGTAGACAAAACACATCCATTGATTCGGCGATTGTGGAAGTTCCTCATGTTACCTCAAATCGGCAGTCGGCCATCTTCTCAACTCTTCTAAGTATGAAGCGTCAAATAAACTGGCGCATGGGCATTTCCCACTACCGTAAAGACTTTCACGCGTAGAATTTTTCTGTTATACTTATTGCGGCCATTTACATTGCTCAACGCTCTTTTGTGGCGACATGGCTAGATTACTCGCTGGAGATGCCAAAATTGTCGTATCGAATGAAACGTTCCCTTGCAAGCAAAACGCATTCGAGCTCATTTTTGCATATCTTAAAAATAAGCAGATTTTATTCTGCTTAAATGAAGCCATGACCAAATATATTCCTGTTGATAAGCATTGTAACAAATAAAACATCATATGCAGTCAACAGTAGTAGACATATGATTATCGACATATTATCCAATATGAAAGATTATCGCTACGGTTATGCCATTTTTCTGAGTTGTGCTTTATTTTGGAACCCTTTCAATATTCGAATGCGAGAAAACTATAGAAGATTTTGGTAGCAAATGAAGTATCCACCTTTAATCCGGCCAGTTTTTTACGTGCGATATAAACGGATTCACGGCGAGCAAGGCTATACATATGCGAGAGTGAACTTCGACTTGGTCGTTCCCATTCAGAAATAATCTTCGATAAGCGCCTCATTCTCTTCTTCTCCTGCATTTGCAATACATTAAGGCATTGTCCTATTCCTTATCTAATGAATCGCTGGTTACATTTTTTTGCTTTCCGTTTCGCATAATCTTGCCCTATGAGAACACATAGTGAGCATTCAAGTATACAGGTAAAGAAGGGGAGGGGGGGGGTGCGTGTGGTCTGTTTCACTTGGTGTATTGTATAGAATCCGTTCAGCGTGTGTGTATGGGAGGTGTGGTGCGTCGGGGGAGAGATGGGGGAGGGAAGTGTGTGCGTTTATGTGTGTACGCATGTGTTGTGTGTAGGGGGTGCGTTGTGGTATATGGTGCATGGTGTATATGTGGTGTCTGTGGCGTCTGTGGTGTGGTAATATTGCTGGCGTGTACAATGATATTTGCATAAATATTGCTGATATGTGCTTTGCAGTTTTCCATAAGCCCATTAAAATGGTGCGATAAAGGAGATACTTTGTCATTCGTCGTGCGTGGATCGGTTCGAACGGTTGAGTCCCATCACTTTTCTTCTCTCTTTCAATGAGGTGCGTTTTTTTTTTTTTGGTGTGTTGTAGGATATGTGATGAAATCAGATGTAGTAATACTTCGTTTTGTGCCTACCACTAACAGTAGGACTTTTGTGTATTACGCTGAAGGCGTCTGCATTAATGTTTACCGATACGTGAAAGTGGTTTTTTACGTGCGTCAGTTCATGTTGATGTCGATGATGCATGTGACCTGATGAACCGTTTCGTTTTTGTTTTTCTGCCTTCATCTCTCCGACGCATCGTTTGTTATTCTTGCGCCAGAGGTTTTGCATGGTGAAAAAACTCATAATTACGGGAACCTGACGGATTTATGGGTTGCCCGCTTCAACGACTAGTACTTGCAGTTGTTCGGAAAAAGAGTAGGAATAAGAAATACGAAGGGGAGAATGGCGGATGCTGCGAATGAGGACACGGTTAGAAGGAAGTTTTTTTTTCCGCTGAGCCTAGGAAAAGCTAGCTGAATGGTCGAATGCCCCGAGTAAGTTTCATGGAATAAAAGCAGTTAATCGCGATTGACATGTCGCCTTAGGCTACTCATGTGACTATCGGTTCAATAGAAGGAAATGTAAGTGGAACTTCCCTAATTCATATTTTCTGCAAGCTTTGATTTGCTTACACAAGAACGGAAATTTGCTCATTTAAGAAACTCAAGCATATAACAGAGCATGTGATGCTTTGGTCGCTCCATAGAGCACTCCCTGAAACTTTCAGCATTCCAATTTTGGCGATTTTTAACTGCTTATTCTTTATTACAGTGATTTCGAGCGAGGAGGGAAAAATCTAAATGCTGATCGCAACCTTCAAGAAATGCAGAAAATAGAATCCGTGCCTGCGAAAATAAAACCCCCATAAAATTGCTAAGTCAACAATGCACAGGAAAGAAAGCAGTTGAGACGATTCATGATTTGATGGGCCTCTTTAAGAAAAGCCGAATGAATTCCGCGGCGCTGCGCTGTAATTCAAGCAAGAAAAGGAATAAATTCAAGAAAGAAAAATACGAAGATGTCATTATGTAGTAAACATTGGCTAACATGCGGTACTCTCCTATTGACTGAGTGAGTTAGGCTACTCATGTGACTATCGGTTCAATAGAAGGAAATGTAAGTGGAACTTCCCTAATTCATATTTTCTGCAAGCTTTGATTTGCTTACACAAGAACGGAAATTTGCTCATTTAAGAAACTCAAGCATATAACAGAGCATGTGATGCTTTGGTCGCTCCATAGAGCACTCCCTGAAACTTTCAGCATTCCAATTTTGGCGATTTTTAACTGCTTATTCTTTATTACAGTGATTTCGAGCGAGGAGGGAAAAATCTAAATGCTGATCGCAACCTTCAAGAAATGCAGAAAATAGAATCCGTGCCTGCGAAAATAAAACCCCCATAAAATTGCTAAGTCAACAATGCACAGGAAAGAAAGCAGTTGAGACGATTCATGATTTGATGGGCCTCTTTAAGAAAAGCCGAATGAATTCCGCGGCGCTGCGCTGTAATTCAAGCAAGAAAAGGAATAAATTCAAGAAAGAAAAATACGAAGATGTCATTATGTAGTAAACATTGGCTAACATGCGGTACTCTCCTATTGACTGAGTGAGTGGCACTTAGTCTATGTGTAGATTCGGATTCCGGCTGATAGGAGTAGCGGCGATTCATAACATCTGTTGCCATGTCACTTTCGGCACCGAACGCTTGGCGGCTGCATCCTGAGAATGTTTGCACTGCTTCAGAGAAACGCCGTCGCATGCTAGAAAAGAAAACGATACCATTCGTGAAGATGTGGAAAAAGTTGGAGGTTCCCTTTGTTCTGGAGTAGAGAAAGTGCTAATCTGTGATGCCTTAAGAAACTGAAGCCACTTTCGTACCCTGCAGCGGTCAAAATCATAGCCAATTCGACATCGAATTGACGTCTGACGGGTAACATTCATGTTGCGACACGTGGCCACAGCTCTGCACCGAACAAAGCAAAGCAAGGTTACTCGAGCAATAGAAACATTCCGTGCTAGCCGTAAAGGTGGGAAGCGATCAGCTGTGCTGAATTTCTACTTGAGAAGTCTTTTTTATACTTGATAATGATGCCAACTGTCATCTTTGTCGAGCATAAAAGCTGAAACTTCGGAATGATCAACATACAAAGTCCTTCTGAAGCAAGAAAGTGCCCCAGAATAATCTACTGACCCTATTTCTGTAGCCTCAGCGCGTTCCACTTGCTGTCATCGAGCAGACCAGTGGTTTGCCGCGGTTTTCCGCTCAGTTCAACAATTCACTATATTCTTTGCAGTTCTCGGGAATCAAATATTAAGAGCACACTTTCTAACGTGGAGAGGACGTGGAACTTGTAAGCCATGGTCGAATGCATTGTTTTCAATAATACTAGGTCGCAGTGTTACAGCTTCAAGCAATACGGATGGCGGTCTTTCCGAGTCTTCTTCGCAATGCGTCGTTTCCTGAGAACCGCTAGAAGATGGCTGTACTGCATCCAATATAGTTTGTAGCTGCAAAGTATATTTCGACGACAAAATAGTGCACAATGTAACACAGCCAAAAGTTTACTCGATATGCACAACCGTTCGTCTACAAGGTCATTTCTTCACATTTTCGTTTCACACTGTCTACTATTTTTATATGAGCAAAATGATGTAAAAATTCTGCTCGTTAACTATCATGTCCCTCCGACCTGTGGTCCTGGAAATTCTACTTCACATATGAACAGGACACTTCTCCAGTAGATGTAGCCATCGTACTATCTGCAAAACGCCTACGCCTTGCATATTCTGAGCGACGTCAAGGGAATTACGATGCGATTAGATAAACTTCTTAAAGATGACAATTTTTTTTTCCCCGTTCCAAAGCTATCAATTCGAAAGTCGCATTCGTGGGAAAACTTTCGAGTGCATCTTCGTCGTCTCGTGTCCTCTGTCCTGCATTCTCTCCCAACAAAATTCAGAAATGATATGCAATATTGAAATTTAAATTTTATAAGGCCGATTAAGAGAATTAAATGCTGCACCTGCTCACGTTCACTTTCATTCAATGAGCTCGCATGTTCAGCGGCAGTTTCTTCAATTTTCTTCAGCAGTGGTTTTTCCCAACTGATCGCATTGCGATCACTTGGCTCTACACCGATAACTGTTTGCATTGCCGAATTTGCGATGTTTCCAACATCAGCGCCGAATCCCACAAATTGACCACCTGCCATTTCCTGAAAATGATGATTTCGATACTCATTTTGTCTCTCAGATTGTTTAACAAATATTAAGCGTTCGAATGAATTTGATGCAATTTTGCACAAAAGCCAATAAATTTTTTCCATATGTAGATAAATTTTTAACTACTCGATGAGAGCATTTTGTACTCTTTTCAATAAACAGTTGTGATGGTTTCTACACCATGACGAGAAAGAATCGTAATGCTAAAAAAAGCGTCAGCTTTAATGATACTCAAGACAGTCTAGGACAACATTCACGTGTTTTTCTCTCCTTCTTGCATGTTTATATGCGAGCATCCGATGAAGGGATCAAATTAACGTTTGCGCTTCATTTAATCTCATGCCAAGAAATTCCACGGAAGTCAGGATTCGAGCATCATGAGAAAAAATTGCTCCACTGCTGCTTAACGAAATCATCACACCAAGGAATTTGAAGGAAAGGCGAATTGCCGAGTGCACTGAAAGAATTTTAACACTTTCGTCATAAAAACCAAAGCATGACAGCCTCATTTCAGCGATTCTTTTTCTCGAAATAGATAAATGAATATGTTGTGGAATAGAACTCCTATTTTAGGAAAGAAATGCACCAACTCAAAACCGTTGCCCGTTGTGCCTTGAGTTTGGGTGAATACTTATTAATAGCAATTCACCGGTTATTAAGAAGTTTTGATATTCATTACATGTATTTGAGGTAAGGCGAGCCGAATAGATCCACTCTATTAATTTAGTCTTTTATGTAGTATTCCTGCCACTTTCCCAAGTAGATCTGCTCACTTGTAATTACGTTGAAGTAACGAATCGGGTTTGTATTTAAAAGAAACGCACAGAGGTGAGAGCGATCTTTACGTATTTAGCATATTGGCAGGTAACAAGAAAAGTCGATCATACATACTTTCTGCTTGTTAGAGTTATTTACAAGTAGGGCATAAAAGTTGTTTTGATTATGTTGGCATGAAGAAGCGTTCGAGGACTTTATTGAGAAAATCAAATTTTTCGGTAGCTAGCTTTTTCAGACAAGTCGTAATCACATCAAGTACTCATAGTTCGTTGGCTGAAAAAATGTCGATATGCTCGTGTTCCCATCTCCGTTCAAATGGAATTTGTAGCAACTCACCTCACCATGCGTTACCTTATATGTGATTCAAAGTAGCCAAAAATTGTACTTTTTGTGAAAAATAAAAGAAAACGGCTGCATGAAATTACTCTTCGGCCATTTCTTCCATAAAATAGGGGTTCATTCTTGTTTTGCAACTCCACAACGTCCAGAAGCCGAAAGCAGATCAAATTTTCTATTAATTTTCGTTGCAAGTGATATTCACCGACTGCATAAACGCTCAAAAGTATTGTATATTCAAATATTCAATCAACTTGAGAACCAATTGATCTGCTGTGCTAGAGTGATGCTTGACATTGCAAATCCTTCTTTATTAGTCAGATATTCACAAATTCCATGTCTACGATAAAGGCTAGCAAAATCCATGCTATTACGTGAGTTGCACTACGGAGCATAAGAACAAGGACGGGACAACATTCCCCACGCCCTTTGCTGTCGAGAATTTCTGTACGAGATCCTCGGGTTGAAAATGCGAGATCTTACCTTTTGCATTGTTTACTTCTGTGTAGTATCCTAGAAAGCACCCTATCGTTTGGCTCATTTGTGAAGGCATTACGAGAGAATTTACTCATTCCGCATCACATATATCCTCAAGCCGTATATCCCCAAAAATAGAATTTACGGAGAACATCCGTTGGGACAAACTTACAGTAAAATTAATATGGAGTTATATGCCATTGTTATAACGACTGAAAGTAGGCGGCAGAGTATAAGTGCGACGGTCCCTAACCGAAAATAAATTTGAAACGAATGTGGAATGACTGGAGCGTAGAAAGTTGTGGCCAGATCAGTCCACTTATGGAGCTTTTGGAGATGGCATACTGTGTGGCGAGCCTCTTCAACGAATCTTCTTGAATTCTCTTGCAATCGAGCACCAGTTTCACATATACGAATGATGAAATCAAGCGAGATGCAAAAGTGCTATGAAGTAGATTGCCAGCATCCCCGTCATACAACCATATAAATGCTGCTCAGTGTACAGAAGAGAAGCCTTATGGAAGAGGTCTTCCGCGATGGTGTCCAGGCAAAGAAAGGGGGTCGCTGTGGCAAAACATGAGGTGATTTTCGTGATTTGCAAAAAATGCAGTGCGAATACACTATGCAACTCCTAAAACAAGCACTGTAAGTGAGCAGCGGCTCCGATGAATCTAAATCCATCATAGTAAGCAACCTCTTGGTAGTACTAATGAGGTCTGCATAGGGAAATGCAAAAGGATGGATTAACGGACACGACGAGATTCAACATTTGAACGCAATAGATATGAGAGTGAAGAGTGTACGTTCACCTGCAATTGTATAGCCTGAAGTCGCCTTCTGAGTGTATAGAAGATATAACCATAGGTGATTATCATAATTAAGCAAGGAAGATAAAAGGCGAATATTGAGCTGCAAAACATATATATTGGGCTATAAATGCCACAATGGTGCTCGGATATCACAAAATGGCGCGTTTTCGTGTTGAAACCAGTGCCTGAAAAACCACTAAATGTGAAGCTGGCTCATAGATACGGTAAAAGTTCGTCGTTAAGGAACAACGGTAAGTGACAGTGGCACTACAGTATGCGCTTGCCACATATCATAATTTTTTAAAACTAGAATGCGTTGTAAACGAAGGCCGTTTTACCTTGCTTACCAACTGGCCGTCACTTGCTATAGTGACCAGATGTACAGATGATGACCATCTCATAGCTGAAAAAAAAAAATGCGATTCCAAAGAGATACTCTCACAAGGAGTGGTCGCTTACTTCCCATGAATTTCTTGCAATTGTTGTTTTAGAAGGTTTCTTCCACTACTTCAAGGATCACTAAACAGATATAAGCAAATTCCAATATGTTTTAAGATCATTCCCGAAATATTCCCAATTTATCGACGTATCAGTGAATGTTGCAAAATGTTGCAAATCGTAAGGCTAACCAAGAGGTAATGACAATCCGATACTGAAGACCCACGCAAGCGCAATAGCCATATAAACCCGTTTTCGATGCTTCACGGTCTTATATTCGGCGGGTTTTGTAGCCGCAACGAGTCTGTAATTTCATGTGAAAACCTCCCTTACAGGCGTATTTCATCTGCTACTAGATCCTTAGAAAATTTGTTCTTTCGAAAAGGGTAATCAGAAGATTTCGAAAAAAGGCCAAATCTATCTTTTTTTACTACTTGTGCAAAATGTTGCCAACGATTGTCCAAAATCGGTTCATTCCTCAACAATAAAATCATCGCAGTTGCAGAGGGACGACGTTTGGGCGGTCAATCTCATTGACCTCATTCATGCCATTAATTCAACTCCACCGTCAGATATGCTCACTCATTTGATGGAGCTGAATATCCACCTGGAAAATAAACTACACCTAACATCTGTGAAACTGTTTAATATAATTTAGCATCCAGACTGAAGTGATTTATGAAGTGGTAGAAATTATATCGGAAATACCCACCTGTCGATGCTAATCAATACAAGATGCACTATAGAGCAAGTTGATGCAGCCACATCAAGTACGCAATAGAAATAACATATCGATAATGGAAGATGCCAATGTAAACCATTCACCTAAATGTCATGAATTTAGTCGCTGCATTTTAGACGAATCTCTCGGTCATCGATTCTGCCATTGTAAATTCAAAGGCCACCTATAAAGATCCTGTAAAATGTTCTATGAGAAGGCATTCCACCAATGAATGTTCTGTTAATGAACCTCAGGAGTTCATTAGCTTTTGAATTCGCTGCCAAGAACGTCTCAAGAGCTTTTGAATAGGATGTCGAAGGATCCCAATGACGCTTCACGACTGCGCATTCCATCCACCATGTAGAACACCTTGAACGCGACAACAAATATCGTTCGGAAACCGATTTCCCTGTCACATTCAAAACTTTATGCTGACATTACCGTTACAAGAGCCTGTCTTTGTCACCGTCATATGCCATATTTGGAGCAATCGGAATGTTCTATCAATTGGTTCCCCGGCTCATAAATACAACAAGAACTACTGACAAAACTTAGGCTCTTCTCTATCGAGACAAAAGCACAATCTGGACGTTAGAAAAGGGGAATCAATCGGCTGCAAGTATTACAAGCCATATTAAGACTAAACTAACCGACAGGTAAATACTGAACGGCATAACGAAACCGCCGACGACAAGATCAGCAATTGCAAGGCTCACAAGGAGATAGTTGGTTGGTGTCTGAAGGCTCTTCGTTGTCCAAACGGCAGCCACTACCATACAATTGCCGAGGATACATGCTATGGGCACCACTAATAGTACAAGATAATACCATTGACGCTCCAGATTTGCATCCAAAATCTCGGCTAATATTGTCGTATTCGTCGAAGGCACTTCGATTTGGGATTCATACCAAGTATCGTTCATTGTAAACGTTAAATTTTATTGATTAAACTGTTCTCGCGAGCGCTTGATTTGTAATTTCGGCGACACTGCACGACATAATCATCGCCCAAATATCGAACCCACTCTCTGTAAGTGAAACGACACGAACCATTTGAACTTACAATTCGTTAATGAATAATTTGCGTTCGCTCCCTTTGGGGTGATTTAAGTGTGAAGTCTTGAAACAGCGGCCTTATGCATAGAAGTCAATAAGAATGACGGATATATTGGAAACAAAAGAGAAAATTACGTACGAATTTTGAATATGGCAATTTTATCTCTCAAATGAGGAGACGAATTAACGACGATAGAAAACTTGCGATAAAAAAATGACCTCTTGCAGGAACGTCATCAAAACTTACAAAATGAAGAAGCTATCAAAGTGCACAGAAATCTGTTCGCGTGAGTACATACCCTAAATTGCTTGTAGTTTGCACTGGACTGCTCAAATTTTTTAAAGGGTGATAATCAAAAGGAATTTCATAAGCGGGGTCTGTGAAATGCATTAAAATATGTTCTTCCACTCATTGGCAACTCATTCATTCGATGAGGGTGATTATATAATCGCATATCATGATAGCTAATTTATTTCGTCATGATTGACCACTTGTTTGTTTAACTTGTGCACCATTATAGGTTACGATGACACAATACGTTCAGTTGCCTATAGCGAAAGGGAGTCACCGCAAAGCAAATACAGCAAATGAAGTCTGCGAACATACCACCTAATTTATAGAAATGAAATGCGTTGCTGAGTGGACGTAAATGTTGGCATGATAAGGGTTCTTCGATGCATATATGCCGGGCTGTCACAATGACGATCACTGATTAGACAATCCTTTTGCAGTCTATCAGTAGATAGGTGACTCACTATTCATATGGAAAGCTATAACACATCAGGCATCTTCCTATAAAGAAGCCCTCAGATATAGATGAACTTCCTTTCAAGAAAATTTCGGCAATCTTTCTCATGGTGGTAGAGCACAGCTTCGTTGTACTCAATTTTTGCCATCGAAAATGTCTAAATTTGCAAATCATATGGTTTATTTGATGTAAGCGCATTCCCATGGTGGAAATTCAAATCAATTATATATTCTTTTTTTCATACTCGCATTTTCTCTCAATATTACAACAAAAATATGCATCAAAGTCTTATGTGACTTCTGAACGAGTCCCAGAAAAAACAAATGCATGATGGGAATCGCCAGTGGATTCCCTTCGCGTGAAAAAAATAAAATAAAATAAAATAAAAAACTGGACAAAAGAAAGAGATTGCCAAGGATAAAATTGTGTGATTTAACTCGCCGGAAATTTATAAATGTTTTCGCATATTCGATTATGAGTAAATGCCACTCAGTGATATCCTATGTGCATCGTTATGTCGAATTGAATTTTTTATCCATCCTCAACGGTACGGATAGATGCTTTAGACAACTCTTGCAATGGCAAATCGATTGATGGCGCAGACTGCTGCTGCTGCAACAAAAAAAAAGAAAAATAAATAAAATTAAATAAAAAAATATTGCTTTAGTCAGAAGTATATGCAATGCGGCACATTCACGCACTTTACGCGAATCTGTGGTCATAGCAAAACAATTTTGCTTCGAAGGAGGAAATGAAATTGGATGGTTTTCTACTGACAAACTTTTTCTCTCAATTCTTTCTTACTGAATACAGTACATTGCCTAAGAAACCTTTGCAATCAACATGAGATACCATTGTTCATTTCCTTCTAGGAAGAAATATTAAAAAAGCAACCAGAGAATCTTTCGAGGAATCGATTTCCTTTGGCATTTTCCAAAAAAAAAAAAACAATCACTGCAAACAGTTAGCATGATCGGTATGAGCCTAATGTAAGCAAGAATGGCTCGGCGCCTGGTACTTTTTGATGACGTCCATATCGAGTTTCCTTTGAAAGAACTATGCCAAGACAGCGTCGCGAATCGTCTGACGCCTATATATCCCCAAATTCTTGCGATCCAGTTCATCGCTGGGCACAATCTGATGCAACGAACGTCATAAACAGGAAGTAATAAAGGCCGTAGAAAGTATAAGTGGAAGCACTATGCGAATGAAAGACGCAATGACAGCGCGAAAGATTGCTTCGCGCTGAGAAATCTTAAATCGTCAGCCGAAATTATAGAAATGGTCGTTCTAAAATGCCTGCGGCGTAATAGCGATTAATTAACCCGATGCAACCGCATGAAGTAATGTGAGATGTGCATTCGAAGAATCAATCTGCATTAAACACATAACTTCCCGTATTGCTGAGAGCTCAAGAGTGGAGTTTTATATATACCCGATGTTATGGGCTTTGCTAAGATGTCGCAACGAAACGACAATGATTATGCCACAAGGAAGTTCCTCATAAAATCCTCTTGCATTCTCTATCTCACTACCAGCAATCAGACCCTATTCAAGGGACGGTCATTGCTGTCGTCGGCTTCACCGCAATTGTACGATCATCTAACCGATTACAACATAAGTACTTTGTAGAGTTTATTCAAATACTCCAAAAACTTCTAAACTTAATTCAACGTTGCTATACTTTTTTACACATAAAATTGAATTCTCAAATGAAACTCTATCGCAATCATTGGTCATTTGTTGTGTTTATTCGATGAATGTTCTCTTCACCAAAGACAATAGCAGCTATTCGCGTGTACATTCGTCGGAGAACGAGGATCCCACACCATATTCAAAGAAACCTCTTAGCCAGTCCATTTTCGAACGCAACACCTATTACGACTGCAGCATTGCAATAAAATTCATGAGAGTTGTAAATTTTCAAGAATTGTTAAAAATGCGAGTGTTTTCTGCCCCGTAAGTGAATTGCACCCTAATTTTCATTCCAATGGAAACTTTCGTCATATTTTCAGCACCACAAAAGTTTTAAAATACGGCAGGTTTTTAGAAGTGTTCTAGGAACGATAGTTACTGCCCCCTCGATAATAGCGAAACCTTTTCCAGCACATATACCATTTAGAACACTTTCTTGATCATTTCTATCAAAATCCTATAGGCAAATGAAGCTATGCGGCGCTGAAAAATCTCTCTAACCTTAAGTTCATAAGTGAATAAGCTACTCTCTTTTCTCAAGAACACATGAAAAGAAAACAATAACATAGTTGACTATTTCGTTTCATTTCTTTAGGTTGTGCAATAATAATCGGCGCTCATATAGGTTCCAAACAATCGGAAGTCTGCACTGACGAACATATGTGCTTCAACATAGATTTCCGATTGCCCGAATTCTGTTTTCGTCTTTTTCTTTGCTTCTTTCAACATGCAGATGACAAAAGCTCACGTGATGAACCTTTGTTGAATCTCAGTTCGAGCGAATGTTTTCCTTCATCGCACTTCCGACTCACCAAATTCGTTCCTAGACATATCATTTGGCACTTTATTACTATTTTTTTAGACCAGGAAACCGTTCTTCAAATGGATTTGAAATGTAACGGGCCAGCGAGCGACATATTAACGTATCCGATCATGTTCAACATTTTTTTTTTGGAATATTTAAGCGGGCACTTATTTCAGTTAGTTGGAAGTTAAACAACGCATAGGCAATATGCATCTTCGGCTTATTTACCGAGAATGTATCACGAGAATTTCGTATCTAATTAGCGTGCTAGATTGATCTAGAAAAGGGCTCATATTATATTTATATCACGAACGGGCCTCATCGTTTCGTCAATTCGGCGTTCATTGAAAACATCACTAAGCTAAAGGTTATCGGCTCAATTAACCAACTACGGGCCTCATGTGTTTACGCCTGAGGGCTTTCAGAATGCAATAAATAAAATTAGAAGAGATGAGTGAAGAACTGAGAAAGCAAATAATCTCTATATATTTTCGAGTATTGGCATACGACGAAAGAACGGACAAAAGAAGTTCAATTAGTGGGCGGTGCAACGAATGAATAGTGTCATCCATCTTTCACATCCTTCTCATTTGCTAACAAAAGCTTTTTGATGCGGGCAACATATGTGATGCCCGCATTAACGCGGCAAAGAAATGAAAAGGAAACGTAGTACCACAACAACAATTCCGTTGCTTTATAATCAATTTCACCCTTCTAAGAAATTCTCAATCATTAAAGCAAAAATAGAAAATTTAAATTCTTTGCTAATCAAGGGCATTTTATTTCGCTAATGAAGGGCATTTCATATTGCTCCGTAGTAATTTTCTGGATACTTATTATTAGAATTTTTGTTGCCCTCTCAACTTTCCAACTCTACTCTAAACGCCATGCGATGGGGAAACTAAAGATATTTCGATCAGTGTTTTTATGAGAAAATGTTTTTTCAGCATTGATAGCACATAATGAGTTGGGTTTTTTTTTTTTAATAAATATGCATCTAAAGAGTTACTTTTCTATTTGGAGCGGTAGCATAGGCGCTTATAAGAAAACATTAGTTGTTATCGACAAATCGTAAAAAGACTTCGTCTTTTGATTTTTATGAAGAAAGCATAGCACATTCAGTAATTCAGGCCACGCTCATCAGCGGTTGCCACGACAGCTCAGCTTTGCATTTGGAAGCGAAATGATTTTCCACTATCAAGTTCCATATGGAAGTAATAATACTTATTTAGTTACTTGACGAAATTAGGCGATACAATACCACAAAGTCGGAAAGCACATTTAAACAAAGCAGGTTGCCACATCAGCAGTAGTCATAAATGCCTCCATACTGATGCTTGCTCAATATTATTCAAGTATGTGTGACATCTAAAGTTGATGCTGTTCGGCCTGCGAGTTCTTTCTTTTTGATAACTACTGTCGTTCAGGAACGAAATGGGATTGTCTTTGAGCCAGATCCACCAATTTTCCAAACGTTATGAAGGCTGGACGATTTGAGTTGCTTCAGGAGTACTAGCATCGAGGTCCTGGATATTTTCATACTTCCATGTCGGCGAAAATACATTACACATTTAATCACTCTTCTGTTTATGGCCTGAGATAAGGACGTGTAATTAGTTTGCTATATCTGGCGCTAAGATGCTGCGTTCAGCAACCGATGGCACGATAGAATAGGCGCTGTGCTAGTTTACTCATTATGCTATCTGTCCCAAGAAAAAAATGGGCCCTTAAAGACGAGAGTTTTTTGCAACAGAGGGCGTTTTCTTGAAAGGATTAGGATCAGGAAAGCACATTGGATATGTGCTTTCAGTAATTCGCATATCAGGCAAGTCGATTGCACAAATGCCCAAAATGCAGTAGCACAACTTCCACAGATATTCACTCTCATTAGATCAGTCACTTATAAAATTATATACGCAAAAAATACGTTTAATCGACTTCTCTTGACTCAACATTCAACAAAAATTGCATCTGCGAACTTCATGCCGCAATTCGGTGTTGAGTGCTTCGAACGAAGCGAGCGAATCGAATCCCAAAGGATATTTGAATGAGTTCTCTAAGTGCAATCATACATTCCAAATTTCATTATGCAGCTTATAATTCTCAAGTTTTATTTGTTTTCATGCAGTAATTCGCAAGTTCAAAATGCCGAGCGCAACGAATAAATAAAGAAGCGCATAAAAATGATGCACCGATACGAATAGACCGCATATATACGTATGATGATATACGACGTTATTATAATGGCCTGCGGCAAAATTCCTCAAATAGTGCATTACTAAAAATACCTTTGCGTAATATCCACACTTTATACCTATATCGATTAATAGCCCTTAATAATATCAACTAACAATAAAATACCTGCAACTCAAAGAATTCCAAACAGCAACAGCACGAAAACTTTGCATTTCGGGCTTCAAGGTTATTGTTGCACTTCACTTAGTGACAGGCTGCGCGACTTCATTCCTTGATATATGAGGATAGCAGAATTTATCGCCAAGAATCCTAAATTGTGCCTCATTAGTGCTCCTCGTAGAAATGCAATTGTCCACAATGAAATAAATTTGCTCTAACTATAGTAGTGTGTATCGCTAGCGATGAATCTTTGTTCGATCTCAGATGTAGTTCGAGGCATCAATCGACTCATGTATATCAAGCAGATGTTCTACAACGTAATCAATATCCGTGGTTGCTCGAGGTAAATCCTCTAAGAATACATTCTGCATGAAAGCCAATATTCAAGGTAGGAGTTGTGAAAGGCTGTCTACAGGAAATCGACCAAAAAGGAAGTGTTAAAATAATGAAACCAGCGGAAATAGCATGCCAAGCGAAGGAACATCTAATTGTCTAACCTCTCCTCGAAAATAATCTAACATCAAATAGGCTCTTTTTCATGAACCGAAATCACCTCATAGAAACAGAATGACGCAGATAGAACTGGATGATGAGTTAAACACGCCATGTGCTTAATAATTCATCACTGCCGTCTCGTTTTACTGAAATCTGCTCCATCCGCTATGGTTACACTGCGTTATAGGATTACATGCCATTCTCACTAGGTAATTTTACTCTGTTGCACTGGACAAAGGTGGGAGAAATCCTGTTATTCCTGCAAAACAAAAAAAAATTTTCGTTTTGTTCGTCTCTCAAGTCGTCTGGCAATAATACACCCGAGTGGGATGAATTTAAAGATTCTATTCGACGTCAGTATTCAGCTGCCGTGGAGGGAATGACTGACTGCGTTCCAACCTTTTTGCCAACCTTTGCTATGCTGACCTTGCAGGTATGTGCAGCATGCTTGTAGAAGGATAAAAAAACTGAGTAAGAAAAAAGGAATACGAGGAGAACACTCATTCAACCGAAATGGAAACGGCAACCTCCGACACACAACTAATATAGATCGCTCATAGATTTGTGAACGAAAACATATACTAATAAGGGCAACTGCGCAAATGGTTACCAGTCACGCGAATAGATAAACTCAGCAATGAAGTGCATTAATCGTACAATTCACCTGTTCGCATAAATGGCGCTATCCTAATGAATCTTGCATGTTCAGATGTTAGTATGAATGATAATGCTAAAAGTGAAAAGATTGCATCAGAAACTTCCAATCGGAATGACCATTCAACGAACGTAGCTAACGATTACGCTTGAAAAAAAAAATGAATCAGATGATCTAAGGTTGTACAGTAAACATTCGTTGTCATCGGAAAACGGTTACTTCCCGTCACATCGGAAATCCCCACCGGGAAATTTTGATGCCACCATGGGAAATCAAGTTACATTTCAGTAGTGAAGCCATCTGATACGAGAGAATGTAAAAGACTTCTTGTATATGACACCACTCGAGAAATCATTATAATTAATCTTCACGTCCTTTGAACATATGTATCTGATGGTCAACATTGTTCACAATGTAGAGGAAGCATTGTGGACATCGACAACAATTCGCATGACGGAAAGACTTGCATACTAGAGCCTTTCTCTCCTAAAGATATATGGCTCAATTAGCCAATTAGCCATAAAAATGGATAGGCTTAGATAATGGTTGCTTTGGTTGGAGAGTATGCACATGTGAAACCCTCATTGATCGAATGAAACCCACAGGGTTACTAGAAGTGTTTATTGAGTATGTAATATGTACTATCGCTGTGTATTTGTAGTATTACTTTATGTACTATTTGCTAAAGCAGTTAATCAACTACGTAGTATTATGTACTATGTATTGTGGAAGTAGTATGTACTATTAGAATGGCGCAGCCGAAGCATCGTGACCGCGGACTTTATTCCTCGATTCTTCAAATATCTCCGATGCTTACGTTTCAGCTCGCCTAACAGCCATCACATCTTTTTCCCTTCTGAACCTTTGCAATCACTCGCTTGAAAGGCGAGAGGGGGGGGGGGGGGGGGGGGGGGAAAAAAAAAAAAATGGGGGGGGGGGGGGGGGGGGGGGGGGGGGGGAGCGTCAGAATACATTGCCCACCTTTTTTAGGGCGAGGAAAAATGAGAGTGAAAACTTTGACCGTTTTATTTCATCCTATGTTTCAAATGTGAGAGCCAACTATTGTCGACCGACCGACCGAACGGTACCACTTCAGGTCATAGAAATCTTGCAAGTAGAACAGCTTATTAGAATTTAGTCACAGAATATTTCAGTAATAGGCTTGTCTCATATGGTTCCGAAGAGCTTTTTCATGAAAAACAAAAACCATTGGATGGAAAATGAGTTCAAGAGCACAAAATTTTTAGACTAAGAAAAACTTATTAAAGCCGATGAGTTGATGAATTCTAAACCATTTTTTGCACTACAATAATTATTAACACTAACACATATAATGGAAATAGCCTCATGTGTACTTAATTTACACGATAAAAAGTATTCATAGCACAGAATGAACGCTTGAAATAGAATGAAATAGTAATCGAATTTGCGAGAGCATTTATTCGATTGTCGATTTGGCTAAGCTCGTAAACGTCTCTCAAGAGATCTCATTAAACTACGGAACTGCAGTGATGAAAGAAAAAATGCGCATTTTAGTTTGCTGCACTAAGCATGCATTATTGAAATTTTTGCAACTCTCATTTTTCTGAGTGTAAATTGCTGTTCGATTTTCTTTTATTCTAAATTTATTACTCCCTTCGAAAAGTTTTGATTTTATTTAAAATAAATCATTGAAAGTCAATTTATCGAGAATATTTGTGATATTATAGAAAGAAAAAGTGTAACAAAAACTGAAGAAGATCGTGAAATTCCATAATTTGCTCACATGATGTATCGGCATTCAACAAGAAAGAAGCACGAGAGAAACGCGAATGATGGTAATTAGAGACTAGAACGATATATGTGTCTTGAAGGATTTCGCATTATATCGCACGATTGAACCAATTTTTATTTGCGCCAACAAATATTATTTTATATGATCTCAATGGTCATTTCCAAATTCTTCGAATTTCTAACAACGTCGGGCCATGTACCTCTTCGTCTATCTCAAATGGCGATTTCTCTAGCACTATTTCATTTGTATAGACGAACTGCGCATTGACCCCTATTTATTACCATTGCTACGGTTTGACGAATTGTGTTTCTGAACGATAAAATCGACTAAACGGTGTGCAATGAAGTGCTTAATGAATAAGCAACATATGCCTGCTGAGCCATTACAGAATGTTTTTAACCTATGCAATCTGCCCAGCGTATGGTTATTGAAACCCTCCGAGGTGACATATCATTTGAATATTCGCAATTCGAATATTTCCTACTGCTAGAAAACATATGATCGCTCCCTTCGGTCGAATAGTTGCTCACAAGAGGCGTGAAAGAAGTTCCAAATGCTAGGTCACAGAAAACCGGCTCATCGAAACTTCTGGCTCAAGATATGTCTGTTTTTTTCAGAATGCAAAACCGCAGACTATTAGTGATCACAAACCGTAAATCAGCTCCGACTGCCTTCACCTATTTCCCCTTCCATAGTTCTATGAGGTTTTGTGAGGAAAAATTTTGCAGCCACACACGCGATTCGACGCATTCGTACTTCCTTCAGTTGGAGGAACCTATAGTTCTTATAGTTCAATGAAACGATAGTTCTTATTCAACTCAAAGAAGTTTTAAGTGAGAAATTCACGCAACATGCGCTTTACGCGTATAAGCAATCGCAATCAGGCCACGACGTTACCTTGACGTTAGCACGATTTTCGTATGAGTTTACGATATGCTACATTGAATACTTTCATTTTTCGAAGATACGACGGAATGAGTGTCATTTTTGCAAGTGTCTCTATACGCCTGTGTGGTCATATATTTATTTGAACGTGTATGTGAGTAGATCTGAAAATGGCATCACAATAGTGCAAGCATATTCCAATATTTAAGGAAAACAACAGCATTTTCATATAAATAATGGGAATAATAACAAAAAATTACTGCTAAAGAATCGTAGAATAGCCTGAATAGAACGCCTAATTTAACAAAGCAGTTTGATTGATTCATTAATGAAATATTTGAAAGATGTGATGAAAAAAAAATTGGTTGAAGATTACTGCCTCATTGTGTTCTATTTAAACTCTATTGCAAAATTTAGAAACAACGAACAATCATTTTCAACAAATCATTGCTTTAATTGGCAACAAAAGAGGTCACTGGTCGTTGATCACTTGTCGATGACAGGTGGTCAATGAGTGGTCAAAATGGCCAAGCGAATAGCCACTATAAATATACAGCCCAATTCAATTCCACGGCATCATTTAACTGGTACGAGCTATCATCACGATTCCGCTTAAAATAATGCAAAAAATATGCGCTCAGGCTGCTCACAGAGAGAGACTGCGTAATCTTGACCGCTTGTCAAGCTTAGATAGTGGTAAAAATGCACACTGATAAGTGACACGTGACCATCGAAGAGGTGGAGTGTGCGCGAAGAAAAATACGATGTGAATGAAGGGACTAATGACACCCTTGAGGGGTTCACTGAATCAGAATCGTAAGCCTTTTGAATGTCTCATTCAAGGGATGCTTCTTATATGATCACATCAGAAAAGCGTCGCGCTAATCCTTGTTCTCAATCATCGATCCGTGAAAAACATACACTCGAGATGAGAGCGTTAAAACTCTTCGCTCATCTAAACTGCTCACACAGCTGCGGTGGTCACTCTACGAGAGGTGGCCACTCTACTGGCTAGCGACACAGTCTCTAAGGTAGCATGATGGTTGAACACCGTTCCTCACATGACTGCAGCGCTAACAGCTGGAAGTGGGGGTCAAAAAGTATGAACAGCCTAAATCACGATGGTTTCACCTGAGAAGCAATTTGCGATACCAATGAGGCGTCGGTGCAGATTCGGCAGGAATGGTTTGTTGCCTCTCACAAATTCTTGAATATGCATGCCGAAATCGAGTATTGATGGTCGGCCTTAATTTTCCTCTCTTCGCTAAACACTTCGCACGGAAATGCTGTAATCTGTACAACACAGTGGAATCACAAGCTCGAATGCCATTGTGTGCTAACTTCCTACAGACCATCGTTAGCTTGAAATGAAAAACGATCTCCATTAGGAGCGAAAAAGTCCGCGCGGAGGCCACCACTGCGTCACACCAAAGCGCAAAATCCTGAAGATAGACGCTTGCACCTAAATGAAGAATTAATTGCAGCAAATGCATCAATCGCAACCTCATCCCTTAACCTTTCATGACCGATCCCGTTTCAATATCCTTTATTAGCAAGTAAGGACAGACGAATGAATGGCAGCAAAGTTTCGGCTATATCGAGCCGTGTCGACTAGTACCAACGACAGCAGGAACCAAAGTAATAAGAATCCATTAAAAACGACGCCATCCTAAGTAAGAGACAGGCCCATTGGCATCGTTCAGAGAGCGCAAAATTCCATGCTGATTGGCTAATTGAACCAGTAGACATTAAATGTGTTTCTTTTTTCCCACTCTGCTAGCTGCATTCAAAGTTCCGCCCGTAAATTCCGAACCATCCTAATCAACAGATGCAAAAAGTTGCAGAATGCCATCAAGCAGAAAGGAGTTCCACTTGCGCATATCCACTACCCTCAATAATTTCAGTTGATCTCCCTTTTCTCGAAATAGTCGCCATTATGAGACAAGCATTTGCCATAAACAAATTGATTCCATCACAAATCCTCTACGCATAAGTGAAAACCTTCAAGCAAAAAAATTGTAAACTTCATTGCCGCTTTTTCTCGTAAACTCAAACGCTGTCATGAATCCTTTTCGCGCACGTTCTGCTTCCATTTCTACATTGGTTTTCGACGAGGCACTCAAAAGAAGTTTGATTTTCTCGGCTTTAACTTTCTAATAATCGCTGCATCGAATGAATGTCACTAAGCGCTATGAGCTTTTCCAAGTGCCGTTTTTTCTTCTTTTTTTCAGTATCGCAAAGCGCATCCCCATCTAATATTTTGAGAATTGCACGATAAACACGGAACGTATGATGAAACTGCTACAACGAGTCATCGCTAGAGTATATGACGATATCAACCGCAAGGAGGAAGCTACGTTAGGTAGGAACTAGATTAAGGGAATTTATGCTATACTTTGGCCGAGAGAGAACATCAAATCGAAATTTGGCGACAAATAGCACGCGATGGCTTGCTGTGGAAAGAACTCATCACAGAATATGATGACGTAGGAAGGAAAAGAAGGATGGGGAAGTAGTGAAAAATATTTAACTCATCTGCATATGGTACTACATTCTAAGTTCTTTAATAATTGTGATCCTGCAATCATCAAATCCTTCCATATAAAACATCCGATGAAGTGGATCGCTTTGTGGAAATCGTTTTGTGGAAAGCTGAGATTCTATTGAGATTGGCAGCATATGCTCATCATCTTTCATCGACTAGAACAGAATGAATATAATCAGGAACATCGGAGAGAGGAACAAATAAACATCTTAATAAATGAGCATATCACTAATTGGTGAACAAATTTCACCCATTCAACTATATAATATTCTATTTGAAGTTTTTTTGGTGATAGCGGAAGCAATTTATGAATACTTCGAATTTTTTGACGTATAAAAAAGGCATGAGATCGATCTAAAATTAGTATAATGTAAGCATTGCTCCTAAAAGGTAATATTCATCATTAGAGATCTAAAATTTTTGTGACCGATTTTAAAGTACAAAAGAAAAAAGTGATAACGCAATGAATACTTGTGAAAGAAAATTCAAAGCAATGTACTTTGTCTCACGAATTCCCCTATCATCATAGATTTACCATTTTTGCACTTAATGCGTTAATTCAATGACGTTCGCATGTCGTTGCTGATTTAGAAAAGAGGATTTTTCTCCTCGATAGTCAAAAGCAGTGATACAAAAACGATCACTACGAAAAACGATGAGATTCAAGCAACGTTTATAGAAACGAGAAAAGAAAAACTCTTCAGATTCTCACTTCGTTTAAAGTAGATTTATACGTTGTACTTTACAATCTGTGCATTGTTTGCATACAAATTTTTTATGAATGCGATCGGATAAACGTTTTCCACTATTCGTTAGTTTATTGGAGGAAGTGAAAACTATTTTGTAGGAGGCGTGCCATTTCTGAGGTTCATCCTTAGGAAACGGTATCTTTCAAGAAGCGCAGAAGTCATTTTTAAAATGCACATTTTGAAGATTGAGAGTTACGCAACTGCATTGGTGAAATAGATA
The DNA here is from genome assembly GCA_006503575.1 of Baylisascaris schroederi. Taxonomy (NCBI): domain Eukaryota; kingdom Metazoa; phylum Nematoda; class Chromadorea; order Rhabditida; family Ascarididae; genus Baylisascaris; species Baylisascaris schroederi. Next base: position 663,681 of record QEWY01002836.1, read on the forward strand.
GAGCAAAAATTTTCCGATAAAGATGCAACCGATCCTATGCAAATTACTGCGAAACATCCCAGATTTACAATGATCTGGCAGGAGTATACAACCAATGACAGCGAAATGGTTGGAGGGTATACCAGGAGGCGAATTATTTCCCCGTTGGCGGCAGTACAGTTGCTCACTGTCAGCCCACTAAACCCTCCCTGGGAACCCGCCGGAGGTCACTTTTCTTACTGAACACCAATGAGCCTACTTATAGCTCTGGAATGCTCCAGAGTGAATTCCTTAGTGGCGCATTCGGCTTTGGTTCATCTTTCTCCACTTCTACGCACTTTTGCTTTGCAGTTTAAAATGTACTGTGATCTCTTACCGTTTGCGTTCTGCATAAACATGTTTTTGTCTATGGCCATTTTGCCGCACACTGCTTTGCAGTCGAAAGTTCTGGAAAGCTTGTGGAAGTGGGAATAAGAAAACATAATCGTTGGCCAGAAAGTTGGGCCTTTCGAGGTATCGCCTAAGAACCATTCCTTCAATGTGAAAGCATAAAAGACCGAATCTATGATCAATGAGACGAAGAAAGCTCCCCAAATGTGTTAGCCGCACTACGTCAACGTTAACTGGCTTATCAGCTGATAAGCCAACGTTGCATGCTGATGGTGCGAAGTTTGAGATTTTATAAACACACAGCAAAAAATAATGCTTATTTGTCAAGCGTTAAGCTTGATAAGGTGTTAACTTCGTTTCTAACACGCCACGAAGTATTTTTTTACGCTAAGATTTATAACTTCGCCAAATGAGTGGAGAGTTGATATTCAATGAGAGAGGAAAGCGCCTGCAATTTTCCCAAATGTTTTGAGTTTATATTATCAACGATGAAACTTTTTAAACCTGATCCGCAACAATTAAGGATTGGGTGTTCTACACAAACAGCAACCAATGAAAAGGCCACTGTTATTGTAATCTTTATTGCCATAATGAGCGCAGAATGTCCAGTTCCATTCGAAGATTCGTAATGGGGTACCACTTATAACTGCGGTTTCGCGGGCATATTGATGTGTTAGCTAAGCAGAATAAAATTTCATGTATTCATAACGCTTGCGCATAAGATAGCTTCACTATTAGAAAAATCCCATCTTAAAACGTTTCCATCTTTTATTATGGTCATACAGTTTTACGTGCTATGAATTATTGAAAACTATTTTGTAGGAGGCGTGCCATTTCTGAGGTTCATCCTTAGGAAACGGTATCTTTCAAGAAGCGCAGAAGTCATTTTTAAAATGCACATTTTGAAGATTGAGAGTTACGCAACTGCATTGGTGAAATAGATAGAGCAAAAATTTTCCGATAAAGATGCAACCGATCCTATGCAAATTACTGCGAAACATCCCAGATTTACAATGATCTGGCAGGAGTATACAACCAATGACAGCGAAATGGTTGGAGGGTATACCAGGAGGCGAATTATTTCCCCGTTGGCGGCAGTACAGTTGCTCACTGTCAGCCCACTAAACCCTCCCTGGGAACCCGCCGGAGGTCACTTTTCTTACTGAACACCAATGAGCCTACTTATAGCTCTGGAATGCTCCAGAGTGAATTCCTTAGTGGCGCATTCGGCTTTGGTTCATCTTTCTCCACTTCTACGCACTTTTGCTTTGCAGTTTAAAATGTACTGCGATCTCTTACTGTTTGCGTTCTGCATAAACATATTTTTGTCTGTGGCCATTTTGCCGCACACTGCTCTGCAGTCGAAGGTTCTGGAAAGCTTGTGGAAATGGGAATAAGAAAACATAATCGTTGGCCAGAAAGTTGGGCCTTTCGAGGTATCGCCTAAGAACCATTCCTTCAATGTGAAAGCATAAAAGACCGAATCTATGATCAATGAGACGAAGAAAGCTCCCCAAATGTGTTAGCCGCACTACGTCAACGTTAACTGGCTTATCAGCTGATAAGCCAACGTTGCATGCTGATGGTGCGAAGTTTGAGATTTTATAAACACACAGCAAAAAATAATGCTTATTTGTCAAGCGTTAAGCTTGATAAGGTGTTAACTTCGTTTCTAACACGCCACGAAGTATTTTTTTACGCTAAGATTTATAACTTCGCCAAATGAGTGGAGAGTTGATATTCAATGAGAGAGGAAAGCGCCTGCAATTTTCCCAAATGTTTTGAGTTTATATTATCAACGATGAAACTTTTTAAACCTGATCCGCAACAATTAAGGATTGGGTGTTCTACACAAACAGCAACCAATGAAAAGGCCACTGTTATTGTAATCTTTATTGCCATAATGAGCGCAGAATGTCCAGTTCCATTCGAAGATTCGTAATGGGGTACCACTTATAACTGCGGTTTCGCGGGCATATTGATGTGTTAGCTAAGCAGAATAAAATTTCATGTATTCATAACGCTTGCGCATAAGATAGCTTCACTATTAGAAAAATCCCATCTTAAAACGTTTCCATCTTTTATTATGGTCATACAGTTTTACGTGCTATGAATTATCTTCTAATTTTTCTCTTTTGATTGTCGAATCTGTTGGATATTTTGTTCATCGAAACCGTCATTGCCTGCACAAACCCATTTTACAGCAATTTCCTCCATATAGTTCTGACATCATTGTTCTTTATATGTCTCATATGTTTTGTTTTCGAAAAGTATCCCTTCCACCATCTAATTGATAAAATTTTCATTTTTCTATGGACTTTCCTTGAAAGGTGCATTTGTGAAGGAATGGTAAGTATGGAATGCGCAGTTTATGAAAGGAGCTGTCGGCGGAAATGAATAAATAATAACGCTGGAGCAGAAACCTCATTGAATAAATAATCCTTTAAAGAAGCTCTTTTGCAATGACCGCCAATATCTCTTCAATTTTAGCATGCCATAGTTAAGAGCGTATTCGCATGCTTTTCTCTTTATGCTGTAGCTTATTGCCTGATAAATTCTCATCTATAGGCATACGAGTTAAAGTCGTTTATCAAATTTCGCTTGAAGGCTCTTGAACATTATCAATAAGACGCTTGAAAAACAGCAGGTTTTTTTTTTCCTTTTTTGTTTAAATTTTCCACTTTCAACGTTACCTTCTCTAATTTGCAATTGCTTTCCGTTTGCGAATTTTGCAGTCGTTGCATAATTCTGCAAGGGCTATTCACATTACGTATATTCACCCTATAATGACACGTGTTTTCATGTTCTTTTCTTGTCATAAGTTTGAAGGTACATAGCGTTTAACGAAGTGCAAGAGCTACTTGAACGGGCGCTAAAATGAGCTTTGTAGGAGATGTGCTATGGAAACTTTTGCCAATAATGCAGACATAGGAGACCATTAGACGTATTGATCTATAGCCGAAGGGGGCATTCAGATATATTTTGATGTCGCAAGTTAGCCTTCCAACAATGTGAGAAGTGTTCACAGCAAATTCCACGCAAATTCATCGAACGCTGAATTCAGTTTCACACTCAGAGGCAAAAAGAGTCAAAATGCAAATGCTTAACTTTTGCTAGCGCAAATGGTGCAGCAACCAATAACAATGCTAGTGCTAGAATTTGAAAAAGTGAAGTTAGCCTATTAGGAAAATACGCATATAGTCAGTCATGTGAATAACAAGAGCAGATGATGGTAGCAAGACAAATGAATCGAAATGGATGAAGCAATGGAGCAGTTCATTTTTTCGGTAACGCCAATGCGTTTGATATCATATGGAAAACACATTGAAAACATCTCGACATTTAAGCCATATATTTGCGACGCTCAAGCATTGATGCATTCCCAATCAGTGGAAGAATCCCTGCAGTTTATTCGATCAAGGAATCATCCTTATGCTGTACTCAATTGGCATATCATGACTTCGTTACGATATACCACTTAAGCATGTGTGGTACTGCTAGGGAAAAAGCACTATATCCTGAAATATAATCAATAATGCCAATTGTTTCAACGGATCCTTCTAGAGCAGGTGAAAGTAGCCTCTTTGCAATATGACGAATTTCCGGCAACCACATATCTTGTATCATTCCAACAATTAGAACTGGGGAATATATCACTTGAAGCACAAATTGCTCGCAAAACGAGAATCTACTATACTATCAAAACGTAACGAGGATCGCCGAATTCTCACCAGGTCATACCTCCATAGATCAGCGTTCACACACTCGAAATTGAAACGACGACGACTGTTTCGACAGAAAATATTACGTTGGAATGCTCTATATCAGAATCCACCAAGGGGATATTCCAGTTATTAGCTTCTGGGCTATAGATCCGCTCATATCGTTCCATCAGAGAGTAATGGCACATGATATTACAAGAGGCACATCAGAGTCATATCCTTGCAAGCAGATTTTCACTTATCTCAAGCTTTGTCTTACAAAACTTACGACATTCCTCCACATTTCCTTTCATTGCTTCCCAAAATAGATGTATTCAATTAGTTTGGCATTCAATACAAGAAACTCACTATTAGAGCATGTAGTTTCTTGCGGCTAACCTACGACTAACCTACGAATCTCAAGAATGAGAGAGTAAAGCAGAGTAAATTTAATGCTTCGCAAAAGAACATAAAAGATGATTCGAGCCAGGTGATTTTCACCACTATGACAAAAATCGTACACATTGAGCACAAGGAGCGTGAGTGACGCAAACATTCTGTTTCCGCCGAAAGACCGCTATTGTTGCACTTCCTTAGTAAGCCAAAACGCTGAAATAGCCTTTCAATAATATAAAACAACTGGCTCACTTATAAGGCACGAACTCGAGTGAATCCTCAAAATGTTAAGGCCATGATGGAAGTAAAAAACGGGCGTTGGATAGTGTCATAAGATGCGATGAGCCACCGAGTTTCTTCACTGTCGCTGTGATGCTCGCGTTGCATCAGAAGGAACGCAGCATATCACTAGTTCATGAAGATATTTCATGCATTCACGTATATAACATTGTGACGCTGACTAGAAAACTGGCGCTGACTAGAGATGACCTCAGTTGGCACTCAATGTTTTTGAGGGTAGTTCGCGTACATAATACAAAGATTGAAGAGGGCCTTGCCCATCCTCAAAATACTACAGAACTAAGCTCATTTGTTTCCGATATTAAGCTCTCTCAGTGACATAAAATTCACATCGTGAAGTAGCTCTGAAACTTTGGAGATCCCAAAAATCCTTTAATGTTTACAAAGAATCCGATAAACTTTCCTATGCTGTCGCAAAATTTGTCGAACATTTCTTATAGAATAGAAATCACTAATTCCGTTTTTCCTTGTTAAGACGGGAACTCTCTTTGAAATGATGGAATTTTGAAATCTTTTTCTCTGTTCTTCTCTCTGCCGACTCTCTTGGATCAATTCGTTGGACAGCCGGATCGGTGTGGCGCATGACGGTGAAAAGTGTGCACAAATTTTTGAGGGAAATTTCTCACTCGCAGCATTTCTGTCCATGGTGGGCTTTCACCACAAGTTTGGTATCTACTGAGAGTACTCTTTGAGGAGAACCCATTGCACACAATCGCTCATGTGTACATTTCAAAGCTAGAGGGTAAGGGGACATGACCATTTCACTATGAAATATGGCCATTTCACAATAAAATACGAAGACGGGTGAAAATGATAGAGATTGCGTGGTGGAAATGGCTCAGTGGTTAAAGCGGTGGGGGGGGGGGGGGGGGGGGGGGTAGGGGGGGGGGGCGGGGGGGTCATGCCCCCTGTGTGTAAAAGTCTAGGGGAGCTTGTACAGAGGTGGGATATCTATAGCAACAACTGTACGTGGATCAAAGCAGGATCAAGAGGGGGAGGCAGCTCCCAGTGCAGGGGCATGGGGTGTCGGAGTAGCCGCTGACCCTGGCATTAGCACTGAAATAAAATCCAGATAGACAGTGGAGCTTCGTTTCCCCATTTCTTCCTATATTCCTCATAGTTTCATGTCCTCCATTCAATGTGCTGTGCGTGTTCTTTGTGTGTTTCTTTCTTGGGCTAAATTTAACGTCTTTATGTATACACCTTCAGGCGTCAGTCTCTTAGGAGAGTTACAAGAGGGTGCATAGAGCATAGTATGGAGCAGTCCTTTACGCATTGGATGGATCTTAGGTATATCGGTGAAGAAGGGGAGAGGTTCGATTTCGAGTGGAATATTTGTGGTGTGTGGTGCGGAAGGGGAGGTGTGCCTGTCCGTGATCTATATGCGTCTGGTGCATGTGAGGCGTGTGTGTGGTCCGCTTCAGTTTATGGCGTAGATTCCTTTTGGCATGGTGTGCGGAGAGTGTGGTATATGTGATGCGCGTGAGGCATCGCGTGTGGTCTGTTTCACTTTGTCTATTGTACAGATTCCGTTTGTCATGTGTGGTGAGAGAGAGGGTGTGGTGTATGTGGGAGAGGGATGGAGGAGAGGAGTGTATGCGTGCATGTGTATAGGTGTTGTATGTAGGAGGTGGGTTGTGGTATGTGGTACGTGGTGTATATGTGGTGTGTGTAGTGTGGTAATGTTGTTGGCGTGTACACTGCCATTTGCATAAATATTGCTGACATTTGCTTTGCAATTTTGCATAAGCTCATTAAAATGGTGCGATAAAGGAGATACCTTGTTATTCATTTTTTGCGAATCAGTTTCGAGCACTCGGGTCTCACCATTTTTCTGCCCTCTTTGAATGAGGTGCATTTTTTTTTTCCTTTTGGCATGGTGTGCGGAGAGTGTGCTATATGTGGTGCGTGTGAAGCGTCGCGTGTGGTCTGTTTCACTTGGTGTCTTGTATAGAATCCGTTCGGCGTGTGTGTGGGAGGTGTGGTGCGTTGGGGGAGAGATGGGGGAGGGGAGTGTGTGCGTTTATGTGTGTACGCATGTGTTGTGTGTAGGGGGTGCGTTGTGGTATATGGTGCATGGTGTATATGTGGTGTCTGTGGCGTCTGTGGTGTGGTAATGTTGCTGGCGTGTACACTGCCATTTGCATAAATATTGCTGACATTTGCTTTGCAATTTTGCATAAGCTCATTAAAATGGTGCGATAAAGGAGATACCTTGTTATTCATTTTTTGCGAATCAGTTTCGAGCACTCGGGTCTCACCATTTTTCTGCCCTCTTTGAATGAGGTGCATTTTTTTCTTTTTTCGGTGTGTTGTAGCATATTGTGATGAATTCCGACCTGGCAATAATTCGTTTCACGCATACCACATACAGTAGGACTTAGTGTATTGCGTTGAAGGTTTCTGCATCAATGTTGCTTATATGCGAAAGTGGTTTTTTGTGTGTGTCAATTCATGTTGATATCAACGATGTATGTGAGCAGTGTCAGCATATTTTTTGAGTCAGTATTTAATTTCCATTCTAATGCTATACGTCTTTGCTGTGTGAGCTGCAATAGTTGGTGAAAAAAAAAACTAAAATTAGAATCAATGGAGGATGAATTTTTAGAATTAGAATTAGAATCAAAAAATTAGAATTCTAAGAACAAATTAGAATCAAAATAGGATGAATCAATGGAGGATGAAAACTAAAATCAGTGGAGGATGAATTTTTCCGCACCAGCAATTGCACACCGATGAAAGCCGGGGATCAGCGGGGGTGCCATCTCCCGTTGCTCGGGGGTACCAGAAGACGGACTTCCTCTGACCTTAGTTTTAGTATTGAAATGAGAAATATATAGTCAACGTGTTGGTATCCTATCTGAAGCCAAAATTTCTTTTAATTCGTTTTGTACTCGGCGACGCTTCTCGAAGGAAACATAGCCTTTTGCTCGAGGGCGAATACGAGTTGGGAAAAGAATTCCCAAAAATCTCTTTTTTCCGATCGTAAGGGGGTAGCACACGGAAATTTTGAAAAAATATTTTTTGTCTTCGATTTGTACGATTTTGGTATCAAACGATAAAACTCAATCAGCTGATCACGGATATGTGCATTGTTTGCTGTTCTATGGAAGAGGGAGGAAGTTATAGGTGCAGGAGTGTTGTATTTTTTAACAAATGTATTGCAATCGATATTTGCAATTTTTTTCTCGGGAACGGTTAGGCCTATGGAGTTAAGGCTCGCTTCTTTCAAGACAACTTTAGAAGCTCTATGAAGTGCTATGTAGTTTACTGTAGTTGGAAATAAAAGTTGAGAACCGATTCGACCGACCGGGATTTCTAAAATCTCGATTTTTGCTATTTTGGGGGTTCCCGTTCTCGGCTGCTGTTTCATGTGGCGCGAAGCTGTCTATTGATTTGTCATCAGCTCCCCGAGGCCTCTCGAACGCCGTGCGGACTGTCGCCTGGGAAGGAACGGGAGCTGGGAAAAGATTTCCCAAAAATCACGTGTTTTCGATCGTCGGGGGGTTGCACAGGGAAATTTTGAAAAAAATATTTTTGTCTCCGAATTCGAGGATTTTCGTGGCAAGCGATAGACCTCGATGAGTCAATCACGGGTATGTGCATTATTAACTGTTTCATTTGAAGGAATCAAATTATAGGTTCAGTAATTTTGTAGTTTCTATACAAATGCACAGTTATTAATATTTTGAAATTTTTTCTCAGCAATCGTTACAACTATGTAGCTATAGCTTCCTCGTTCTCACACAACTTTAAGAGCTCTATCAGATGATATAAAGCTTACCACATTTAGAAACAGAGGTTGAGGACCAAGTCGACCATCCCGGATTTATGAAATCTCGATTTTCGCAATATTGGGGTTCCTGTTCTCAACCTGTAACCAATCGCTTCTATTGATTAAGGCACTGCGATGCAGAAACGAATGGTAGCATTGCAGCAATGACGATCACCCATTTCGTTGCATCAAACATTTCCACGAGAAATAATTTCGGCAAGGTTTTAGGTGGTTTGGCAAATTGAAATTTCCCACCAAAGAATTATAGTGCTTTTTCTATCTGCGGATACTAGTAGCAACAGATTTTTATATTAGCCTTTTGTAGTAGTTCCAGCTCACGATTTACGGGTCTCTAGATGATCGTAAAGACGCATGACGCGTAAATGTTGCAAAAAAACTACACAAATTGAGCCACTTATAAAACCACGTTTCATAGAGATTCTATTGAGAAAGGAACAAATCACCAATAAACTCTTCTCGATTCATCTCTGATGCTTCATATATCAACATAGCGAGTGAGGGTTAACAATTCGATTGAAGTGGGTAATTCAAGGATACACTTTTCAATAGGATAGTATCCTCCAACAATATGGTCACAATGTGCAGAATTTCGCTAAAACGCACGGCAATGATATCTTGTTTATCAGTGCACATTTGGTTGCCGCAAGTGCTAATTACCATGCTTATTCAAGAAGAGTTTGCTCTGATCTGTCATCTCATCGCTAAAAAACAAAGAGGGAAAAGGATACGACATTTAAAGAGTGTCTAAAGGCGAATAGGAAGTGTTCCAATTGACTCAACCAATTCGTTGTCGCATCGAAATTTCGCTGCTGTTTTTTATTCTCTCATCTCTTTTATGTCCTCGCAAATTAACGCGACTGTTGAAATACTTCATTATCCATATATTTTCAAGAACTAACAGCAGAGATGTCAACGAGAGAAATTCGAAAAGTGCAAAACATTAGCTGACTGTTTTTAGGGAAAATTGGAGCGACTGCAATAGAAATTTGACTAAATGGAAATACCCGTGATGTACATTTCGAGTAGGACGAATATTTTGCAAAACTCTCACAGCCCAAGAGAAATTCTTCCGGGTTGATGGATCTGTAACTTCAATATATTTGAAATAAACATCAAAAAGAATAAGAATTCGAAATCAAGCTACATTAATTCACCTTCCAAACGCTTCTCTCTAAACATATGCCTGACGTCACCGCAAAGCTATAGTTGACGCTGCATAACTGAGCGCTTAAGCAGTCACTTGACGCGTTCTTTATATATTATTTACTTCGCATCTTATGTTATTCGTCTCATGTGACATCATGCGTAACGCGGGATCCGACTTTTTCATAGCTAGTTTTTGGGCAATACGCTGGGCATTCACTGTATGCTACAGTAGCGTTCGAATGTTATCGTTTAATGAAAAAGTGCCGCAGTCTGTGTCCATAAAAGAAAGCGTGGATCGGATGATAAAATTATTGCCAACTTCCGGCTCATGAAGTGCTGGAAAGCAGTGACAAATTATGTGTATGTCGAAAACCGAACAAACACAAACTTTTGTAGTGAAGGAAGGACTATGCTAAATAGAAGGAAATGTATCCGTTGCGAATTTTTTCATCTTTACACAGGCGTTGAAAATTGAGGTGAAACAAATTAGGTAAAACTGACAGGCGAATGTAGTGGTTAACACGAAACCACCGGTTGTAGTTTTTGGTGACCACTTCGCAGGTGTCCATATCGCCATAAACTTATCTTCTATCCTTTGGCATTCTAAATGCGCAAATCATGTTTTTCTACAACGCATCATATGATGATATGCAATTGGAGCCAAAAAATGCGCGAATTGTTGCCAATTCACAACTTTCGTATTCGATTTCACAGTATGCGAATTTCACAAGCATAAAGAACTTTCTGCATTCTGTACCATTGGCGTGTTTATGATTACAGCAGTGTTCCATACATTGCTTCAACAAGCATGCGATCGCTCTGCAAAGTCTCGCTCCTTACCCGGAATTTTTCCGCTTTAATACTTATGCAACGAGGTGCATCATGCATCGTTCTACCTTAATTGATGGAACCAGAAGAAAACGAAATGCTCAGATCTCTACAAAGATGCCCTGTCCTGCCGAAATGACCTGCTATCTCGCATAATTTGTTTTTTTTTTGCAAACATTTTTATTATTTCGCATTTTCAACGCACTATTGTAATCTGTAGAATTGCCAAGCCTCATAAGAGGAATGGAACGGAGTATATATTAATGTTTTACTTCAATCAGCAAATAATTCATGACGAATAAATGCCGCTATATATCTTATGCTGCCGCTGAAGAGGAGAAATTTCAAGTCGCCAGAGGTGATGGCTTATGATCGCATGTTTCGTGCCAATCGAAACCTGACCAGTTTATTCACTGTTGCTACGAATAGAAGCATGGTCGTAAGTACTCCACCGCTCGCCTTCCGATGGCCGTGCCAAGCAGAACAGCTCAATGGGACGAGTCAAGCGAGCCAAGGAGTCTGATCGAAGCCCACTTACAAGTAAACGCTTACTAACCAGTACGAAACGATGAATGACATTGCTTCACTAATGGTTCATTAGTGAATACTGATTATTGTACTATGATATCAGGCAAAAAACAGATGAAGTAACGACGATTAACAACATGTTTCTTGCTTCAGCAATCTCCCTGACTTAATCTATGAGACATTTCTTTAGTTCCATTACTTATAAAGCGTAATTTCGCAGGAAATTATGATTAGTCTATATAAATGCAGTTGAAAATATTTGCGAAAGTGGTCACTTATGCTTTGTGAGAAATCTTTAATTTGATGAATTCGACAAATCGGAATTAGGGCAATATTTATGATTGTCGTTCTACAATGGCGGTGCACTCATCAGCCACATATCAACCACGTATCGGATGGAAGTATTCAGATCCACTTTTCTCATCTCTTCTCATACTGGTATTTGTGACTTCGATCTACATGATTTCTCACATATTGGCTACATATAGTCACTAAAGACAGCATGCAACGAACATAATATTCATTAATGGTTGTGGTGAAATTTTATGAAATGTTGCACCTCACAAGCAATATCATTATGCAATGCAATTTGTGAATTTCCCGCTGATAAACGAATGCTTTATTGCACAAGCAAAATACAACATAAATTTGCAAATATTCTTATTAAATAATCTTTTTTATAGGACCATATAAATGCTGCTCAAGTGGTTACTGCAAGTTATTTGTCATAGATTCAAAGATTCCTTGGAAATTCTCCATTGAGGCGCGCATATTTTGTAAGCTCTTCACGAAATCTAGAACAAATCGATGTCCTTAGAGCGTGCGTGAAAGGAATATGCATCGAATTCCAAATGTTGATACTGAGTGCGCTGTAGATTCATAGGCAATAGTGAACGAGTGGATTCGTGGCAATAGTCCATTTGGTATACCTCAGACGTCAACGCTAACATAGGCATTTGGCTATCCCCAACAACTCCGAACTGTCGTCGCGAATTTCGAATGGCTATATGGAAACTTTGGTTGCCCTATTATTGCTTTAGCAAAGTAGAATCAGTTCATACAGATACATGGAAATAAAGACTCGCTTGCAAAATGAACAATCGAGCACACAGTTAATATTGCTCAAATGGCTTGACGAAGAAATCAGTTGTAAGCGCCATAACAAACTGTAATGAAACAAGCAAACGAATTGAAGAATCGGTCTGCATATTCTGATCGTTTAGCTTCAGCACACATTAAAGAAAAAGGATCTCTGCTGCATTCACCTGATCAGGTAGCCTAATGAGGTACTGCGAACGTAAAATCGAATGGCTATGAAATTTCACACGATGAAGCAAATACATCAGCAATCAACCGAGCAAACGCCATTTCAATTCGCAGATATTCGCCTTGCTGGCATGAGCGAAGAAAGGACTAAAACATCGCAGTCATTAACTGGAACGTATGGACAGAAAAGAAAGACTAAAATACAAGCAGATCAGCGCAACCATGTTGCAGGAGCTTTTTGTTCACGCTCAATGTATATTACAGATCAAATTTCATGTATTTTTCTACGTGACTGTACCGTGTAGCGAAAAATGATGCAAAGTGATTCGAGTTCAGCAAATTAAAAGGCGGCTGTTGAAGGGTAACGTATTATGATCCAATGAGTTCTTGTGATCTTGGTCATTTTTATCACTTTGAGTAGTAAGTTATTTGCCTGACGTTTACGTTGATCCTGATGTTTGTATCCCCCTATAGGGACTATGATTTCCCTCAGGGACATAGGCGAAAACACAAGTAGGCTGCGGTTTTACATGCTAATGAGCTTGTGCTCCTTATCATTGCGGGCTGTTGTTCCTCCCAATAAGCTAGCTTCGTTACTTCGGTGAGGTTCTTCTCACGTCATAAACGGCCCCGAAGGCAACAAATCGATCAGTAGCAACGAACACAACATGAAACGCTCTTATAGGATTTGTTCAGCTAGCTCACCTCATATAACCATACACCTGAAGAATTTTCCATGCACCTCTGCAAAACTATTTTTACGAAACCTATTGAAGCAACACAGGTATGCACGGATGCAGAATCATTCGCAACTGTCGATTTGCCCAAGACGTTTCAACTCAGAAACCACTGAAACAAGAGCAAGAACGTTTGATGACCATATAGGGTCCTGTTTGCTCCGTTGTCGACAAAGCGAAATCGAAACAGTTGCCCGGTATTTTAATTTGATTAAAAGTAACCCTGATGAGACTAACTGAATCACATTTTCCCTTAATGCGATCAATACCCCATAACCATCATCTCCAATAGAAAAATTTTTGTAGGGAAATAATAGGAGCGCTGAGGTTGATAAAAATTTCGCACGTTTCACTATCATTTGTCGATGAATTGCAACATCCCTTATAGCAATTTTTGCAATAGGCAGATGCAAAACGCTCAAAAATACCAAGTGTATTCTTTAAGCTTTCCTTGAGCGTTTAGCCATCTGTTCTACAAATGTGTGCCATTGTCGCTCACCATCATATGGTCAACTGAATATAATAACAGCTCTAACATTTCGCATACCACGCGGCAATTATTCTCATTCCACATGCTTATGTTATATGTACAATGCTTACGCATGCAAATTTATATTCTTTTATGCGTCACATACTCATTGAAACAACATCGTTAGAAATGTCGACGAAATATCAAAGAAATCATCGGCAGCAATAATGCATAGCTTTATTCACAGATTTACTGCAAAGAAAATTGAACGCACTATGTTGAATTGGGTACGTATGGCGAGAGCATCATCTATGTCAAAGAAATGACTACTAAATTAACTGGAACGAACACTTCCTTTATCCAGCTATTAAACCTCGAAAACAATGAGCAATGGCAAGGGAGGGGAGTGGAGGGAAAGGCGAATATGCGACCTTTCGTTAAGGTCAAATACTCCACCAGAGAGATAAACAGCACGCCTTCGATCCCCACACATTTCAGCTGAGGTGCCGTCGTTTCTTGTTTTGCACATATTGGAATAGCAACCATGATCTTATACCTTCAGCAACTAGGGATTAACATGGCAAAATACAAATATACAGTCAATGACTTGCGTTTATTTTAGTCTGCGTCACGATCAAATAAAGCCATCACGTATTTGCACATTATATATATACATATATATATATATATATTATATATATATATATATATATATATATATACAGTCGTTCGTTCGTAATACCCGCGCAACGTGCGTGGCGATTAACACGTCTACTCTCTTGTTTAAAGCATTTTTCTGGACGTATATTTATTGATTTCATGGAAGAGTTCCTCATTGTGCAATTCGGGCGCTTTTTTATGTTACATTTGACGAAAAAAATCCTTTGCATGTTCAATATTTCGACATGTACGGCTGTGCAAGTTCGCTTCGAGGAAACAAAAATTTAGGTGGAAGTGAACGCCGAACAAGCTGGATGAGCCTTCCAACTGCGATATATAAAATCTTCTCTAGGGACCATATTTCCATATTCACCCAAGGGTACAATTATAAAAGAAATAAATTAAATGAAGTGGCATGATCAACGGAATGAAACATTTAAAGACACTGTAGAATAAAATGTAAACACAATTCCCCATATAGGTAATCAATTAAGATCTCATCATAAAATGCTTTCAAAATAAGGTCTTGGAAGAACCAAAGAAATTGATGCGAATGTTCTTAAAACTTATCACAGAATACGGAATATTGCTGAGAAGAGCAAAAGCAGGAAAGAGAATGACGTGAACGCGGTACCGTTATCACCCGGAACCCTTGGACCTAAGTGTCCTGAAAATCATAGGCACATTAATAAGCATTCAAAATAAATAAACAAATAAATAAATAAACCATGACCAGCGTTTTGGCCATTAAGAACTAGGCAACATTCTCCTGCGAGGGCATTCCTCTTTCTAGTGTTCGCCATCAAGTAATAGCGCATTGCAACATTTGGCCATTTAGAAACACAATACCAAATTTCACCAATAAAAAGACAATCAGACGAGATATGTTTTCAAGTCCAAAAACTCTAGTGGTGCTTTCATATGTATAACGTCGTATGTATGCATTTCCGGACATGCTGTTTGAAATGCTGATAACATATCATCCAGGTAGAGACTTCCGCATGCGTTTTATACTGTAAGCAAGTGGTCGAAAAACCCGATTTAAAAAGGCTGAAAGTAATATGAAGTGAATCTTATCGATGATGGAGAACATTTCTGAATCCCTTAGCAGCTACCTCTAAAAAATTCCGATTTAAAGTTTCTTTATGAAGTTTCTGCGTTCGAGCTTACGCTTCACTCCACCTCAGTGGATTCTCACGACGCATATTCGTCTATTTCCACTTCATGTATGCGCGTAAAAATTTGGAAGAGAGTGTGGGAAGCTGGAGATGAAATATTTGATATAAGACGATTTCAAACCGGTTGAGAGTAGAGAGAAGTTGGGGGTAGAGAGAAGACTCACCGGATGCATCATTTCCGGTACCTGCCTGCCCATTTTGAGAGCCTCCGATTTGCTTCAAGATATTCGTTAGCGTAATTGTGAATTTACCCTCGGATAGTTGTTGATTTTGCTCGCTTACTATTGCATTGAAATCAGCCACTGCTGCAGAGACAACAAATAGTATGAGTAAGAGACAAGAAATATTACGCACATGGTATATATGAACGCATATGTACTAAGTTGACAGTTCTCCGACGAAATATCTTTAAGTAGTAGGCAGGGGTAAATGAGGTGGCAGCAAAAAAATTGTTAATAAGGACTTCTAGGCAGATCAGGCGGTCATGAGCTGGGAATCT
Source organism: Baylisascaris schroederi (assembly GCA_006503575.1). Taxonomy (NCBI): domain Eukaryota; kingdom Metazoa; phylum Nematoda; class Chromadorea; order Rhabditida; family Ascarididae; genus Baylisascaris; species Baylisascaris schroederi. The sequence continues at coordinate 679,554 of QEWY01002836.1, forward strand.
CAGCTTTCAGGTAATCAATGTGCAGAACGTTTTGACCTCTTATGACAGAATGATCATCTCAAAAACTAAGCAAAACTGTGTCATTCAATGCCACCTTCGAATTTTTCTATGAACCAAATTATTCCGGACGGCATCTATAAAATGCCACAATGCAAAGGTTTCATTGTCAAACAAACAGAAACATACTTAGGCCAGTGTTCTCTTCACCGGAATAATACAGCTTACGATCATGAGCGGAGAGCACAAAAACGACAGCCTTCTTGCATTGGCCATCGATATTCCACAATTTGTTGAGATCACTGGCCAGTTTCTGAGTTCCCTGCAAGGAGGGAACGTTAGCTCGATACCAGCATATTCATTGTTCGCCTTAGCTATGCTTTCGTTTCAAATCCATGAATGCAGAAAAAATACAATCGCATTTAATCAGGTGTGCAAAAAATATATATAAAAATTTCATTTTTCATCAAAAAAAGTAGATTTATGTGGATTACATGTGCCCATTTTATCAGAAATGATTCTCTCAAAGCGCGTTCACATGATGACCGAACATTTGCTCTGTGCAAATGTGAAGGAAGCTCCAGGGAGCTATTGTTGTATGCTTATGATAAACCATTCATAGTTCTCTTCAAAGCCAATGCGATTTGAAATTTCGTGTTCTCATTTGAATATCTCTCGTTGGCAAATTGGCGGAAAAGACGGTGCTGAGATAGTTCAACTTGTGGTGATCTTGTTAAGAATTTATCCACACATTTGCTTCCTTCATATATGACTAAATTTTACCTCCTTAAGATTAATGTCTTTTACGATCGAATAGATCCAGGACTTTTTATTTGCTAATTACAAAACTTCGGATGAAGGATCCCTTCATAAGCCCGCATCTCTTAAAGCTTCTCAAATAGAAAATAATCCATTGTTTGCAAACCCCTATTCGGCCTTAAAACTCCAGGAGGGAGAGAATCAGCTGCAGATTAACGCTAAATTCAATCGAAAAATATATGATTCTCGACGAGGCTGACATATATTATATACCATAGGAGATAAAGCAGAGGGCCGTTGGAAAATCCCGGTGATTTCTAGATGGCAGTTCCATCAAAGAGTAGTCGACAAACCACGATTGCATCACGGGTCACATATGCTTCGAATACATCAACTTAGATAGCGATTTTGCATTTAATGCATTTTGTAAAATGACACAAATCACCTCAGCATACGACTATATCATCGTTTGAGCGCCCAAACATTTTGCGCATTTTGAATCCCCATATAAAACATTTTGCGCATTGAATCCCCTAAAAAGGTCAAAGAGCATGCATTATGCATTCCGTTATAGGTACTCTACAATACAAAATTTCATCTGATATAAATTCCTCAGTTGAGTAAAAACTATCCGAGTCGAACGATGATTTTTAAGCATTCATGAAAGTAAAGTGGAATAAACTTTTAATTGCAACAATGAATATTGAGAATAGTGGTTAAAAACCGTATTGTGGAATAAAATCTTTCGTAGAAAACGGTTATGGATCTCATCGTTTGTTTTCACTTGTTATAATACAAAAAGCACCTACCGATTGCACGATTACAAGTATTGCTTCGATACCTTTCTTCTCACAAAAATTCCCTTGTGAATGTGATGTGCGATGCGCCAGTTGAAGGAGATCGTTATTGAGGCGATACCTTTCAGACTCGGTCAAAATCTATGTTACAAATATAGACCATCAAAATGTCATATAAGTTAGGTTAGAAAATTACGTCCTTATATGCGAATTCATTAGGGGCATTCTCATGCAGAAAAAAATCTTATATGCTTTTGAAGAATTGTTTTTCTTAAGAATATTGCTTGAAGCGAAAATGCCGCCAAAGATACTCAACTTTCCAATTCCAGTGACGGAATCTATAAGAATAGCATCATCAATGGTTTGCTAAACGTAACAATCCTCATGGATTTCTTCCTTTCCATGTGTAAAATGTTGCTAGGTCATTGCGCAATGTTCACTCTGGTAGAGCCTCTCGCCACCTGGTTTGCCTGAAGAGCGATTGGATGCGTCTCGCAGGTGACAAGAGAAATATTATTGGAAAACTTAAGTAACGCGAGGAAACCTATTTTTGGAAAGGGGGAGGGGAGGGGAGGGGGGTGGGGTTGAGGCAACGCTCCTGCTGCATAATATCGTTTCCAAGTTATTAACGTGATGCCAGTATTTTCCAAATTCTAGCCTTTCTCTCAGCCTTTTTCACGCTCTTTCGTTTCCATGTTCCTCACTATTTTCGAAGATCTTCAGAATTTTCGGTCGTTTTGCCCCTTATAGGATGGGCTTTTTTCTGTTCTCAAAAAGGTTTCAAATAAGCTGTTCTTATAATCACGTTACTTCATTGAAGGTTTGACATTATTCAGGAAATTTTAATGCTTTTTTTTCAACTTTTCAAACAGCGTTGAACTATGCAAGTGTGTAAATGGTCTGTTTCTTCTTATTTATTTACTTATTTTTTTCATTGGACATATTTCTAACAAGATATGTCTATTGGAAAAACGTATTCCACCTCTCGCCAAATAAAAAAAACGTAAACACCTTCGTATTACCCCCAACTTTCTAAACTAAGCGTATTTACAGCCTTTTCTATCCCACTCACAGATTCGCCGACTAACCTCGTCAGGGTCGCACACGCTAGCCAGTGATCGCATTTTACATGCTTTATAGCCATTGGTTGTGCGAGGATTGGGAAATTGTTGCGCAGTCCACTCCTGTGCGAGCGATAACATTGCCAACAATAAAAACACTAAAGCTTGCAGCATTATTCCTGCAACGAACATGACGTAAGGCAAGACGGCCGATAATAAAGCAAGGGAAGCGTTGCCATCGAGCTCGTGCTCCTATCATTCAAAAGCATGAGATGTTGAAGTTTTATCCAGGTTTCGGAGTCTCACAAAAGACTGCATAGTCGATTATTTGCTTACACACCAAACTGGCCTATCCTGAATATTCTCTCGTAGTCTCACTCACACGCATTTTGAAAGGTTTTTTGGGCGGAAATTTCGCAGAATTCACTCAAAACTTTGTCATCTGCGCTATAGTTGCTTTCATTTAGACCACCTCGTATTACCTACTCTCTCTAAAGACGCGTCATTAGAATAGACGAACTTATACACTAATTCTAGTTTGCTAATCAAAGCTCTACACAAATTTTTTTTCTACTAGAGTGGCACTAAGACTTTGTCCTTATAGCTTTTAAGCAGTCGTTCACATTTATTAATGAAATCGGCCTTGAATGAGCACAGTTTATTAAATTTGAAAATTTAAGAGATTACAAGGTTTTTGTGTATAAGAAGTTGAATGTTACTGTCCAAACGAGCACATTTATTCACTGAGAAACGAAACTGATCCATTTCATCGTAGATATGTAAGTTAAAGTCGATAAAGTTAGCGTATGAAACCTAACAGTGAAAGCCCAACTTTACAAAAATTTGATCGACAAAAAGGAAAATTAAGGCGGAATATTCACATCATTAAAATTAAATGGAATTATAGAATATCCTCAATGAGTGAGATAATTCGTTTGCTTCGATTTCGGCATCGTAAAAAATGACGGAAATATTTTCCACCGATTTTCCAATTAGACATATTTAGATGCTCAATTACTTTAAATATGGCGCTTTGCTGAGAATATCAACGCTATGGCACGCATTCGATAATTGCTTTACTAAACCTGTGAAGGGAACTGTCATATAAAATCCTGAATAAAATCCATAGGAAGGACATAGTAGGAAAGAATGATTCGTCAACGTCGACACCAACACTGGCATGGAAAAATTTCTCCACAAAACAAAAAAGAAAAAAGCCTCAAAGGATGAGACATTTGATTGAACATTATATATATATTATATAATCTTCAATCAAATGTTCAAAAAAAATTTTTTCAGTGAAAAGATGTAAAATCACAAAATATAAAATACGTGTAGCGAACATACAAACAAACGGCTAGAGATTTCCCATCCACGAAAATATTATTGACGGGGTTTCTAAATTCCATTACCTATGTAGTCTTGAGAAAATGTTGCAGGAAATCAGTAAGTTATTCGGTTGCCTTATTTTTCTGCTTCAAAATTTTATAGCGAGATGGAATTGAGTAAATGAATATTGATGATGATGGAGTAAAATTATGACTAATCATCCTCTTGTATTTCATAAATGTCCTAACAACAAAGAAAAACTTCAAAAGACTACAATTAAAGCAAGATATGACACAGACAAATTCACACGTATACTCATGATAAGGTAGTCAGGGGATTCATACGATCGCAGTGTTCAGATGGGAGGACAGTATAGATTTTAAAAAAATAACGAACAGAAATTGCTTCGCTTTGGCAGTCGAAACTGCTCATTGTGTGTTGTTTTCCACGGCGAATGAACAACAAAGAAATGTCTTCAAAAAAACGAGCATGTTTAATCGATCGGTGGGATTTAGAAAACTCTATGTTGCAAGCAAGACGCAAATTTGCCATCCACCAAATCTAACTTCAAAAAAGTTTTCAATAGGTGCGATATTTTCTCAACTTTTTCCAACTTTATTTGCCAATAAATGAAAACGAAATATAAACATGGATAATCTTTTAATAAAACAGCCTCTCAAGTTGTTTTATAGAGTTTAAATGCTCAGTTTGAAACTAAGCGACAGGTAGAAATGTTTAAACGGACGGATGAGTGCGCAGAATGTGCTCTGTAGCGTGGGGCGTAAAAAAGCTTGTGAGCAATATCGATTAGGTACCACCCAATCGATTGACGCTGATGCTTTTTGTGCAGGTGTGGGTGTTTATTGTTTGGCTAGTCGTTCGTCGAACACCTCATGATCGAATATTATCGGAGCGATTGCAGAGCTGAAAATTTCGATCCCGCTGAGAGAATTTCAATTTTTTCGACCTATACCCGCAAAGATAACCCATACGGGATGGAGTGGTTTCTAACCGACGGCAGCAGATCACAACTTCATTTCCTCTTCAACACACATTTTAATATTCCACATTTCACTTGATTCAAAAACTTTAAAGTAGTTCTTAGAGTTCAGAGTTACCAAAAGAAAATTGTACGCCGATTGGGGGTGTGCATCGGTTAGATCATATGAAAAAAACGCATATTTTGCGAACGAATTGTACGAGTGGTTGGCTAAACGCAGTGGAAAGAAAATTCAACGAGAAGTTTGAAATCATCCCAGAACGTTTACGGAAATTGTAGAAAGATTGCCACTGCTATATCGCCGTTCCAATGGTCCTTTTTTTTTTTTGCTTAGATCTTCAATCACGAAAAATGTGGCTATTAAACGGAAGCGCGATGGTCGATGATAGCATATGAGAACCGTTCTATAGAACTGGCAACAATAAGATAGTAGTAGCATTCAGACTACAGTCTATTATGAAAGTCTAGTCTACATAAAGACCAACTGGAAGCAAGAACGGATAGGTAAGGTAGATAAAAGATTGCAAGCTGATATACTTCAGCTCGATAAAACGACTAATAATACGCTTAGAAGAGCATATTTAAAATCTAGAACATTGCCATACACACATCATAAGCGTACTAGTCAAACGGATGAACGCAATGAGAAAGAATATGAGTGGTGTATTTTAAATTCATCTAATTTTACTAAATGCTTATAATAGTGAACTTTCTGGCTAATGCAAAGTACCCTTGAATCCGTTGACGCTTGTAGTGTTACTCAACGTAGTGGGGAAAGCAGTCGTAACTGAAGACGACACAACTGATAGACCATCCGTGCGATATGTTTGAAGTGACGTATTCGATTAAATCGCCGCGACTACTGTTCGACATCTTACCTCTGAGGCATAAAGCAATTTTGCTTTGTAATCGCATAGATCATCCGAGTAGTTGACTTCTAAAAGTCGTTACGAGGTCACGACGACTTGCTCTTGAAACCTCTCATGCTTGAACGGTTGACTTTTTCAACCGGTTCTAATAAGTGAGAACATCCAATCCACATTGCCATCAAAGGTGTTTCGATGAAATAAAAGAAAAAAAAACGGCTATCAAGCGGTGAACTAACTAAAGCGTAGTTGCATCGAAAATTCTTCTTGCATAATCAGTTCTGCGCATAATTACCTCTTCAATGCATGCAAATATAGCGGAAGGTTTCCAATTTTGAATCGTTTGAGGATGTAATTAGACCGCAGATATGTCAGTCACCTAGTTTCACCCATGTGGCTTAAAAAGCGTGACATAAGTCAAAGATGTGACAAGACATTTGCTGAGTATGGAGCGTTTTGTTTCATAGTGCCAATTCCTTCTATAGCATATCACATTCCTAACTGGTGACATATGACAATGGCTGTTCTGATCAATAGAGTGCGAAAGCCTTAGTCGCATTCCTTCTTAGTGAGAAGCGTCTGCAATTGTATGGTTGAAGGAAATACCGTTTGTCAGCTTCAGCTTGTGGTATATCTGCTATCCAACGAACACTCATGTCATATAGCATTCAACTGGAAGACTTCCGGAATCTCTCGCAAGAAAACAACGTCAGTTTAAAGAATGACTAGATGAATACTGAAAGAACTGAGCGCAAGAGGCAAAAAACTTCGACGAGGATATACAAAAATAGCAAGGACTGACGCTCGAAATGAGGGCATACCACGTACGGCTGCAGCATAACGATGAATATACACCCACAAAGGCAACAGTCACAGTGACGCGTACAACCAGTTTTATACTCAAGACAGTGTGATGTTCACCGCTTTGAAAACTCGATGATTGTGAGCTCTATGATTCAGCGTCAGTGCCAATCATTTAGTACAGATCAAAATATCCATTAGCAATCTTACCAGGTAACATCGGCCCAATACATATGATCTGGATGCCGACCCAATACAAGATCAGATTTCTCTAATTAAATAGCGTTGTGTAAGAGCGCAAGTCCTTACCATCAATGAATTTTACGGGTCTCGTTTAGAGGACGATGTATGTCTGTGTATGGTACTGGCAACTACTAGAAATATAGAATTTTTTAGTTTCACATTCGCGCCCCTATTAAACTGACACATATCTGCTATATTTAAAAAATATTATATTACCTTCCTCACGTTCCCGTATGTGCTGGTATAAAGTTGTGAGGCACTGAATGAGTTTGCGCCCTCCGTACTTGAATATCTCCCCGGGTAGACCATCAGCACCAGGCGCTTTACCCGCTCTCAGCGATTGGATCGCGTCAAGTACCTCGCGTTCTGATGGAGGATACGCCAGATCGTTGGACACATTCCACTGAGGAACTTCGGAGAGCACTGTTGAATCGAACTCTGATGCTTGATTCAGCACCGTTCGGAAATTCAAAGATGCGCAAGTTGTTCATATCTCCAAGCGCAAAGGCGATCGGGCAACCTGTGACGATCACAGAGGCATCTCTCTCCTGTCCATCCCAAGCAAGATTCTGGCAAAAGTAATTCTCAACCGACTTGCCTTACATGTCTCCAATAACAATATCCTCCCAGAAAGTCAGTGTGCCTTTCGCGCTGGACGTAGCACCGTAGACATGATATTTAGCGCTCACCAACTGCTGTAAAAGTGTCGTGAACAAAACAAAGACCTTTTCACTGCTTTTGTTGACCTCACGAAAGCTTTCGATTCTCTCAACAGAAAAGGCTTATGGTCACTTCTGCGCAGAATTGGATGCCCAGATAAGTTCGTAAATGTGATTCGATCGTTCCATGAAGGGATGCACGTCCGCGCTACCGAAGCAGGCAGCATGTCAGATGCATTCGAAGTTACCAACGCCACGAAACAGGGATGTGTACTTGCTCCGCTTCTGTTTGGGATCTTCTTTGCCATGGTGCTGTTGGTCGCATTTAAAGACTGCAATATTGGCATACCAATTCAATTTCGAATGGATGGCAACATCTTCGACCTCAGGCGGTTAGAAGCCAGAACAAAAGTGCACGTCGCAGTCGTCCGAGAACTCCTATATGCTGATGACTGTTCCCTAATGGCACGTTCCTACGCGGATTTACAGGATATCATGAATCGATTTGCCACGGCAGCCAACCGCTTTGGCTTGAAGGTCAGTCTGAAGAAAACCGAAGTTATGTATCGAGAATGTCCAGGCCGTCAGCAGCCTACATCACACGCCGCAACGGTTGACGGATCCAGTCTTCGGGTTGTCGATAACTTTACATACGTCGGCAGCATCCTCACAAGCTCAGCATACAATGATACAGAAGTCTCCAAAAGATTGGCGAAAGCGAGTGCTGCATTTGGCAAAGTATACAAACGTCTCTGGAGCAGACATGAAGTCAAACTGAGCACTAAGGTTGCCGTATACCGTGCAGTCGTCCTAACAACACTTCTCTACGGTTCCGAAACCTGGACGCTATATCGGAAATACATCAAGAGGCTGGATCAATTTCATATGCGATATTTACGCAAAATTGCAAACATCAGCTGGCAAGACAAAATAAGGAACACTGAAGTGCTGAAAAGGTGCAAGATATCTGGTATCGAAGCACACATCATCTCATCGCAACTACGTTGGGTTGGGCAAGTTATTAGAATGCCGGACAACCGCATTCCGAAGCAACTACTTTACGGATAACTCGCCTCAGGGGAACGGAAACGAGGACGTCCGCTGCTTCGATACAAGGCAACGTTGAAACCGTGTCAAATGGAGCTGAAAGACGATATTGTACATAACAGAGAGCTGTGGAGGGGAGCATGCCGCGAGGGGACTGCGCGATTTGAAGGATATTGAGTTCGAGCACTGGAAGAGAAGAGATCGCGACGACTATTGGGCACAAGTGAGCCGGATCAGGGAGCACGGTTTATCTGCGATAGATGCAACAGGATGTGTTTATCTCGAATTGGATTCGTCTCACACACGCGCGTTCACCGGTGTTGAGATCCGCTGACCTCAACGGCTCAGTCCATGACTCATGATATTACCTAAAGTTGATGCTGTATGAGAGATTTGCATTCCCCTTTGTTTATATAATAAGGTATATTTTATAATTCAGAAATTGTGTTCACATCATACAATAATAACAAAAATAGCCGTACAATCACATATCCTAAATAGTCACGTTCTAAAGACGTCACGAAGCTGCTCCTGTTACATTAACTTGATCAACTTTCCTCCGAAAGCGGCATTCATCGAAAGTATAGGAAAACGATTGGAAGTGTCCTTATCTAGACTTCAAAATATTCTAATATTATAGGCATTCAAACGTAGCGATGCGAAGTTCGGTCATATACCCCATTTTGATAGTGCATATCTGTTGACGATGGGCGCACCTCAGTTCGACAAAACGATAGAAAAAACGTCAATTTAGGCGACAACTTCACTGCATCCTCCCCTTCAAGAATATAGAGCACCACAAAAAATACATACCTACATGACAAAGTTAAGAACTCTTTTTCCGAATTCCGTTCAAAAATAAAACTCCTGTCTGTAAGCACAATTTTTAGACTCTTTCACATTGACTCCTCGACGAGTACTATATGTTTACGAAAACGCAAAGCTGAATTCCTGTGGAAATAATTGATATTGAACTCGGACAACTGCAATTCCCTCAACTTCACGCTGTTAAAAAGGACCTCCCGTACAAGACTACTAGAAGATGGCTATGTTTGTTGAGTTTTCCCCAGAGGAAGCTGTAAGCTAAATGATATAGAAGAGATCAATAGCTTGAAAACACATTTGAAAGAGGAAAATGTGAAACGACTGCCGCAATCCCGCCATTGTTTCCCGCAAAACGACGGTGGGATTTGCATCAATCAGCTCTTCAAAGCATATGGACGCATTTACAGGGCACTGTAGAGGTGAACAGATAAGAGTAGTTGAGCTCGAACATCGGAATTGGCGATCACCAATCAGTGATATTTAATTCGTCGACACCCCAATCCTCGAAGGAACCATCCGGCAGATATCTGAACAAAAGAATTTCACAAATCAATGCTGTCATTCACGATCACCTATGCAGCATCACAATCCTGGCATTCCGTAAAATCAACTACCAAAACCACCGTTGAAACAGGTGACAGTTGATCACTTCAACGATCAATGAACTAGATAGTTTGATTACCAATGTGTCTGATTCAAAATGAAATGAAAAGTCGATATTTAGCAGGAATTTTTTCATCGTTGTAGAATTTTGGCCGCTTTCAACACCCTCGAATAAAAATTTCAGCTCGCTTCAATGAACCTCTATCCCACAAGCGTGACCTATTTTAGAGAAATCAAGAAACTGAAGCCTTCAACAAGAAGGGGGAAGAAGGAGAATGTGCTGCTCACGCGTGAGCAATAAAAGCCCAAACATTTTCACGCTTGCATCTGCGACTACGTAGCAAAGGATTAAGCGGACAATGCAAGTTCGAACTTGAGAGATTGGAGAGAGCTAGCAAGTCGGGAATCCTTAAGCAAGCAACTCCGGTAAACAAAAATTTTGTTGACTCCAGAGGACGGGACTCGAACTTCCTAAACTAATGCATTATAATACAGGAATGGTTATTTTATTCATGAGGTTCGTTAAATGCTCTATGTCATTTTCAGTTACGAATGCAAGCCGCTATGCTCTTTCTAGCAACACACGGGTCTGACCAAAACACTCAACCAGTTGAGCTCTGACCCCTCTTGCCCTATCTTTTCCATCATTTCCCGAATTAGAAACAGAAAGCAAAACCTTCCTTCAACTTACCTTCTAATAATAATCGGAATTTTGCGATCTTTAAGCTCTTTGCGTGCAATCTCTAACGGGTCAGTCTCTCCTTCCAGCTCAACCATCACGGGAGCACCCATCGCAATCTGCAGAGCCCTTGTGCCAAGAATGCGCGCTCGTTCGTACTTAGTCATAAACGGAGTTGTTACGCGGTCTGTAGATGCGGTCTTCTCAGTACCCTGACATTGCTATTATCATCAACATTCAACAACAACATCGAACGGGTTACATATACACACCACGGCATCCTATGCGAACGTCCTACAATTTTTTTTTGTGAAGTATCGGAGACCTTAAGTTTTGCGCTGAATTATTTCCTATGTTATAAACAACGTGAGCTCCTTGGCATCGGTAGTTATGGTATACATGGTTGGCACTCTAAAGAGGGAAAGAAGTGTCAATGCTTACGCCCTTCCCTTCCAGCGCCCATCTTTGTAGGCACCTTGCAGTACACAGCCTCACCTCCCCCAACACCACTTCCCCAGTACTTTTCTCGAGGGATTTGATACGTCGTCAGGCATTATTGTGTTCGACACAACATAGGATCACCAAGTTTACATATCCCGGAACACTTCCTGCTATTTCTTTTATAGCGCAGAGAGCTAAGAAAAATTGTTTCAACTATGGCCATCATACCACTTCATGAGCAATCTAGGCACAAGCTATTCGACAAAATGCAACAGAAATGAAAGAAAAAACTTTGCAAGAGCAAAGAAACACTTCACTTATCACGTGCCACATAATTCCTCAATAAAAACCAATCCTCCTAGGCAATATTTGCTAAAAAGAAAATAAAATAGAGCTGTACCTTTTGTTCTACGAAAATGATCGTTACAAAATACACATAGTACAAATGCAGCAATTAGATCCTACAAGAGATTGATAGGGCCATTACGATAGGTAGAAACAATCAGAAAAAACACAACTATATTATTAAACTGCAAAATCGTAAGCAAAAACCACAACTGTTTCGCACAAAATTAGTCAGCGGGTAGTATCATCAATCTTCTCTCTCGCGAACTCTGACTCCAATTTTATACATCTATCATAGATCGAAATAAAAGTGCCTATATTGCTTATAGGATGCAATTAAATGATCAAGCGCCAATGTGATGAAATAAGCCGAGGATGTCTCCCAAAAAAAAAAGTGGTTATAGGGACAACTTCCTCAAAAATTCTGATCCACAAATAACCGGAAGACAGAGTTTTTATTGCTCTTTTGTACTTCCTGTCGAACCCAACACCTCTCCCCCTCGTGCTCCATCATAAAAAAGTCAGTTGCTTATGTTGGTACATAACAGTCTTATTTTTTGGTGCAGAATTCCCCGCAATCTAGTCAGCAAGTAATACACAGCGGATTAAAGTCGTGCCAGCTATCGTTGGATTCGTACTCAAGACAATCGAGTCGAAAAGAAGATAACGCCGAATGCCACCACTATGCTAATTAGAAGATATGACACTAGCTAAAGGACATACCTCGACGAGTTGTACCCTTTCGGCATCGTCTTCGGCACCTTCGAGCTCTAGATCATCCATCTGCTCCTCTTCACCATAATCATCACCATCCATGTCACCCTCATAGTCATCGTCATCAGCCATTTTTGACTACTTCAACAACCTAGAATGCATGAAGTGATTCAGAAGTAGCATGTTCACTAAGCAGGCTTTCAGCGTTCTCAATGCGTCACAATCAAAAATATCAAAAAGACAGGGTAATACAACTAAAAGCCTAAATTTGCAAGCGTCCTTTCAAGCTATGCAATCTGGTGTATCAGCGATTGCAAATCTCAAGGTGACTGTCCATTCATTAAACAACGAAAATATTGACTCATAGGGTTTCTTTGCAACATCTCAATTTTTTCACTCTCAAAAGGGTTTTGTCGAATGAGATAACAACAGAAGAAAACTACGGAAATGCCGAACCATTGCGCAGAAATGCCAGAAGTGTTTCTAATACTTTTTTGCCTTAGAAAAAAAAACCGCCTTACCGAGGAAAAGAAAGCTTCTCTAACTCTAAGCTCTGCCTTAGAACGGGATTGAATCCAGGTGGCTGGTAATTTGAAAAAGAACTACCCCGATATAACTCGCCTTGAAATTCCACCTAATAAAGCTCGTCATATAATTCAATTTCCTTGCAATTTCTGCCACATGCCTCTTTTCCTTCCTTCAGGCGTAACCTTTATGAATTTTTACAGTGATTTGAAAACTTTGCAAGGTCGGCATGCACAAGTCCAGGAATGTCGTATGAGTTAAATAGGAGAAATCTCAAAATCCATGTCTTGTTTCAAGATTTAAAAGTTTTAATATTAGAGACACTTCATCCTATTGCCATAATTAACATAACCTAGCTAGAACCTTGAACTGCTTCTAACAGAATAGATTTCAATGCAGCTCCCCATCAATTCTAAGAAGGAATAAAGAAAAAACTTAAGCAAGTTTAAGCACAACACAAGAAGCACAGAATCTGCAGATATTTTTTTCGTTTTTACTGCATAATCATTCGATGCGTCAACAAACTCATAACACAACAACATCCGCCAGAATTATGAACTGCGGATGCGCATTTATCGTCCCACCCTCCCTCCCCTCTCTTGCTAGGACAGAAAGTCAACCAACCAACATAAAAGCTACATCACAATAAAAGCAGTACCCATATAGTGGTAGCTCAACCGCTTCAACCACACAAATTACGCCCGCACCCCTGATTTCCTCTTGGCCAATCACGTATTTCGCAATAACAGCTCGTTTTTCGGATCGACAAGAATGACGTTCCATCGGTTCGTGACCCCGACGTTCGCCGTACTACGCGGAGCTCTTCACGCTTCCGCAATAAAACCTATCACGCTATACCTTACAGGAGTCCGATATCTTCATAACATACACCCTATACCACCCTGTCGCCAGAAACAAAGAACCCGATCCACAAACCTCTCACACTCACAAATGTTGACAAACATCTAGGTGAAGCGGACTAATTTTGCGCACAGCGAACATACACAGTTCGTCTCATGGACACCACAGGGTTTTCGCCGCGAGAGCAAAACTATATTCAAACCCACTTGGAGAGCATCTCCGCACACCACACGTTTCCTTCATAGTCTCACTGCTCAAAAGTTCAATCATGTACGGAACACTTCAGTTGGATCTGAGGCCAAGGAGGTGGAATATTTGTAAGAAGGAGGGAATCGCTGAGGTCTTCAAGAGGTCAAAATAAAATTTCAAATAGCATACAAGAAGGTGACATGCGGGATTTGTTAGGAGATGAAACAATAGTTCACAACATGGCAATTGAAAGAGTGAAATGTACAGAGGTGCTGCCTTAAAGATTAAGCGATAATAATATATAAGGATTGCAACAGAATTCTGGACACGTCGAAGGTAATGCTGAATCTTCGGGATCGCTTATTCCATATAGATTCGACATTATTGAAACCTACTTTGTAAGTCAGTTTAATTTCATTGAAATTCACTTCGTGACGCTCTCATAAACTAATATCATTCTTGAAATACTACCTGCCATCATCCAACCTTTTCATCTACCTCTTTATAGAGGTCAGCAATCGATACCGACTGATGGCGGCAGCTTATCGAACAACAACTATACCCGAATAAAAAAATTCATCAAAGCATTCCTGTCGACGAGTCCCACATTCTGAATACGAACTGTGACAATACCGTATCGCAACGTAGTAAGAACGACTCACTACCGTAGTCCGTTAGCAGCGATCAACATTGCAATGAGACAAAATGATTTTCATTTCTATTGCTTGTTTTAAGCAAACACCCCGACAAAAATGATTTACTTTGCAGTGAGCGTTAAATTAATGAATTCAAGTCTGCATCTTGTTGAAGACATTCCCAATTGCTGAAATCATAAACTCCTTCATTTCATCCCGAACGTCTTTGGACAGGGAATCCATAATTGTCTCTTTCTGTTGTGCCCAGTGTTGCGCTGTTTGGTTCCCGTCAGCTGCTATTTCACCAATCTTGGCGAACGCTTCCTTTGCTGCATCGCTGAGGGAAGAATTTGCGATTGCCTCTTTCTCTTTGGCGAACATTGATTGCAACTTCTTCTTCGCATCTTCGAATTCTGACTGAAATCAGCAAATTTTACGCGATTTTCTTAAACACATAGAGATAGCATAATCCTTTGAATCCTAAGGCTATTGGCAAATGGCAGGCATGCCTCCATGGTTGAGGAAATCGCGCAGTTTTGGACGCGTTACTATTAGCCACTCAACCAACTCAAAACAGTAACAAACATCATGGATGGCTGCAGAATATTGTAGTGGTACCTCGATTATTATGGCAACGCCTTTTAAGATGTGAATTTCCTGCATATCATCGAGAAGCAAGCTAGTTAAAATGTTACCATTGGGAGATTGAGGTAACCCATTACGATGCAGACGGGCTACCGAAAGATATGGAGCAAAACAAAAAGTTGTTGCTAGAACAAGTGCTTAAACGATACTTACCTGAATCTGCCCTCCTTGCTCAGCTGCCCACTTGCTGAGCTTGTCATCAATCTCAGCAGTAGTAAGAGATTTGTCCGTGATTATTGCAGCAAACTGCTGACGCGCTTCTTCACTAGTCTTGGTGAGGAATTTGGGCTCGAGTATTTGGAGTTCCTCAGGGAAGGGCTTAATCAGCGCCCTAGTGGCCGCCTTATCGTCCTCCGCTCCTGTGCCATAAAAGGACGATGCTCCAACTAGTATGAATAGAACAGGAGCGTACATTTTCCTCAATGCAATTGACCGGATTGCTGTAAATGAGTAGGATCGATGCCGACTGTGAGCTTATTCGCTTT
Organism: Baylisascaris schroederi; assembly: GCA_006503575.1. Classification (NCBI taxonomy): domain Eukaryota; kingdom Metazoa; phylum Nematoda; class Chromadorea; order Rhabditida; family Ascarididae; genus Baylisascaris; species Baylisascaris schroederi. The sequence goes on from QEWY01002836.1 coordinate 695,060, forward strand.
TATATTGCAACATTTGTGATAGTTATTCCTAAATCTCCCAATTACTTCAGCTTTTTCTATAACGATTTCACTAGCAGCAACATGAAAATGTTAAAATGCTTCGCTATTCTGTTCAAAAACTTGCGTTTATTTGACAACCACTCCGCGTATGTTGAACGCATCAAATGCAATGCACATATCGATTGTGTTGATTTTTTATTTCTTATCACTAAGTTAACGCGAGTAGTTATTCTGCTCCGGTTGGCTGTAGAAAAGACTGAGAAGACTGAGTTCAGGAGTGTGCGCTATCGATTATTTTGGGATTTTGAGCACAGGGAAGTGGGGCTATCTCTTCCTGCCAGATAATTCGGTAAAAACAGGGACCAATGAGGGGATTTGAAAGTAATGATCACAATGTGGCAGCAATAAAAGGGCAACGAAGCTTGTAGTTGCCATTAGTCTACCCCGTTCCCAATAGTTCAATCGACCGCTTTGAGCAATATGTACCCAGCTATTCTACTTGGGCTTGTAGCCATCTTATTCTTCGGAGTTCGGGCGGAGGACGATGAGCTAATGACCTTGGCGCTGATGGAGCCATGCCCTAAGACACTGCAAGCGCTCCAGCCTAAATTCCTTATAGAGGCAGGTGAAGAAGCGCGCCAGCAGTTTGGCGCAATAATCGCTGATAAATCTCTTACCATCGCAGAGATTGAGGACAAACTAAATAAATGGGCAGCCGAGCAAGGAGAACAGATTCAGGTTAGTAGTTTCCTCTCGCTTGTTCAAGAAGCAATTTTCTGTTGTGCTTCACACGTGCAGCCTAGCCTCTGTGCATCGTGATGGGGGAATCGCATCACGCTTGTTCTATGGAGATAGCATTTTACACTCAGACAGGCGTCGACGCTCTAACCATCTATGGCTGTCTTGAGTTACCTAGTTGCTGGCTGCAGTGCCTTTACAGTGACGGGATTCCCGCCAAACCATGGGAACATATCGTCTACTTTGCCAGTTGCCAGTAGCTCTAAACTCCAAAATGACTGATCCTATTTGCATCCATACAAGAGAATCGCCTAAGACTTTGCTGCTTTCAGTCACAATTTGAAGACGCGAAGAAGAAGCTGCATTCTATGTTCGACGAAGTGAAGGAGGTGATAGCAACATCCTCCCTCAGCGAAGCGGCGAAGGAAGCTTTTGCCAACATCGGTGAAGTAACAGCGGACAAGAACGAAACAGCACAACAGTGGGCACAACAGATTAAGGCATATATGGATTCCCTGCCCGAAGGCGTTCGCAATGAAATCAAGGAGTTTATGAAGTCGGCAGTTGGCAAACTCTGGGAAAAGACCAAGAATGAAATTCATTAGGTTACTTTTCACTGCAAAGTAAATCATTTTTATTCGTGTATTTTTTTACAACGAGCGGTGGAAGTGAAAACGGTCCAAGTTCTCTGCACTATCCTCCTCTGTGTAAGGAATATGAAAATCAATTGTTTCTTCAACGGCCTCATAAGGTATTGTTTCGTGTCACGGTGTGCAATGGAGTTGACAAGTTCGTCCACTAGAATGAACGGATGAATTTTTGATTTCGATGCGGTTATTTCATAGGTTGTCGCCTTTCAATCAAAGCAGCTTCCTACAGATGCATCACAATTTGATGAACACATTTGAAAGTGCCTAATGAATGAAAAGCTTTGGATGTCCTATTTTTTAGGATCTAACATGTATTGCTTTCACATTGCATCCCTCGCTTACCATAGTCTCTTTATGTGAGTTTTCATTTGGTTGTCCATGAGGAATTAAATCTGAAAAGGGCAACACAACACGAATAGAGGAACCCGAGAGTTAGAATAATTGAAGGTTGCACACACTAATTCGGGAAAAATCAAGGCAAAGGAAATATGAAGGTGCATTTGTAGGAACTAGGCATCATATGCACCAAAAGTACGGTATCATAATGCACAGAAGACGGAATAAATTCTGCAAAAGGAAACCTCGGGTTATTGGTGATCCCTTTGAACAGGACGATGCTTCCATAGCCTAGTAATGGGGCATGTAGTTTCGACGCAGGAGAAAAGCAAAGTTTGTTCTAGCGACTCCTTCAGTTTGAGCTAAAGTGAGATATGCTTATTCATGGTTTAAGTTTGTTAAAAATGGACAAAAATATACGGAAAAGTGCATCGCATCCAGCGCGAAATGTAGTTGTCTGCCCAAGAGTTCACGTTACTTGCCACGCATAGTACATAGAAAAGTATGAGAGAAATAATAACGCGAACTCTGCGAACAGTGCGAAAGTGCGCGAACTTTGGGAACACTGCGAGCCTGCGGGAACTTTGTAAGCACTGAGGACCTGACCGAACACTGCGAAACCTGCGAACGTGCGCCAACTTTGGAAAGACCGAGGAACAGTGCAAACTTTGCGAACAGTGCGAACCTGCACAAACTTTGCAAACAGTGCGAACCCGCGCAGAGTTCTGTAAACATTGCGAACCTGCTCGAACTATGCAGACCCCGCGAATCTACGCTAACTTTGTAAACACTGCAAACCTGTGCGAACTTTGTAAATACTGGGAAAATGAGCGAATTTGTATGCACAGCAGACCTGCGCAGACTTTGCACACACAGCGAACTTGGGCGAAGCTTGCAAACACTGCGAATCTGCGCCAAACTTTGCAAACACCGCGAATCTGCGCAAAAAATGCGCGAACGCTACGAAATTAGGCCAAAATTGTAAACACCGTGAAAGTGCGCAAACATTGTGAACTCGGCGAACCTGCTCGCTTTTTGAGAACAGTGCGAGCCTGCGCGAAGTTTGGAAACACTGCAAACGTCTGCGAAGCTTGCGAACACTATGAATCTGCCGGAGCTTTGGAAGTACTGCGAACCTGCGCTGACTTGGTAAACACTGCGATCCTGCGAAAACTTTGGAAGCACTGCGAACTTGCGCGAAGCTTGCAAACACTGCGATCCTGCTGGAGCTTTGGAAACAACGCGAGCCTGCGAACTAGTAAACAGCGAGAACCAGCCGAACTTTGTAAACGCTGCTAATCTGCGCAAACTTTGCGAAATCTGCGAACCTGCGCGGACCTGGTGAACATTTCGAACGTACGCTAACTTTGTAAACACTGCGAACCTGCGACATCTTTAGAGGCACTGCGAACCTGCGCAATCTTTGCGAAAACTGCAATCCCGCGGGAGCGTTGGAAGCACTGCGAGCCTACGCGAGCTTTGTAGACAGTCAAAAGCTGCGCGAACTTTGCGAATACTGCGACCCTGCGGGAACTTTGTAAGAACTGCGAACTGGCGCAAACATTGTGAACACTGCGAACCTGCGCAAACATGGTAAGTGCTGCGATCCTGCGGGAGCATTGGAAGCAATGCCATCTTGCGCAAACTTTGCAAACACCGCGAACCTGCGCTCACTTGGTAAACACTGCGATCCTGCGAAAACTTATAAGGACTGCGAACCTGCGCTATCATTGCGAGCGCTGCGAATCTGCGCAAAATTTGTGAAGACTGAGGACCTGAGCGAACTTTGCGAAATCTGCGAACGTGTGCGAACATTGGAAACACCGCGAGCCTGCGGGAAATTAGGAGGCACAGCGAACCTGCGCTAACGTGGCGAACACGATGATTCTGCGCGAACTCTCCAAACACTGAGAACCTGACGAAATTTTGCGAACACTGCAAATGTATGCGAACTTTGGGAACACTGCGATCCTCGTAAGCTTTGCGAACACTGCAAACCTGCGGGAACTTTGCAAACACAGCGAACCTGTTTGGACTTTGCGATCATTGCAAACCTTCGCCAAACATTGTGAACACTGCGATCCCGTGCAAACTTTGCAAACACTGCAAACCTGCACTCACACTGCGAACTCTTCGGAATTGCGCGAACTTTGCAAACACTGTGAACCTCCGCAAACTTTGCAGACGCTGAGAATCTGAGTAAACTTTCCGAAACCTCCAAACGTGCGCAAACGTTGGAAACACTGTGAGCCAGCACAAACTTCGTAAACACTGAGGGCCTGAGCGGACTTTGTGAAATCTGCGAAAGTGTGCGGACTTTGGAAACACTGAGAACCTGAGCAAACTCTGCGAACCCTGCGAGCCTGCGCGAGCTTTGCGAACCCTGCGAACGTGTGCGAACTTTACGAACACCACGATTCTGCGCGAACCTTGCAAACACTGCAAACCTTCGCGAGCTTTAGAAACACTGCGAACCTGCGCAATCCTTTTGAACTCACGAACATGCGCGAGGTTTGTGAACTCAGCGAGCTGGCGCAAAGATTGTGAATACTGCGAACCTGCGCAAACCTGGTGGACGCTGTGAACGCGCGCAAACTTTGCGAACCATGCAAACTTGGGCGAACTTTGGTAATAGCACCACTTTGCTAGAACTTTTCAGACACTGCGATCCCGCGGGAGCTTTGGAAGCACTCCGATCGTGCGCGAACTTTCAAACAGTGAGGAAATGCGCAAACTTTGCAAACCCTGCGAACGTGTGCAAACTCAGGAAACACTGCAAACCTGCGCGAGCTTTGCAAACACCGCGAAACTGCGCAAACTTTGCAAGCTCTGCTATCCTGCGGGAGCACTGGAAACACTGCGTTCATGCGTCAACTTTATGAACAGTGAGAAAGAGCGCGAACTTCAGAAACACTGAGGACCTGAGCGAACTATGCGAACCCTGAGAACGTTTGCAAATTTTGGAAACACTGCGAACCCGCGCGGATTTGTAAATGCTGCGATCCTGCGCGGACTTCGCGGGCACTGCTAAACTGCGCAAACTTTAGAAACATTGCAAGCCTGCGCGAACTTTGCGAACCCTGCAAGCCTGCGCAACCATGTCTAGACTGCGAATATGTCCGAACTTTGTAGACAATGAGAACCTGAGCGAACTTTGCGGAACCTGCGAACGTGTGCGAAATATATAAATATTGCGAGTCTGCGAAAACTTTGCAAACTCTGCGAACTTGCGCGAGCTATTGAAAAAGTGCGATCCTGCGAGAACATTTGAAGCACTGCAAACCTGCGCGGACTTTCTAAACACTGCGGACCCGTGCGAGCTTTGCAGACACTGCGAATCAGCGGGAATTTCGCAAACCCGGCAGACCTGCGCAAATGTGTGTACACTGAGAACCCCCGCGAACTTTAAAAGCGCTGCAAACCTGCGCGAACTTTGCAAGGCCTGCAAACTTTCGCAACCATGCGTACACTGCGAACTATCGCGAACATTGCAGGCACTGAGAACCCCAGCAAACTTTGCGTACGCTGTAAATGTGTGCGAACTTTCGAAATACTGCGAATCTGCGTGAACTTTATAAACGCTGCGAGTTTGTGCGAACTTTGCCGACACTGCGAAACTTAAGGAAACCTTGCGGACACAGCGAACCTCCGCGAAATTGGTAGACACTGCGAACTTGCGCGAACTTTGCGAGCACTGAGAACCTGAGCAAACTTTGGGAACCCTGCGAACGTGTGCAAGCTTTGAAAACGCTGCGGGGCCGCGCGAGCTTTGCGAACTCTGCGAATCTACGCGATTTTTGAAAGCACTGCGAACCTGCGCGGACTTTGTAACCAGTAGGAACCTGCGCGAACTTTGTAAATACCGCAAACCTGTGCAAACTTTCGAACACTGCATACCTGCGTGGACTTCGTAAGCTCCGCGAACCTGCGCAAACCTTGCGAGCATTGCATGCGGTGTAATGCATCATTGATATTTTATCTACCACGGCCTGGCCCAACACTGATATTCGGCCGGAAAAGATTTGATATGCGAGTGATTTTTGATCCCTCCTGGCTTGATCTAAGATTGCCTTTGATATACCATGGCTTGATCTAGCACCGTTATTAAGATCAATCATGGTTTCATCTACCGCTTGTTTTTTGTCCAGAAAGGCGTGACCTATCGGTGGTATTTGTTCTACCACTGCTTGATCTATCATGGTTTGATGTACCACCGATATTTGATATACAATGCTTCCATCTGCCATTGATTTTTGATCTACGATGGTTTGATCCACCACTGATATTTGATCTACCGTCGCTTCATCTGGCATGGTCTGATCTACCGTCATGATTTATGTACCATAATTTGATCTTAGCTGATATTTGATCTACGATGCTTAGATTTACTGTTGACATCCGATCTGGCATGGTTTCATCTACCACTGTATTTGATCTACCATGGTCTGTCCTCCCAGTGACTTTGATCTAACACCGTTTGATTTCACACAGATATTTGATCAACCATATATTGACGTATCGCTGATATTTGATCTGCCCTGGTTTCTTCAGCCACTGATATTTGATCTAACATAGTTTGATCTACCACGGTTTCATGTGCCAATGGTATTTCATCTACCATGGTTTGATGTGCCGCTGACATTTGATCGAAAATATTTTGTTCTACCGCTGGTATTTGATATACCACTGCATGGTCCACCATGGTCTGATCTACCACTGATATCTGAAGCGAAATGACAGATAATTACTGGTCTTCCGTATTCATTAGAACGATGAAAAATATGAAAGAATTGTTGAGTGTTCTGGAAAACGGGCGGAAGTAATATTCGCGAATATTCAACTGCCGGTGTCTGTTCCTGTGTATGTGAGTGCCTGTGGTTGTCTGTGTGTGTATGCATGTGTGCGTCTATGCATGTTGGAGAGAATCCAACAAAGCAAATATGCAAATGTGGAAGAAAGGGTGGCTAAAAACAACTTTATAAGGATAAAGAATAAATAAAACGTTGACCTTTGACAAGGTGAGCATTAAGCGCACAAACTGGCCAATATCTTCGATTGACATATCGTACTTTCGCTAGCAAATAAAACTCTCAAAATACTAATTAAAGCTATGAGCATTGAGCTCATTTGAGTTTTAAAAAAAAGGGCAAAAAAAGAAAAAGAAAAGCGAAAGGCAACACGAATAAGGCAATCGAATTGAGTATGGTCAGTTAAGAAACGTCTTAAAATATGTTTTGCTTATTAACGCACAAAACAATGAAGCGCGCCTCGTATCGTACAGTCATTTATACCCGCTACAACATCTCAAAACGCTTTACAATTGGATTGAATTGTTTCTTTTGAAACAGCAAAAAAACAAAAACGAACAAAACAAAAAGAAGTATAAATACACACCACAATGAGATATCATGCTGGAAATGCCTGCCGAACAAGGTTCCACGAATCAGTTTTCCGAAGCCCGATTGAATATCCGGTAATTTCAATTGACGGGAACCACTGGCGGGAATTTTAATTCCACGCACTCATTAATCAATAGAAACCCTCAATAAAAAGTACAGCTTTCAACCGTGTATGGGGAATAATAAACTCCAAGTAAGAATGAAAGAATACCCTTAGTTCTCCCAGAAGTGAACAGACTCCTCTCTCCCGTCCCTTTCGCCTAGCGTCCTATTAGAAGCGGAGCTTCATACAGTTTCACCGTTTTATAGAACAATGATATCTCATTTAAGTGGTAAATGGGTTGTTAAAAAAGGAAATAAAAGAAAATAATTATTATTTTGTACGATTCAATTATAGAATACATTATATACTGTTGTACGTGACAGCCGCAAATCTACAAACAACATTATGTATCTCTTAAATGAGGATTAAATAGACAGCTAGAAATTTAATAAAACATCACTTGCATTTTAACAATGCCGTTCAACGGATTAGCCGTTTTCAACTTTAAAATGTAAGCAAAACTTAATGTTGCTCACCAAGAAAGGAGTTTAAATGTAATTTAGGCGTTTAGAAATATATAACAGCAATCTACTATAATAGAAGTCAAATGCTGTTCTCAAAGAGGCACAAACTTGAGAAGAACAACTTAACGACGGGAGAATATGCATAGGATTTTTCGAAGTCATTGAATAATATAACGAAGCATAGTCTATCACTATGCTTTATCTCTATGAAATCATTTAAGGAACGTTGTTCGAAGAATAGACATTTTAAATATGGGCATTCTAATGCTAAGATATAGACGGATGGAGAAATCTCGAAAACAATGAAGAAAAACCCCAATCTTTCTAGATTTCAAAGAAACAAAACTTTTACAGAAAACTTTGAGACTAATCAAGTGCTAAGGCTGATTACAGATAGTAGTGATTTCCCATCTATAAATTGCTTCAACGTGTGCATCACATCGAATCAGCGCCCGACAGTGAAAAAAAGAAAATTACGGAGAAATATTTAAAGAAAAAAAAAGAAAGAAGAAGTGATTGATATAATCGGCCAAAATATGATAAGGAATACTCGAGTGAGATGCTCCTTTTCACATGTAAAATAACGGCCGACCTGCCAACGACTGCGCGAGGATATTTAACAAAACGAGAAAGTATCAGCAAAGTGTGCCCAAGTCTATGACGACGACTATCTAAGAAGTAATTCCAATGTTGTTGCAATCACTATAATGATATATATTTTAGGTGTTTCTGAAACGGTCATATGGAATTGGACTATTTCAGAGGGAAGAAAATTTTTCACGATGGAAAGATGGAGAAGAGAGGAAGAGGGATGGGAAGGAGGCGGATGCTGGAACACCATCTTCATTGCACGAGAGATAGTAACACTGGCCCCAAGAAAATCGTGATAGAAATATGTTTTCGTGCAACAAAAGAGGTGATGAATTAGCTAACAATATGAAAGCAACAACAATTCAAATACTATCCGCACAGTGAGATTACAGTTGTCTTTATAGAGGGCTTCGAAAGCTTGAGAAGAAAAGTTCAGTAGGAAATGAATCCACTTGCAGAATTTTTTCAGTAATACTATTGAAAATGTCTCTAATTCAATTTTGTAGCAGCAGTCCGCTTGGCAGGTGTTTAGTTTTTGCTGACATATAGAAGAATGAGCGAAACAATGAACCCAAATATCCGCTGCAAAATGACAACTAAGCACCTTAAATACCTATAAAGAACATCTAATGACCTATAAAATTTTAGAAACCGCAAAGCGCAAGAGGTGAGAGAGAAAAAAAAAAGGAGGAAACTTAAATGATTGGCCCGAATTCGAACAAAAATAACTACGCAAAAAGAAAAAGAAAACATAGGGAGAAACGACGTCGTTGAACGAAGGAAATATGGCAACTAATCTATAGCCATCTCCGAATACCGAAGATTCCCTCATCTTCCTCAACCCTTCCAGGGTCCAACGCACGACACTCAACCAGATAATTCGCTCGATCGTTGTTGTCCCAGTATTCGTTTCCGGCACAACGATACCTGCAAATGGAATCAACAAGGTGCTTTGACAGCGGAAATCACATTACGAACAAGATCTAAATCAAAATCCGGAATTCAGATTGAATTCCAGTTGGAGTTGGCTAGAAAGGTGAAGATCGTCCAAGATGCAAAAAAACTAAACATGGAAGCGAATGCAATAATAATTCATTTTTAAGCAACGAGTGTCTCTCAGGATCTGTTCCAATTCAATCAACGCGTTAATCAGACTGGCCGGAAAGCGAAAGTTAGGAAGATAGGAGGATTTGGAAATGTCAACACACCTCATATTCTGAAGGATGCGCCATCAAGAAAAAACGGGAGCTCGACTAGGATAATCTTTATACTTCACAGGAAACGATTTCCACTTCCAAAGGCGATATATTCAGCAACAAATCTGCGGCCGTTGAACGATGCGAGCAGGAGAACCGCCAATCCAACAGGAAAATCACAACAGAACTTCTCAAGAATTCTCATAAGACGGGAAGTTTGATTATCACAATCGTTCTGTTTGGGAAGTTTTCTTTTCGGGAAGAAATTTGGGAAGATAGGAAGCTTTCTTTTGGAGAATTTTCTTTCTGGGAAAAAGTTTGGGAAAATGCGAAGTTTTCTAAGTGTTTAAACGTACAACAGTGAAGTGTTAATGCAGTAGTGTTGACCTACTTACCGAATGCAGAACTCGCATTTGGCACCAACAGGTAGGCACTGTGGCAGAAACAGTGAGAACGAGAATGTGTCAATGTTCTCGGCAATCGAACCACTTATGTACAGCGCCTGCACATCAATAAAACTTCGCCAGTGATCTAATGTGTAGCGAATATGCACCTGCAAATAACGTATCTGGGATGGATTCGTTGAATTTATCTTTGAATTTCCCTGAATGCCGTTGCGGGTGGATAGGACAAATTTTCAGCATTCATTTCAAGGTTTCTTTCATCACCTATTGAGAACGGTGCAAGACAATCATTCGTAATCATACAAAAGAATATTTACTGACGTTCGCCATACGAGCGTCAGCAGGTCGGCCAGTCAGTCACACATTTTATTTTAAGCATGAATTAACCTCAACTGATTGAGCTGTTTTTGTCCCTTCCTCCTCAGCAAATCTATAAACCTTATAAGAACTTAATTAGCAAAACAGACTCCCAGCAGGAAATATTGCACATTTTTTGATACGTAAACCGAATTGTAGTACACTGGGCTGCGAATTCTTTTTTTGAGAGATTCTTCTACCAGTTCCGTAACCAATAAAATGTTAAATGAATTTATCGCTGCAATCTGCTCAAGGTGTCGAAATGTTCGAGAAGAATATTTAAATATATAATGGCATATCATCCTATGGCTGAATTTACGTCACTTGAATATGCCGTAGTTCAAGTAAACCTCAGCGGCTCATTTCCATCTCAAGATACAAAGCGAGATCCTGCACTAAAAAGATCTCCTAATCGAGAACTGATGAGTTATCTCCTTTGCATAACGACTAACTGAATGCTGCCAGCAAAAACTCACAGAAATGATAAAAAAACAAAAACATGAAGGGCATAGTCTTCGTTAAACGTCTCGCAAGAGCAGGCAACCAGAGATGCCGTAATATGATGAAGAGCTAAACCTCAAATTGGAGGAGATTACTGACAAATGTCGAAGAAAAAAAGGAAACGGATAAACGCAGTTTTCACCTTTACTCAAACTAAACATAAACATTCGAATACCTCTTTTTGATAAGCGTAGTTGACGACTGCAACAGTTCCAGTAAGATTTGTACCGATTGTATTCACCGATTTTAGGCATACACCTTGTTTGAATGTTTTCGCAATAAGACGCTCATTTGGATTGCCAATGTTTTGCCAAACATGACCGCCAACAGGTGTGAAATGTGTGTGCAGGTAAGTTGGTACGGCGAATGTTTGTGACGTTACTGTACCGGTTTTGCGTGGTGGTGGTGCTGGTAGCGTTGTAACGTACGATGCCTGATGGAAGCTGAAATGAATACTCGAAAATTCGATTTATCGACATAAACTACTAAGAAATACGTATATCTCGAAGAATAGTTCTGCAGCGAAAGATATTACGTTTATCTGAAATGCTGCATGTTAACTGCAACCGAATTTTTGCTGCCTATTTGAGTAGCTTTCATGTATCCACCTAGGTTGCGAAAGGTAATAGCCAACATTTACGATTTTTCGACTCGAATACTGCTTCATCTAATGCAAAAGCTCCGAAGCTATTGCCGAATTGAACTTAGTAATCACATGCCCCATCGCAGACATATGCGCAATTGTAAATCACTCAAAAGCAGAATAAATAAAATATGCTATAAACAACGACCAGTTTATTGCCTTAATAGCCAACATTTACGATTTTTCGACTCGAATACTGCTTCATCTAATGCAAAAGCTCCGAAGCTATTGCCGAATTGAACTTAGTAATCACATGCCCCATCGCAGACATATGCGCAATTGTAAATCACTCAAAAGCAGAATAAATAAAATATGCTATAAACAACGACCAGTTTATTGCCTTAGAAAATGTTGAATAGTTCGAGCCTCTTGTCTTTTTTTTTTTGCAAGAAGAATTTCCTTAACTGCCTTGGCAATATGCTTAGAGGCATAATTTGTGTAATAATGCCAAGAGCAAAAATTTGTGTCATAGCAATAAACTTAACGACCATCATTTTGGCAACCAAATTCTTTACGGGCATTAGCAGCAACTTTCTGGTTTCATTCATATTCGAGTCATTCAAACGGCAGGTCTGCTCGAGGCATTCGATCACAAAAATTATGGATGCATTGATTATGGAATGCTGAAATTTTCCTCATTCCCCTTTAGACTATCCGCCATCCTTTCTCAAGATATAACGTTGAAGATGTTCGCAATAAGTAATTTTTGCATAGAGAGCATGAAGTGATTCTTGCCAAACCGTTCAAAAGGGTTTCTTCAAAAAGCACAGGATAGTAAACCCCCTATTTTGCCCCCTTCTTACGATTCACCTATGAGCATTTAAGTGTGGCAACACTTAATAAACAGTTTCAGCGCTTCATTTTTTAAATGCACCTTTGAGCAAGTAATTTTTTAACGTTGTTCTATCTTTCAATGGCGTCACTTCACACTGAGTGAACTTTGTTTTGAAGCTATCAACTATGCGTTTATACCAACTGCGATGAGTCACGCCATAGAAAAAACCATCGCAGCATTTCGCTATCTATGCCCACTCGTTATGCTCTGCTGGCTATCACGCAAAATTTTTTCTTTCAAACCGAGAAGAATTCACTACTGCAAATATCTCGTTGGAACAACCGATGAGGAAAAGTTTGAATATTGGCCACTTATGCTGGCTGGCCTAGGCACGTTAAAATTACTGGATTATTAAAAATATATGTATAAATATAATCGTTGGATAGCAGCTTTTTTTGGTATTCAACTGACAAAGACAAGCGCGAAGACCAACTTCAAAGAAGAAAAAATATGACTCGCTATCAATGCGAAAACCACTTCGTAATAAATGACAAATGAAGAACATATGTACGGTCAAATAGACGTTATGCTCTCAACACTTTATTTCATATGAGGAGGTGACATTTCCGAATCTGACGCTAACATAATTAGGTATCGGTGAAATCCAAAAAAAGAGGCGCTGATTTAGGCAACATGTAGTAACAAGTGAAAAAATTTAGGTTCATTCGATGTCAAAATGATCAGCGACGAATTCTAATCGCTCTTGTGACATCTCACAATTAGGAGACCTTCTAACAACACACCTGCAAAATTCAGCCTCCCAACTGATGTACTCTTTTATTCTTTTCGATAACTTCAATATTCTTTTGAATAACTTCAACAATTTTTTTGTGATAAGGCCATATATGAACAATGTGAGGACATATGTGAGATATAAGGGTCCTTCCAAGAGTTCTTTAAGACGTTTAATTTGCGATAGGGTAAATAGATCCTTCTACGACAAACACCTTACGGATAAAAAACCAGCGAATTTATATTTGCTGAGGTATTGAGTAGGAAAATTTTAGCTGCAACTATTGTTAATCAACTTTGTGGAAGATTTAAATGAAAGCTTTATAGCGGATGCATATTTGGATTTTTATCAAAATATATCCCTATGGACCTAGCAATGCAACTACGGTAGGTCAAGCGCCAATTCCGATATATCCGTCGACCTGAAGAATTTTTCCCCGTGACGAAAAAATTCCTATTGAAATGTTCCGACATTCAAAACGAAATTACGAGATCAAGAAGGATTTCCGAATCAACGACTATTTCATTGTATCATTCATGTAATCTTCTTCAAACAATCCGGTTTAGACAAATCGGGGGTGTCTAGAGAAAATTTGCTCAACGGATTTGTCAACTCTCATAGGAACGAGACGGTAAACTCCTTATTAGCGGGTTATTATACCTTGTAATACCAACGAAATTTTTCAAGGGAGCTAGATTTTACCAGAAATATATAGCGCGATTTCCACACGAAACTCCGAAACATGCATATAATGATAACGTTTTAGTTTGATTGGCCAAAACATAACACAAACATTAAAGAACAAAGCACTGTGATGCTTTTCGATGTTTCTGCTGAAGGTCGGCATAAACATCTACGAAAAGGCTGGAGAGATATGGACAGAATTTGCAGCCACAAATTAACACGGTAACTGGCAAAATGGACATCCCGATGGAACCAAAGGGATCAGGTACGAAACAATTCGAAAATTGAATTTCTACTTTTTCCCTTACTTACACATGTAGCGTTTAGAAAACCTTTCATAACCTTTCATGCAGGGAATTTGCTCTGCATGGTAGATAGGTTTCCATAAGCTTTCTCAATGGAGATGGTTAATCCTCCTTGTTCCCTCTAGCTTTTTGGTTCCCTTCAACCATCAACAATATAAGTAAGTGCTCGGTAATGTTCTCAACAATGCTACCCTCAATATTGTTCCTTAGTGATGGCAAAGTTGAAGTTCTTAGGATTTGCGAGTTTTAGTAGATGAATGAGGAGCAATTGCTTGCAACCAATCAACGGTCAATAGTAAATATTCGTTGCGCTCCGTCATACTGTAACATCACCATTTTTAACAAGAACATCCACAAAAATATTCGCCTTATATAAGAATAAGTTTTGATGAATGCTTGCGAAAATAGCTTCTTTTTTCTCATGCGTTAATCGAAAACATGAGAAATTCAATTTTTTTTCTCGAATCTCTTATCACTTGTTTACTTGTTTTGAGAAGTGTCGAAAATGTCCACACGATCAATGCCAACCAACATTTTTCAAGGAAAACATCAACGTTCAACAACGGAAAAAATTTTCAACACTATTGTTGATTTTTAGCCGTGCGTGAAGCACAATTCTTTTACGAATTGTGTTATCCCTACGCACTTTTAATCTTGGAAGCGTCAACAGTTTTTTAACAAAACTAGTGGCGTATAATTAAGAATTTCGCAATTAATAAAACTTGTGCATATACATGCAGCTTAAAAAAACTTCTAACAAATATTAGAGGTCGCCAGCCGCTTAATGCCTAAAAAATCTACTCACTAGTATATGCAACAGTTCTTTTGAATGACTCTGTTCCCCCCTCGTTCCCACCTCCCCATTTCATGTTGTTTTATAGTACGAAGGGGCCAAAATGGACGAGGGAGCATAGACAATAAGAGCGCTTGGATTTCTTCATAGTGGCTCTAGAAGGATCAAAAGAAACCGAAAACAACAATGGTTTCGTTCTGTTGAAAGTAATCCACGAAACAATACTTCTCAACGTTATTCAAGCATATCAAACGCCAACATTTTGCACGCAATCGCGAAGCGGTAGACATTCTGATATTCGATGTCTAAGATTTTATCGTTTTATCATCAGTACTAAAAACAATTGTATAATGAAGAAAATATAAATCTACATAAATCGGATTGCTGTGCATATTACCGCCCCAGTTATATGAGATTATATGAGAATTGCTGAGGTGGAGGTGAAAAAAAGCGCCAAAGCTTCATGTCTAAAAGACACATCCTTCATGCAATGTATACTTTTTGGTAGACCCGCCAGTATACACTATGAGAATTTTTTTTTATCGGAAAAGCTGTCTATAAACGTCCTCATTTCATGCGAGAGTGAATCAAAAACATTAGTATTTATAAATGGTAGAAGTTTCAAAAACAGCTGATAGTAGTTTTATAAATGCTTAGAACACAAACCCTTTGAAATAGAGCGGTGGTGTTGTTCCGAAGATTTCATCATCCGGATCGCCAAACGAAACAAATGGGCGAATATGCACCAGATCCAAACCCAATGAGTCGGCGAAATGTACTGCTTTTTTGTCACTGTGACTGTTCGGTTTTTTCAACGCTGAACTCAGTGATACCGAGCGTTCACATCTGAAATAGATAGGAAAATTATCTCAGAGATGTTTATACTTGCATCTAAAAGTCGTTGTTCACAAAAAATAGCGAACATGATGAAGCATTCAGTCGATCGAGTCCTTTGGATCAAACAGTGGACAAGCGAGTGGCTGAAACTATTTCCTGTTGTTTTGCGTACCTGAATTGCATGGGGACATAAATTCTATCGTATTGATGGCGGATGAAGGTGCTTTCAAGTTGAAAGATATCACTTCATTGCTAAAGACAAGGAATCTCGAGTCGTATGTGAATAACCGTTTTCTCGTTCAAAATGCCATAAGCAAAAGCAGTTCTACGGCAGCTTTCTGATTTCTTGAGATTCTATAGAGGATATCAAACGAGAAACATTGAAGAAAAAGAATTGCGGAGTTGGGGAAGAAATGTCACTTTGAATAATGAAAAAAGCTTCAGAAATGTCCCGAGAAACGAAAAATTTCTAAGCCTTCCCGAATTAAGTCAGGCCAACTTCGATTAATAGCTTATTAAAAAACTTTAATGCATGAGTGATTCAGTGATTCAAATGGCATGATAGGCCGACAAACGACTTGCAGCAGCATACCAATTATAAGAGGTAACTGCCGTCAAAGTTAAGGCATCAATACCTCTGCAGCACTTCTTTAAATGATATATCGAGTGTGTATTACTTAAATTCATTTACTCGACCACAATATCGAATGTTTTTAGTGATGAAATTTTCGCCGGTTTATGCACTTTTATTTCTTTTTCGCATTGCGCAATTTAAAGGGCAGCAATCACAAGACACACGTGCACAATACTGCTCAGTTTACGAGTAAAGATCGAAATTGCTTAGTCTTGACAACCGGTTGCAAATAATCATTCAAATTTACCATTGTAAAGTGAATAATAGAAACAACAAAAATGTAAAAAAAGCTTCCGGTAGCTGAAAAACAAACGATCTATTTTCGCTGCGAACGTTCAACTTATATATATATATATATATATATATATATATTCGAGGAAAATTCTGTGGAATAAATCTTCTAAATTATGTCTAGCGCGAACGAATTCCTTCATCTAGATGATAAGGAATACGATAAAATACAGATCTATTGGGAAAGCTTCGCTGATGCATTAGGGCAATCAATGTACGTGAAAATGATAGCGTCTCTATCAGACTAGCTTTCTTTCCCTAATAACGGCAAATTATAAAACAAACTTGCGGCTATCAAGTTGGAAACTGCTTTCATGTCGGAATAGATCGCTAAACTGTACGTTGGATGGAACATAAATATCTTAGATCTATGTATTCACATGGGGCAATTTTTTGCTCAACTAAAAAATTTCTTCATAACTCAGAAAGATATTTCACCTCATTAAAAAGCATTGTGTTAGTGGTATAAGATGAAAAACTATTGCCCTGAAAGTGCGCTTATCCACATCAACTACATAAACAAAAGGGAATAAAAAGCTAAGAAGTATCCTCTTTGTAATATATTGGCTAATAAAGAAAATATTATCCTTTTATATGAATTATATTACGAGAATTACTATAGGAAAAAAAATTATATTAGGAAGTTGAAAAATTACAAAAAATTCTGGTTGAGGAAGATGTTGAATAAATCGAAGATCATTATTTAAAAAACATAAACCACTATGATTGTCACTTGAATTTATTTATATTATTCTTTTTAATATTGCGATCAAATTTCAAAATTTGCGAAAGAATTTGATCTTTCATTTATGGCGTTACCCCAGACAGTGGAAACATTCAGGTGTCGAAGGAATATTTTTGATACATAATGCTGACAAAGCTAAAAAAAAAGAAAAACGCAATACTCATTTTTTACTATCACATATAGACAATAAGAGCGAGGAAATTCTTTGAAGAGAAATTCGCGCAGTGTAAGAAAAAAAAATTCCTCTCTCAAACATCATAATCAAATATGTGAAATGAATGAGTCATCATTCTGCGAAATCTTCCTACTCCAAAAGAAACTCATTTTTGAGCGAAATGGTTTAACAAAAAAAAAGAAGGCAAAGGTAATTTCACAAAGTATCAAAGGACATACGAGAATATCTGTTGAGCTCATAGCGCTTACATATGCGGAAGATGCATGAGATAAGCGTGGTTTACTTCTTACGCAGCGCAATTTTGATTTCTTTTACTTTGTTTTAGCTTTGTTGATGCCGCATATTTTATGCCGATATCGATAAGGTGAGAAAAAATCGCCCCATGTATCTTCTTATTTTTTTTCGCTTACTTCCGCCCGATTCAAGCTCGAGTCACGCAACATTACTTCGGTCACGTTTTCCGCTCAACAGTAAAAAAAAATTCCAGATTCTATTCAAGTTTTTTCTTCTTCCATGTGATTGTGCGAGTCATACGAAAATATTTACAATATAAAATTGTTCCACTTGTTAACGGATCAATATTTCGAACAATTATATGTAAAAAAATGAGCTTTTATAGAAAAAAAGAAATTTAAAAAAACATCGATTAAGTAAGATCTTTTTTTTTCAGCTTCTTTAGAGAATAAAATAATAACATCTGAAATGGCTTATCTAAATGCGATGATCTTTTGTTTTGAATAGAATTAAATTGCGCGAAGAGTTTTCGCTTCCTGAAAGGCCAATGTCGACACAGAAAATAGTTTTGATGTTAACATCGTTGCAAATAGAATATTGATAATGACCTTTAAAGTGCAGAAAAAAAGTTCGACGATTGCCAATCATAAACAATTGCACGCTTTCGTTCTCAATCTTCCTAATAACAGCAGCCTTTCTTCACTGAGAAGAAACACTAAGATTAGGCGATGATTCTTTTTGGAATCTCTACCTTCATATAAACGTTAAAATTATTCGAGGTGGATCAGTACCATCAACAGCCATTCGTTTCGAGCGCTTTCAAGAACAAACAGAAAAGCCCATCCCAACTCTTCGATAACACTTATCACATATCAACGCATTTTACAAAACGATGTCACGATGGTGCTATGCGCGTATGACAAACCTTAATATATGGAGGTGTTCCAGATAACTGAGTTTTTTTACTGCTCCAGGTAACAGGAGAGCAGTGATATTTGTTTTTACTTTGCTAGATGAAAACGACTCGTTATCTACTTCTGCTAACTTGTATTCACAGAGCGCAGCACGGAAACATCATTTCTGCATGTGCATATCCCTTTCAGTTCGATGTTTTCAACAAGGCAATCGCTGAAATTAGAGTTTCGAAAGTTCCAAAATACAGCACAACAATATGACGGCTTCTATACGAACTTCCCAGCACATGTGCAAAATTGAAGAGAAAAATTTGGATATTGCATGTGCAAAAATTTGCATATGAGGCGTTTCTCGATTTGCTCAGTATTATGTCCATTTGACGCAATAAGAAAAATGAGTTAGTTGCCAGATATATACACGATAACTATTTTCCATATAGCCCGTCATATTATAATCAGAGAAGAAACGTTCACTCGAACGCTGCAAATAAAAACTTCAATGCTTATAATGACTAGCGTGTAAAACTGTTTCCAAGGTACCTTCCCAACATCGATAGAGCACACTCTCATGTTCACTCTTTTTTTTTCTTTTGTTTTTTTTTTCAGGTTTTGGAGGAGACGGCAAATAAAGAAGCCCCAAAATTGGAAAATAGATATGAGGTCTTTATTCCGCAGGTAGGAAACGTTTCCTCTTTGCCATATTTGATGACGTTTCAAGACCGAAAAAAGAAACTTGTGTTTGTTTATGACACAATTAATACAGTAAGCGATAAGAAACAGTCCAAACAATGTTGAATATTAGAGGTTGAAAGCATCAATTCCGCATACATCAGCAGGAGTTTTTTTTCTTTTTTCATTTTTTTCTTTTTTTTTGAAGAAGCAGATGATAGAGAATTGCTGAACGCAATGAAAGAATCGAGCAATATCTTTTCAGCGTCGTAAGAAAAGATACAAAGTGAACATCTACCGGAAGAAAGAGAACTGAGGCTTTTGTGATGTTCGAACTATAACGATCACCTTCATTTGCTATCTAAGAATAAATCTACTATCAATTTAATACTAGCGGTAGAGATAGAAGTCCAATTTTGCTAAAGGTTCGACCAAGAAGCCGGAAGA
>QEWY01002836.1:715685-797819 GCA_006503575.1 Baylisascaris schroederi
AAAGTTCAAAGATATATATATATATATATATATATATATATAAAATAAATGCAAACATAAAAAAGCAAACAAAATTCACACTGAACATAGTATGTAGAGATGAGAGGAGAAAAATTTGATGCAGAATGCGCAAATAAATGATTGCCTAGAAAATTGCACGCAGTTATAAAAAGCATCACCACCCGATGAGCTGGATCATTGGGATGCAAATTATGACAACTATTTCAACTCCTCTCCTTTTCCCTTATCTCGCCCCCCCCCTCCCCACCTACCCAACAGTGTCGTTAGCAATAACGTCATAGGCAGAATTTCAGTTACCACCAGGGAAGCATAACTTAACCGTCACATTGTAGTGATACCTGTAATCGCAACAGTGAATGTAAGGAACATTCAAACTGCCTTTTCGATTATTCCATAAGAAGATCACTGCTTTTCGATCGGCTACATTTTAAAGGAGACTAAGAGATTCTTCCCCAGTAGAATTCCGCTCGCATGGGAAGGACCTCTATCTGACACAGGTTTCTAATGTGTATCAATAGTAAAAAGGTCAACTCATCTGTATGGCAAGTATAGTGCACCTCAACGCTTTAGGTGAATTAATGATTGCTTGCGCAAATGCTCAAGAATGAACTTTTCATTTTTTGAAAATGAGCAAGGCTTTTGATTAATCAAAGATTGTTATATGAATAAAGTGACTACATTGTCTGTTACTACAAAATCAGGACATAAACGACACATTAAACCATTAAACGCACAACTAGGCACCTAAGAGTCGACAGTTCAGAGGCGTTTTTCAGTATGTTGTAATATCATACAAACTATAGCCACAGAGTAAGGAGAATTTCCAACCATCAAAGTAATAAATGGAAGGAGAATATCATAGTACTTGTGACTCGCTTTCACTCTTAGCAAAAAAAGAATTCCTAACCAAATGGCATGCAATTACAAATAGAAAATGTCCCGGGAAGTTTAAACCAATAAAACATTTCCTCTTTCCTGAGAAAACAAATCACCTAACCCACTCTTCAGCGAGAGTTATTAAAATTGATATGTGAGAATATTTTAATTACTCGGCCACTTTATCAACCAGTACATATGCACGAAGATGACAATCTCATACCGATGCGTATATGAATATTTACATCGGTCTGATGATTTTGTCATTCCACCTGAAGGACAAATGAGGAAAAAATTACAAAATTTAGAGGTATGATATGATCGAGTGCGGCATTTCTGCATCCAATACATCACGAAGAGCTAATGACGTCTAAATGTTCGAGTCATTCGTAAACATTTCCAAAGTAGCCGCATTTTAGTTTTTCGTTAATCACGAAAAAAGATGGGAAAATAAAACATTTGTTAACGCTTTGGGATAGTCAGAATAGTTGAAATATATAAGCGCTAGTGCGCATATTTGAATAGCTGCTGATAATGTACAAGAAGATAGTACAAAAGGAATACATATCGGGCTGACCAATGTGATACTCTTATCGTCCTCTTTGAAACTTATATTGCATTGAACAGTATTGCATTGAGATCCTCAACAGCACTGCATAATATCATAGTTGAAGAATACCCCTTTGAGCATGCTTAGAACAACGCGCACACTGAGAATGCATAACCCATTCCGGCTACATCACAATCGAGCTGTGCTCTAGACATTTGAGCATTATCGATACTGTACTATTATCAGCTGAAGAAAAGCAATAAGAGATGTATGGAACTCTATGGAATAAACATCGTTTTCATATACTTTTTCAATAAATACGCCGAAAGAATTTGTATGGAAGCAGCGCATTACATCAACTACTAAGGACTGTCGACAAAACAAGTTGGAATATTTCAATGTAATGCGTATCAATCGCATGTGACATAGCATCAATCAATGTTTAAAGAGTGAAAATTGAGATGAGCGAACCTTGCACATGGTGGTGGACTTGGTGATGGACTTTCAGTTATTGTCTCTTCGAGTGTTGAATCGGTGCAGCAACTTGCAGCATCTGAGAAGAAGCCATAGTCTTCCATTGAGAACACTTCACTCGGACAACATTCTGAATCTGTCATTCTCTGCGATCGTGCCCTATAAACTTCCCCCGATCAATTCTCTGATATATATAAATATGTATACATATATATATATATATATATATATATGCCGAACATATGTATACACACATATATCGAATATATAATCTGTATACTCGCATAATACGTGGAACTTCACCAATTTTTTCTCGCCTTTAAGGCAACTTTCTATGAAAGTGTGAATTTCCCTGATTCTTCGTTCAAGAACATCTAAAAGACTGATCGGTGGAGATCGAAATTCCTGAAGGAAACCACGAATATTCGAAGCGCTTTTCACCATACAATTTCCGAGTTCTTTAATCAAACGCCTTATTCTCTATGATGCAAACGCAACATCACCTGTTGCAAACAAACACCCTATCACACAATGTGCAAACGCAACCAATAGAATCACACGTCATGAATAAATGAAAAAAATGGCATATGGGTACGTTAAAAAAAAGGATAGCATATGGGTGGTTCGAACGGTAGCACAACAAGCATATGAACAAATATTTGAAAGTTGAGAGAGGGAATGTGGAAAGTGGCTGTTTTCTATCGTTCATCGATGCTAATTCTTAAGTGATTCTGGAAGAGAGTAGCAATTAATATATCCTATTGATTATACCCATAAGATAGCACAAATGGTGATTCAGACAGAATGCTGTACGTTGCAAAATAAAATTTAACACATGCGAACAACGGAAAGTGATAGAGAGGGAGAGAAAAATAAAGAAGAATACTTCCGCAATCAGTTTTTATGAAGGAAAATGCATTTGCACCAGACAAATCTTTATATCTCTTGTTGGCGTCATTCAGATTTCTCGCGTATAAATTCAGTCCATTAATGAGGATTTGCAGAGATCGGACTTCTCTTGCAAAAATGACTCTCAAATTAGGCATTTTTCCTCAATAATCCGATAAGTCATGGAATGTGCATATTACTGCGATATTATTATCTAATAATTCCTCAACGATTACATCTAAAACAGCACTCATCAGATGCGTTCACTATCCGTACATGTGCTAAAAAAATTTGTTTTCTGGCATAGACGTTTTAAATGAACTATTTGAGAGACTAACGGTTAAATTCAATCAAATATATATATATATATATATATATATATATTATATATATATACAATAGAATACGTCAGCCAGAACGGAAGTGAGTGTGCTGACTCTAGGAATGAAAGCAGATTGAACGGGCTAGTTAACCGGCATGGTGCAATTGAGCCGCACGAAGTGATGTGCAAGATGCGAATAAAGAATGGATGAAGCAGAAGCGAAAAAGTACATGACGTTGTATTTCCGAGGAAATTACATCATAAACCTGAGAGGAAGATCAATGGAAGATGATCGTTTTTAGGAATGAAATAAATTTTTCTGTAGGTGCCCCATTTTAAAGAAGGAAATGCATGCTGCAGCAAAAGGTTGGTAGGTTGTGGTAGGTTGAAATCGAAATTCCGACATTCGAATTCCCGGCCAGAAATCGGTATAGTCGGGTCCACGAACTTCTGTACCCTGGAAGATTCCTCCTTTGCCTTAAACAGGTTGAAGCAGTGTAAGCAATAACACTTAGTGCAGCTTTAAATGTTCATCGTGTTATAAATCTGTACCGAACATACGTGGGCAAGGGCAATCATGCGAAACGAAATGGAATTGAACGAAAGAAAAACAGTAGTTACATTGAGAGAGTCACATTCACACGTTCGAAAGAGCGTGTTCAAACATCATTTCCAGTGCTGTTCTCCAGGTTTGTATTTACAGAGTACAACATGACGGAGATAGACCTGTCTGTGTGCATTTATGTGCGCGCATATTTGTGTCTGTGTGGGTATCTGTAACGAGATCTCAACTTGGTTACTAGCAAAAGGAAATGCGTGGCTGCTACAATGTAGAACATATGATGATGCCTTTGACATCATTTTTTTTTCAATTAAACCTATCAGGTTTGAAGAAAGTTACACGCGTTTCAATATTGAGGAAAAATTTGCATATTCCTTACGACAGCAAGATCTCCATTTGGTGCTAATCCGGTTGTAGGAATGCGGAGCGTTTAAGAAAAAACAAACGAACTAAACAAAACAAAAAAAAAAGAATAAAAAAAAATATGCGAGCGGTTTGTTCAACTAAAAGAAAATAAATGTATCATTTTGCTTATCTACTTTCTCTTCGTAACTTATCGAATCGGCTGATTAGAAAACGAGAATATGAGACGCGCTTATCGCGTCATTACGCTGATATTCTATCATACCTGTCCAAAATTATCACTCTCACCTGAAGAATGTCCACTGAAATACGAGCCTAACTGCAGTTCGAGAATTAGTAGAATCGGAAGCATGAAATTTTCTAAAGAGAGCCAATGCAGTGAGATAGTCTCTAACACCGATCTTCATGTAAACTCGTCAATTTCCCAAGACATTGCAGGCATTTAAACATTCATGAATCTTTGGAGGCTTTTTGGTATTAAACGCTTTCAACCAGCTGCTTTCTGAAAGTATTCCTTTGTACATGACATAAACGGGAGGTCGATTGATTTCAAATATGGATACACAGTCATACATTTTCAATATTGTTGCCAAATTACGCTACTGCCTAGTTTCAACAGCATGATTGCATAACAGCATTTAGTGGCCGAGCTTTTCATCTTTATTTCTTTGCAGTCATCTGCACTTCCATAACGACTCAATTTGTTCCGGCCTCATTAGAGGGCGACACTCATTACAACTACCCTGTTTTTTTTCGTTTTCTGCAATTTGTGCTTATAGAGTTTAGATCAACTTGTGCCACTGTTCGGCGATGCATGCGACGGATTATGCGTCGTAAAGATACCAAAAAACCAAGATTATAGATTGCAAGCATGATCTTTATAAATAGCGACTGCTCATGTATAAGACGAATCATGCTAATGGTGCCTACGAGGGGTCTCATGAAGAAACATTATCAAATACTCTTTGAATGTTGAACATGGAATTGGGAGGAAGTTCGATGCGTTAGAGAAAACACTTCATGAAAACAGCTGCAGCTATAGAAACAGAAAACAGGTTTTATTATCACATGAAAGTTGGGAAAAAAACTTTCACGCATTTTCCTGCGAGCCAATTTGAGAAAAAAAATGGAGAAGCGTGGGACTCTTGGCAAAGTTTCTAAAAATTTGCCTTCTTAAGTTAAGGAATGACACAAGCCGAATCATTCTCATCTTGCAATAAATTGAAATAATAGAGATCAAAAAAGTATAGTAAAGCAATACTGATATTCATTTGAAAAAAATAACAATCAATATAAAAGTCGTTGAAATCGAGCCAAAAAAATGTGAGCAAATCGGCGAACAGGCATTGAGATAGGCGCCCGCAAAGAAAAGCGGAATCATCAAAAATAATCTGCACAAAACAACACCGGCAATGGTGTTTTGCTTCTGTAACGCGAGCGTGTATATTGCACTTGTTTGCAAACACTATAGCATTGCGGCTGGTGACGTTTAATTCGGGGCTGAAGCTTCGAATTGCAGACAGCTGTTGCCGTGTAAACATAGCTGCCAGCTTCTATGCTAACCCCATATTCTCAGCTCTAATTAGGCGGATTTGTACAGTCAGCACAATAGTCAACATTGAGAGGATAAGTTCATTAGCTCACAGAGTTTGTCTGAAGTGAACAAATCCTACTGTATATACGTCTTAGATTTGTTTCAGTCTAAATATTAAGCGGAAGACAAATAAAAAGAATGAAGTGAATATGTGCTGTTTGTTTTGATAATATGGCATAAATAGGCCAATAAAAGTAATAATTAATGATGATTTATATTAGCAATAGAAGAGACGCTATGCATATTTGGAGTGTAAGACATAAAGGGGAAGAAAGCACACGCCCCCTGTCAAAATATGTATTCGCCCCAATTGGTGTTTTGATTTATTTGAATGGGCAAATAAATGAAAATGCAACATGAAAATTTCTGCTATATATTTTATGCCTTATAATTTTAGAACAAAAAAAGGAATATTGAATAAATGCATTCATTTTTGCAAATATGTATGACTACGATCATGATATGTAACATTAGAAACAAAAAAAAACAAACAAACATCGAGACACTCTTGTCAAAAACAACGAGAATGTAACATTAGAAAAAAACAACATTTCATCGCAAGCAATTCTTACTATCAGCAAATCGATTACGTCCACCTATATCACCGCATCGACTTCGACGATACCATAAACGAAACGAGATGCCTTGCTGAGTTCACTAAACACAATTGAAATGACCGTTCAATTAGATGCGATGATTTGCCGACATGTAGGGTATTATGCTCAAAGGTCAGTCATTGATAACGAGGCAAAAACGAAGTAGATTGATATGAGAAAGATCAATGCGATTGAGAAGAAAATAAACGCTAGATGAATGGTTAATTCTCGAAAGCTTTTGTGGTCAAAATGAAACGAATAGTGATGCGATCTCAACGACCGATGCGATCCGGATTGCGCAAGCGACGCTTTTTTTGGGCTCTAGCAGATTTTGCACTGACTAAATAAAAAATACATTGCATATATGGAATACTCCTAGCAACTAAATGAATATGAATGCAATAGTGGATATAACATCACGTATTTTAATATACATGTATGTAAGAAAATGTTGCGCAGTGATGACCGATCGCATACAAGAAGAGGTGTTGACAAAGGTAATACCAAATGGAAGGGAGGTAATAAGTTGTGCGGTGTGCTTCAGAGAAGAATAAGACAAAAAAAATTTAAAGTAACAGCAAAAGGGAGTGGAAAGAAAGAGAACAATTAAGATAAATGTGAAATCTCTTAATAGATGTTGGAATTTCAAGTAGAAAAGCCAAACGTATTCAGAGGAGTGGGAATTTATAACTAACAAAGATTTTTGAAAGAATAGACAATCGAGGATAATATTTTTGTTGTTCTCTCGAAATGTGCGGAATATATAGAGCAAGCGTAAATGTACATTCTAAACAATCTAATTCCTATGTAAAAAGCAAAAAAGGCAATGATAGAAATGAAAGGTGCTACCAAAATGTTTCGAGTCAATCGAATGTAAGTGCATATACGAGTACCAAAGACTGCACTTAAGTATGAGAGGCTTTCATTCTGGAAAAAACCTATTTGAGAGTTCAATTCCAGAAAAGAGAATGTCAGAAGGGTGAAAGAGAAAGGGTGAGGAATAAATAATCAAATTTTTACAACATAAGAAATTATTGCCAATGTATTCCTCCAGACAAGCATAAATATTCCACAGAAAGACACAGCCTTTAATTATTGATCGTTTTTGCTAAATTACTCAAAATATGATTATATTCAATCGTTGCTTTTTTTCCAACCGCTAACGATAATCGCCGAATATACAAAAAAAAAAAAAAAACACGCAATCAAAAATAAATAGAGAAGCAAACAATGAAGTCCCACTTATGTTAAAATTAAAGTCGACAAATTGCACGTGGTGATCATACAAAATGAAATAGCAGTTGCAGCGTATTTGCTGTTATCAAGCAAATAATATGAATTTTGCGACATTCATATATGTACGTGCGACACACGTGAATGGCACGTGTATTTTGCCCGAAGGGAGGTGATAAGGAACCGCATAAAGGAGTGGTTTATTGAGGTGAACGCCGCCGGTATTCAACGAGTCTTGAAGTATTGCCCTCCCCATTCTAATGAAGTGCATTTTGATAGATTGCTATACGGATTGTGCAGCGATATACACGTCGAGGTCAAAGGCGTTCGTCTCATCAACAGAGATCAGCAAGAAAACCTAACCATTTGTTTTCTGTAAACAAACTAATAGTCGTATTGCTCCGCATTCATTGATGTAACTCATTTTTATGCGGAAGAAAATATGCTTGTTGTGATGAAGGGATTTTTCAAGTTTTTAGTTCGAGTTTTTATTTCCTTCTTTATGGGAATAGAATATTCTGAAATAGCTGTATGAAACCTATACACTATATTTTGAAAGGTATTCCTAACAAAGTGCACTTTGTGAGGTACAAATCCGCAAAGAGTTGAATTTTTTTTATTAAAACATCAAGATAGCTGAAGGCTTTTTCGGCGGCACCGCTGTAAATTCCTAAAGCACCATTTCGCAACGTTATTGTTTTTACTCTTCCGTTCGAAGTTGGCCAATATTCGAGAGCCTTAAAGAAAAAAGCAACGCACCTGCCCGAGTGGCGTCATTCGGCCACAAAAAATTCAAGGCGATTGATAACTTGAGAATACAGTTTGCCATGAGGACCTATGTAACCTGCCAGCTGTCTTTATTTCGCAGTGTTTCGATGACGTTTCGAGGAAAAATATTCCTTGGAAATTACCACTTTTAAAATTTCCTTCCGTATGTTCGAAGAGTTGTTTTTATTGTGCTCAGATTTTGTACAGAAGTCGATGCGGTGACCGTTTTGCCTCAAATTTTGTTGGTCGTTCGAAATAAACCGTCGGTTTCATTCAAAAATGCTCGATTTTCTCGGTCATTTCCGAGTGGACACTGTCCACTACAAGGAAGTCAGTAGAAGCTTAATGCAGCGACAGATGCAGCAATGAACGCTATTTGAATTAGATACGGATATGCTTCGAATATTCCCTCTCTCTAGGAAAATGCTTCATCAAAAAGATGATTAATTTTCAAATTCTTTTCAAAAATCTCTTTCAAAAAATTTCTTCGAAAGTTAAAGTAGTTGTTTAATATGCAAAGCGCTTGAAGTAGAACGACAATAATTATCTTCGTTTATTCTACCAATAATAAATTAGCAAAGTTAGCGGAAGCATGCTAACATGAGTGGAATAAAACTTGTGTGGGTTTATTATTCTCATTGCAGAAAAAAAACTAAGCTCAAATGGCTGCATTCATATGCAACTTAATCGGAAGTTTTCGTATTTAATTTCAGTGGATGAAAAGTTGCAGTAATAGAGCTTGTAGATAGAACTAGCAAATTGATGGTAATGTTGATGATAAGTAGTATTGCAAAATTAAGCGATAAATAAGCAATAAATTCGTGCCGGAGAAGATGGAAATTATTGGTGCGAAGAGCGACTAATCCCTAAGGCACTATCGGAAATGTGGTAGTACTGTGTAATGTTATGTTGGATATCGCTAGGCAGTATTTATAGTGATCGTAGCAACCAGTAATAGTAACAACAATACAGATGAGCGATAGGAGTTGCACGGAGTTGATAGCTGTTAAATATAGATGCTTCTAAGGAAGACTGATCAAATACTATTATGGTGGATGCAATAATAATTGCTACAGATGATAGTGACAGCTGCAAGTGGATATATTAGTAGGTAGCGCTGAAATACTATTATCTAATTCCAGATCGAGCATCTGTAGTAGGTAGCTTCAAACTTAACTACAAATATAGTTACTTCCATTAATTGGAAATTTTTAGTGATTGATTTCCAGCATGATAATTCTCGGTGGGAAAATTTTTGCGATTCTTTGTCCCATAATTAACCACTGAATACCATCCACATCTGGTGGTGAAAACGAGGAGCCTAAATTCTGGAAACTAGTAACCCTTTTCTTCTGTGGAAAATCGCGACCTCAGCATACACCTGCGGCGTTTAGCATTACTTATTTTTGCAACGATATACAGAGATTCTACAAGGAAGATTCTTTTGAATTAAGCGCCAATCATCCGAAAGCATATAATGAGGGTACCTTTAACTTGTAGGCAATCTATCCCTTCAAAGCACCTCTCCTGCTGCAATAATCGACTAATACTTTTCATTTGCCTTAAATTTAGTTGGAGACGAATTCTGCCCTACAATCAATGTTTCTTTTACTGTAGAACTTAGGTTTTCATTTCAAAAGACTCTCATTGCTTTTGTTTCATAATTAAAGAAAATGTGGTAATAGAAAGTTGCATCTTTTTTAAGCATTTTCTTAGAGACGTATTTAGGAGATATGTGCTTAAATCCGAGAAACAGGATCACTTATCGCCTGAGAAAATGTGAGAACTGCTTGCGTGCTGCTTGCTCTTCCCCCTCCTTCCCCTTCCGGTTATCTTGAATATTCTCGCAATGAAAAGAAAATCGATGCAAATGAAGTAATGACATCAAGGGAGTTGGTAAAGTTGCCGACACATCATTTTGTCATTCTATTGGTACCATATGAGCGTCAACAAAAACCTCTCTTAAATTCAATTTCCCAAAATGTTCTGACAACATGAGCACCACCATTATATTGCTATTGACTCTTATTGAGCGTGCGTTTACCTATAGGCAGGTGCTCACTGACATGAAACATGTTTAGAAGTTTGGTCGCAATTATTTTAGAAAAACTGCGAAGTTTTTTTTTTCCTTTTTTTAATATGAAAACCAGTGTCGTTAGTGAAAAAATGAAAGTAATGTAACACTAATGGGTTTCGCATTGGTATTGCGATACTTTCATCACGGCAACTAAAATATTGACCATTAGGAATGATCAATGGAACAGTATGAGCGGCAGCTCTTAATGTGCTCAACAGCTGTGACTGATCATGTCAGTTGCTATTTCAAATGGCTTTCACGTGAAATTCCACACATTTAACCACTGATAACAACGGATAAGCTCTCTCGATTTGTGATTCCGACATGTCCACGTCTATGCAGACGATGGCTTGGAACAGCAGCAGGAGACGTTCATTTCCTGCTCCCCTCTTTCTCTCCTCCTGCTTCATAATTACTTCTTCCGGCTTCCCGGCACTTTGCGCTTGGTAGTAGGCGCCGCATCCACCTTTCCCGATGCTCTAAATCTCCGACGTAAGAAGCTTTCAGATATTTTGTGCGCCCCCTAGAGCGGTCTCTCAAAACCCCGAATATCCAGTAGTCGAAGTTCCCTCCAACACTAGATTTTCAGTGGCTTCTTTCTGCGGGAGTCCAAGCACATGGAAAATTTGTGATGATGAGAAGTGATGGCTATAGCACGACTAGCCCTAGCCTATAGAAATGATTTCTTGAAGTGTGTCAAACTCGAGCATCCATAAGTCATCAGGAGGTATATAAGGGTTATTTTCCAATAAATATAATATTCAGCCATCAAATAGATGACAGAAGTTGTCGGTGGAACGAATCAGCTGAAAGTCATTAAAAGAAATTAATTAGTATGAGACGAGCGAAATATTGCAAAAGCA
This sequence comes from Baylisascaris schroederi, assembly GCA_006503575.1. NCBI lineage: Eukaryota > Metazoa > Nematoda > Chromadorea > Rhabditida > Ascarididae > Baylisascaris > Baylisascaris schroederi. Next base: position 726,873 of record QEWY01002836.1, read on the forward strand.
CTGCACTGTTCAAGTTTATGGTGATATTGCATCATTGTTGGAATAGTGAGGAATGTTGAATTGTTCGAGAAGAATGCTGTGGAATGCAAATGGAACAGAAGTGAATAGAATGAGAGTGAATGTTAAGAGAAGATGCCAATCAAGAAAAACACAAGCTGCACTCTTCGTCAATGAGCTATGGCGCCATCTTGAAGTATACTTTTGTCGCAAAGTCACCAACATAAGCATTCGTATTCTCAGCAGCAAAAGTGATGTTTGCAAATCTTTGCAAGAAAATAAACACAACTCTTAAGTAAGCAAAACAATTCGGCATCATAAATGCAACGAAGTGAAGTCGCTGAACAAAATCTTCTGCTGCTATACAGATGAACAAAGTTGCTAATGTTATGAATGTCATGATTTTGAGAAGATGATCTATGTTGGAGTTTTGTGATCGAAACCAGCTTGGACAACGCGCTCAACCTCTCGTCTCTATTGTTGAGAATCTCTCTCGGACGGAAATTGGTCAAATTTGAAATCGATTTTACTATATTTGCCGAAAAGCACTCATTGTCCCCTCATTTTTTCAGATATTTAGCATGCGAGTTTAGCTGAGGCTTTTCGACCTCGGTAATATGCACACGTGTAAGACAACGTGCTTTCGACGACAACACAGCTAGCAAGGATTGAAATGCAAATCTTACATAGTTTCGACACATTTTGCACATTAATGCTTCATATGCGCGGAACTAAGAACGAAATATATGAGTCTGAAATATTAGAGATTCGCTAAGAGTGTATAGAAATCGGCAAACAAGCACATAATTATGAAGCTCAACAAAAGAATACCGCATATAATGCTCCTTTAAGAGTATTTTCAAAGGCTTTTATGCTGTGAATATAAGATTTGCTTTTCAGCGGAAAAATGTCCCAAAAAGAAAACTATACGCATTATGGAAAAACAATTTTTTCATGACCACAAAAAGTTTTGGGAAGCAAATAGTGATTGAATATTTGCATTATTTGAAGAAGACACAATCGCATGAAATGTGAAAACACTGAATATGCCATTAGGACGTAAAATTAAATCAACATGACGTATATTCACACATTTGAGAGCGCCAATAACTAGCAACACAACGGTACTAGGACTGCATTGATTAATAGCTTTCACTTACTTCACTCTCACTTCAAGCACATCTAAAATGTCGCAATGTGCCTAACGAATTTAGATTCATTTACATCGCTATCGCTGCCCATATCACGATTTGTGACCACAAATTCGTATAACAATCTTCTGGGTTCTTTTTTTCTTTTCAGATTGCTGATTGGTTTATAAACAGGCTCCGTTATATGGGCGTGAGCTGATATCTGCTTAGAAATGTGGAACAATTCCTATAAATACTGAATATCTGCCTCCGTTCACCTCCATTTTTCGAGTACCAACCTCGTCTTAGTCGATAGAAAAATAAATGAGCATAGACGTAGCGGAACGAAACTTTCAAAAGTGTCTTCAAATAAGTTTGAAATGAATATTACAAGCATATGTGAAGGAGGCGCTCAAATCTAAAACAGTATTCAACGGTCGTACGTTGTAGTCCGATAACAGACGGTAATAAATATATTCGATAAAAGTAGAGGCGCTGTATAGCTCCATACAACATGTTGCATTAGTTCTCAGCGCTACTATTGCGGTACAAGTGTAGGGTACACTAATCGGCTGCAGATCATGTGGGAATAATGTGTCCTGCAAAGTGAGTAATAGAAAGTCAAGAGCATAGAGGTAGATCAAACGACTGCTCAGTACGCATCGAGAGGTTAGCCGGAGGCAGAACCAGGAGGATATTGAAGGATTTGATGTGCACGTGTATTCAATACAGCTTCTAGACTGATCTTCAGGCCGCGTGCGCACACGGATGGCCGTTGAAGCGCGCGAGGTGATCACCAGCAGGATGGAGCTACTGCGGGATCGTCCCTTGATTCAAGCTGTCCTAGCGTCCCTTCGTCTCCTTCATGTTTGTCACATCATGGTAAAAATGCAGTAAACTGTTCGCCCTCTATGACGTTTATCTCGCAAGTCACCTTGAGAGCGCACATCCTCAAGGAGACCTGGATGACTAGACAAGAAAAAAGGAACTAATATTTACGCAAGTGCGTTTATAAGAATCGTTTTAACGAGCAAGGCACGATTTTTGAACCTCAATAATTTGAACATCTCTAAGCGGTCGTATGCTAGTGCAATAACTCAGGTGACCAAAGCATAAAATATGCAAATTTTTGGCGCAAACAGTTGTCGCAATCTTCTAATATGAGCAATTAATCGCGCATTTGCTCAACTACATGACAGATGGTTTCAAGCGAGGAAATATGGCCAATATGATGTCACCAATTACAGATGAGTGAAAGATAATATTACCAGCCAGTCTAAAACTGAAATTTATAGTTAACCTTAAGATAGCACTGACAGCTAACTGAAGACTATATTCGTGTTCTAAATGAAGATAGCGTTCACCGTAAGCCTAAAGGCGACATTCCGTATATAGCGAAACCGGCAGGAGTTCATTTAACGCTCAGAATGAAAGGATGTTTGCATGAAGTATTGTTGATGCATGCTTCCATTTGTAAGTCCTACATATAGAGAAGGGATCGACAAAAACGAGAGAAGCCATCGAAATTCGACGCTTCATTGGAATGCATGAAATGGAAGACATGCGTAGACACTTCTAGGTGAAGGCGCTTCGCCGCGCCAATATTTGTTCACGTTCGTCGGACAAATCCGAATCACCACATTTGCCCCCCCCCCCCTGAATTGAAAAAAAAAATTTTCCTCAGGCAGGTTTCTTGTAAAGCATTGCTTGTGGGAATCTAGTCCATAGAGCAGCGTTTAAATTCTCTCAAATCAACGATTAAGGCATCGTCGAATTGTCATCTCGGAAACGTAATGCATCTTTTCTCTACATGAAATCATTCATTCTCGCTCAGCTACTGTTGAAATAAAATTCACAATCATAGCAAAACGAGTCAACGAATTTTGAAGTTGAATTCAAAAACATTGAAATAGAAGGCTAAACGGTTGAAAATTCTCACGAAAACTTTTAGCTCTGTACATCTCAGCGAATCCAACAACCAACGAAATATGTTTCTCGATAAAATATTTCTATGAGCCAAATATGCGTAGATACGATCATCTATACAATATAAATGAATATATTCGTTAAGTGGAAGGTATGATGTGCATTGGATAACCTGTCCATGATTGATGTCTTTTTTCGTATGCTCTCATTAACGGAGAGCGTTGAAGTCGAAGTCATTCATATTCATAAGATTTTCTTACCAGTAAACTTACCTTAAGCACACTTATTGTATACACTCACGATATAAATAGGCGAAAATTTTGTTGGTTAAACCATTTATGCAAACCACTCAGGAAGTGTAAATGTTGAAATTTATGAGAGGCACTCCCTTAATTTACTTCTCATATTTTATTCTGGTTTAGTGATAAAAGAAGCTTCTATGGAAAACATAACAGATGATACGTTTCTCGATTCACCTGCGTAAACTTTTCGGAATAAAAGCTAACCTAGTGCGTTGAACTCATTTCATTGATAAGGCGCTTCAGCGTCGAGTACTATATAAAGTGTTTGCTCGGTTGAGGGAAAACAGCTCTAAAGTAACTAAAAACTTAACCGCCGGCATTTTGATAGCGAAAATGGGTAATTGAAGGTGTAACATTCTAATAGGCAACTAAAAATATAACTTTCTAAATTTTCAATGCGGAAGTGCCATAAATCTTCTTCAATGAAATTACCTAGCAATTCCACATGGAACCGTCAATAAAGCTTGATAGAATTCATGAAAATTTTTTTACTTATAGAATTTCTGAGCGCACTATAAGGGAGATAATTGTGAGATGCCGTTAAAGAAGCGATGAAGAGATCTAACCACAGTTCCATAACCGAACATAGAATCAAGGGTTTGTTAAGAAGTAATTTGTTGACAACCGAAATATTCCTGAATGAATAAATGCGAAGTTTCAATGTTTTCGATCAACTGGAATGATGGAATGTAGTGTAGATACTTTCACAGCAAATTTTTCTCAAATCACGATGTACTGCCCGATGATGAGCATCCCATTCATCCTGCTACATCAAAGACCCAGTCGAAGAGGAAATCAGTCATACATGTCCTCAATTATTGCTGATCTCTTCCAGCTCGCTTCCGCGCCTCATAACTCCTAATATACGGACTTCAAGACTAGCAGATATGCAATGTTCAAAACATGGAAAGATAAACGGCTAATACTGATTTAGCAGCTGAAAAGATCGTAGTTCGGCTTCTTATGAAATTTGCATAAACGACCGAGCTAAATAACGCGTCAGAGAACACTATGAACATGCATCATTTCTTCGCCAAAAAAAGGAAAACTATAGCACAAGTACAAAACAGCTGAAGAAAAAATTAAAAGGCGATTATAGGAAGGTGACTTATGAATTCAGGAATTCGGCCCTTTTTTTCGTAGATCTCTTTTTCGGCGTTTTTGTCCAATATTTTTTTCATCGTGCCTGGAACATAAAAAAGGAAATAGCTGCTATATTAGACGAGTAATTCACGCCTGTTCACAACTATCGACTAGAATCAAAATAGCAATGCAGAAGCAAAAAATATCTTCATTTCACTATACGCGCTCGACGCTGTAATATCAGCTGACGTTCTACAATTGTCAAAACAACGAACGGAAGCAATCTGATCCACTTCATTGATGCTATGAAAAACGATTTTTGCCTGCAGAAAGTGAGTAATCATAAAATGATGTGCGAGCAATGCTCATAGGTACTCATTCATTTCACGTGCATGAAAGAGCAAAACGAGAGTCGAAAAAAATCCGTACCATTTTGTGATGGCCATATTGAAGGTGGAAAATTATAATGCACGATTATATAACGCATAAGTTTCATCCCATTAAACACTAAGGAATTTAGAAATTAAGTTATAACAATAGAGTCTTAAAGAATTCAGAGTGGCGTGGAAAATGTTGGAGACAAAGCTTTCCATTGATCGCTAAAATTGATCAATTGAAGAGTCATTAGCGACGCTGAAGAAGTAAGGTTAGAAAATTCTTTGAACGTAGTGATATTGAGTTTATGACCGACGATGTTACACTGAATTCTGTGGGGCAATACGCATCACCATTCAATATCGAAATACACTATCGTACGCCGTGAAACTTATATGGAGCAACGCACTTTTGCTAAAATCATTTGCACATACCCTCTAAAAGATTTGTAAGAGTGCTATAAAAAGGCGAAATTTATGCAAACGTTCAAATATGATGGAACAATGAAGAGAATCACGCAACATTATAGCTCTACTAAAAATTAAATGAATAAAATTGCTAGCAAAATCCCGATTATGAACACGGAAATATTTCAGCAATTTGCAATAGCATTTTCTTAGCTTTCATAAGATCAGGGAAATCAGGCGAAAAAGAAAGCTAGGAATATTAGTGGGGCTGATTTCAATTGCAAAGGAAGCGGTATAATCACTCGTCGCATTGTTGAAACGAACCCAACGTCTCATCAATCACTTTGTGCTTGCGAGCATTCGTTCGCTTTGATCAAAACACGATGTGACAATATTCAAATAATATTAGTGTATGGAAATTCGTTTCATATATTACTTGAATAACAGCCCTATTCTGTGCAATAATAAGCAAGTTTCATTCATGAATTAAATTTGGGCTCAATTGATCGTATTTGTCATAGAAATCTAATAAAATTGACTCATCTCATTTATGTTATGAATGCAGCTCTTTTGGATAGGAAAATGTATCACGCTGTAATCACTCATTCTTACGGTCTTAGCTTTTGCAATCGACTTCGTAATGTTACGTATGAGGGTAATAGAGCCTGAAATCACTCTCCCTTTATTTTTCCGACGACAGTTGTCTGAGGAAGAATTCGTTCGAAAGCGAGAACTCTCAGCTGCTTAGACGATTTACCGTTAGGTAAGTTCCATTCAGAAATTCCCATTTGAACATAGCCGAGTAGAAGAAATTTATTTTCCATATTCATTCGCTACAAACGGCAATATTAAAGCTGAACTTACGGCAAATGGAAGCTAAAGGACATTCAGTAGAAATAAAAAGACAGTAGAAATCAAGTTAATTGTGAGTAAGAAACATCACTGCTGTCTTTCGAGACGATGTTTTCTTTATGGTGTCATCATTATTCATGAAACAAATTTAAAGAGAAGGAATCGAGGCATAGCATAGATCCTTCGCCAAAATCAACCCAAATTGAGATCAAGGAACGAAAAGAACTTTTATGGCTTCATTGTTCCTAAATGAAGCAAAAAGAAAATTTAAACAATAGAGCTTGCGCAGAGGTTCGCGTTTCTTCACAACTTTCGATACATTTTGATGAAAACAATTCAACTGATGTATGTATTTACTCAATAAACGCTGGCTGATACATTGTGAGATACAGCGAGGCTAGCTGCCGTAAGAAGCTTTGCTAGTTGGTGACACGGCGCATGTGCTCCATTACCTTATTAAATGAACGGAGAAAACGCCGAGAATAGTAAATCGTATATGCATTTAGGAATGGCAGCAAAATCACAATTAGAAAAGAAAAAGAATGAGAAATTGGCTCGAAGTTATGTGCAGAGTTGAAGTAAATAAAGCTAACATAGCGAAGAAGCATACGAATAGCGATGCGATGAAGTAGAAGATGAGGCGGCTAGTGACACATAAAAACACAAGGTTTAGGAACCGTCGTGTGGGAGGCTTATTCTCAGCAATTGCTAGCGTGAAGCGTTTGCGGCTGCGAAACTAGCTGCGGCACGTCTCTAGGCATTACTCGATATATCGACAGCTTGTTTACTTGACGGCGTCGAATCCTCCCGACGTGAACGCTTTCTGGGCTTATAGGCACCGGATATTCCATGTGCATGCTTCTGAAACACCGCCAGCAGAAACGCGGCGTTGCACATAAGTCATTTGGTCTTTCATGTTGCGTCGAAGTTCAACACTCGCTAACGTATATATATATATATATATATATATATATTTATATATATATATATATATATATATATATGCATCTTATTGAACTTATACACGGATATTCGAATAGAGCATAGATATATGAAGGCATATTTGGAGATTTTTGGCACACCTGAAAGAAGATCCTATCATCATAAGCTCTCCTAGCTGCAGAATTTAGGAAATTTGTGCAGTAATTTGTCGTTCCCATTGCTTCGTGGCAAGATTTCCTACTGAGCACCCCTTTTGAACGCTTTTTTTCGACATTCTTGGATGGACAACTCACAGAACGATTGAGCAAGTCTTATTTAAAGCTGTCGTAAAGTGGGCAAAGAGTTCTTTCATTATTTCGGTGATGGAATTAATTTGCAACTTTGCATATTCGAAACAAACGAAAATATGTGTCGCGTAAAAAGAATCGCACTTTTGCTTCCGTCATACATTGCGGGGTGAAATAAGGTTATAGAAGTTTCTCAATGAGAGACGTCACTACTAGTTAATCGAATTATATGTTCCCGTTCCCTTCTCCCCGATTCCTCCACTTCCTCATCTGCCATGCTCTGCCATACCGCCTTTGGATATTTAGATCCATTTGCTACACTTTAAGGTGGAATGAGCTGAAGCATTTAGATTTCACGGAAATGATCGAGCTATGCCATACATAACTACCGACTTAACTTCGCAATTCGGCAGATAAGCTTTCTGCAGCAAATCACTGTGATGAACAAATATGATTGCATTATTTCCTGAAAGTTGATGTTCATCTCCAAAAGCGGCATTATCCGAAGTGGTATCGTTTCTCCAGGCGAAGCCATGTTCTTATAGTGCGTATACGTAAATGCTGTTTTTTCTACTTGATGAAAACTAACGACTCAACCATTTGGTCGAAGTAAATGCTTTCGAGTTTTCCCTCGCAATAAGCAAGATCGTTCCGTTTGCCCTAATTTTCAACAGAACTTTTTCAAAAGTTCTCTGAATTTTCTTCAACGGACAAATACATAAAACATGCATTTTTTGCACAAGCATTTTACTGAAAATTAAAGTGCTAGAGGTAGAAAAAAGAAATAACTTTTGGAAATTGAAATAAGTTTTTAGAAAAGCTGAAAAAATTCTGCAGCATGCTCTCTTCTATGAAGAGTAGCAGTTGCTTATTGTTTTTTCATAGGCAGAAAAAAATTTCTTTAATGCTCCATATGTGAGATTTGAACTAGTGAATGAGTAGCCGATCCACTATTGAAAATGAACTACAGCGCTGCAAAATTGACCTATGAAATTCTATTACTGCTGCATCGGTGAGAGAATGAATGCGCTCAAAATCATTTCAAGATTTTCGTTGAAAGTTCTGGTGGATGGAATCACTTACCGGGAAATTCATAGTTGAGAGCAGAAAATTCACAAATGCGAATGAGTTTCCAGCAAAACGGAATGAAATTTTCCAAAAAAAGTCGACCGGACCACCTCAACTGAAACCACAAAAAGATTTTTTGTTGGTCGCTTGAAGCTTTGTGGAAAACATCGTCGCGCTTATATTTTTTATGCTTGAATACGCAAGCATTGATATGCTACGTTTATGTTTTCTTGCTTTAGTGCAGTTCACTTTGCGAAATGCGGTGACCATATTTTCAAGTTGAAAATTGGTGAATGCAAGCTCTAGTAAGGCTAATATTTTAGACTTAATGTACTAGCAATAAGTCACGTGCTGTAACACATAGTGGCGTTGTCATGTCGCGTAGCTTTCCGGAGCATAGATTTATTCTTCAAGCTACATGGAGCAACGAAAGTAGGTTTCATCGGTGATATAGATTTCGGAATCCATCGACAAATGCATTAAAAATACGCACTTCTCGGCCACTTTTATCCAACTGTTTTGTTTATGCTCACATTCGAGAAGTTCATGGAAGGAGCGCCTCTATTATCATCGATCAGGTGAACTCACTGGAAAATAAAGCTATTCGAATCCATCGGAAAGAAGACAGTGGTATCAGTAGCAATAACGCAACGGAGCTAAAGAACTTCCGGAGGCAATTTGAGAGGCAATATGTGCAGCTGCAAAATAGTTAGATTCGCTTCCACTCATTGCAATCATCTCGTTTTGCAAGAGAAAGATGTCTGCGTGCATATTGAACGCAAAAATGCGCCGATTCGACCAAAGTTTAGAGAAGAAAAAGTGCCGCAGCACACGTGATTTCCATCAGTTAAATGTGCCAACAAATTTACTCATATGCCATCCACAAATGCATCGGAAACGTTGCCAAACTGATTGAATTGCTACCAATGTGCATTTGCCGTATCAGCGCCAATGGAAATGTCAGCCTTTAATGGTGACCTATTATTTTCGCTTTATACTGGAGCTCATGACTGCTACATAATAGAGAGTCCACTTTCTTACTTTATTTCGTTTTTCCCAGATCTGAATAATTTGTAGTAATAGGAGGAGCGTAGCCGAGCGTTTTAGCAACTTGCTGTTTCATGAGCTATTAGAGCAGCGGTGAATAAAAATAAAACACGCTAGTCAGTCATACACTAATCAGCACGAACCACCGCCGGCTCACGACGTCGTGATGATGCTTCTGCTTTCTCGTGATGTTGCTTCGCTTCTTCTTAGCCGCCAATGACGCTTTTTTTCCACGGCAATGATATCCCTCAAGGGAAACTTGTGATCGCCTTAAAGCCAGCTGCGATAATCAGCAGACGGTAGTGCATGACGTTTTCATGGGAAATGTTCTCTCCGAAAATGTTGTTGTCGTTTATGCACTCGCAGCGATGGGTACTTCCTGACGGTCAATTAAGGTGGATGATACATAATAAACTGTCATCATGTCATTGCAGCATGGTGAGGGTACTACCATCCAACTGTTTCGGACGGAATTTCGATTTGCAGCAGCATGAAAATACTGGCCAACGTCAGAACATCGCGGGTCACTTCTTTTTGCGGCAGATGGTATCTGATCGTCGAATTTCGGATTTCAGTTGAAATACCGTCGACATTTGCAATTGCAGTACAGCTGCTAGCGCCTTTAGATTACGGTAGGTCGTCGCGACCAGATCGCCAAAATCTTCTATTCTCAAGTGAAAGCCGCGGCTTCAATAGCAGGTGATGTTGCACTACAGATAACCGCATCAGCTAACGAACTTAACCAATACAGCAATGTGACGATGAAAGTATCCTGATTAGCTGGTGATAGCATCACGCAGCAGTGTCGACTAATTCAGAACTATAGCGGCTAGCAATGTGAAATGTTTTGACTTGTCGCAATAATTTTGGAGCGTTCCGTTCGATGTTCAAATAGAAATGAGATTGGCACCAATTATTTCGCAAGAGGAGAAACTACTTTCGACAGTCATTTGTGGACAGAAAACCTGAGGGGGCCTCTCTCTTGACACAGCGAAAGCAAGAAGGCGCATAGATTTGATTTTGCATGCCTCCAGAGTTTCAGATAGTGGAAAATTTGTTCTTGAATAACAAAGGTTGCCAGATGGCACTTATTTTTGAGCAAGAGAGACCTGGAGATTTCCAAAGAGAGAAAAAAAAAGTATTTCTTCGCTTCCTTGGAAGGCAACATGTCTGTGTTCCACTTCCTCATATCAAGTTGTCCCCGTTCATTAGCAATTTCAAACAGTAATGCGCAGACTCATAAATCTTGCATGAAATTTTTGATCCTCATTACACTGTTTTGCATGATCGATGTGCTTATAGAAACCGTTAGATGAATTTACTTGTTAATTTCCATGCACCTATGAGTAGCCATATGTGGGGTTCCCAAAAATATATTCACCGGTCGCAAGTTGGTTGACGCTTAGGCACCCAAGAGGAAATGATGAAAGGTTGCTTGCGCTTTGCAAGTTGTCGTAAGACCATAGGGAGATTTCGTATCGAGTGAATTTTAAAGAATAAAAAACAAGAAATGAAAAAGACATTCGAAGCGTATTTGTACTTTTAGGCAAGTTTTGTGTACGTTGCGGTAGACAGCGCTTAATTGAACAGGTGAAGCATAAGAAAGGGAAATGAAACGTGTAGTCGTTAAATTGTTTGCAGACATTACACACTGCAATGTTTCGATTTTAAGAGAAGGTAGAGGAAGTACGAAAAATGTTGGAAAAATTTCAATGGAATGCAAAATGTCACGAAAGCAGGAAAATTTACACTTTTCATGGCCTCATAAAAGCGAACGATGTAAACAGCTTGGTAAATCCTAAGAGGTAGATGTCCAGTATTCTATTACCACTTTCGTATTAATAAAAGACAGGCCTTTAAACTAAGTTGGCAGGACGTCATGAACAGCATTGGCAAGGCGGTCTTCATCGATGTAAACATCCGCCGTTTATGAGTGTGAAGATCTGAGTAGCAGGAGTACGGTAGCAACAGATGCTCAATTTCGTTCCACAAATATTCGGCTCAACTGCAGTACACCTAGCTGAGCTTGAGCGTCTTCTTCAAGAACGCTCAGATCCGCAAATCGATGAGTGTCGAACAAAGATCTTCTATTTTTAGCGATGAAAAGTACCACTGAAGAAACACGTAAATCAGCAAAAGTCGTTATCGGAAACGAATTCGCAACAGCAAGTATTCCATCAGTGGGATCCTCGAGATAAATTATAGCAGCTACAAAGCTTTCCAGTTTTCAACGCGTATATGTCACCAAAGGAGAATATCATCAACTTCTGGAAGCATTCAAAGACAAGCGGGAAAACTGTGGAATAAAGCTGAAATTATGGATGAAAATTCTGAGCCGATTATCAATAACGATATTATTTGGATCACCGTATCTAGACCACCTAAGCAGTGATTTAGCCACTTCTTGATGCAGATTTGTTACAAAAATGCTGTACGAACATAGCATATTTGATAATGTTTTGTTTGGCAAACGCAGCAGAGCACAAATAGCGGCTAAAGATTATCAAACAGCTGTTAAGAGATAAATTGATCGTCTTTCTTTCGCTATTGCTACTTTCTCATAGAAAGTGCACATGAAGGAAGAGTCATTTACTTGGGTTGGTGAACATAATTAATGTGTAAGAAATTTGGAAAAACATTCACGTTTAGGACATACTGGTGATCTTGATGCTTTGCATTGCGGAGCGAGAAAAGTATGTACTTCGGCAATGACCAAAATTCTTCAATTTTTTTTGCGAATTGGGGAGTGTACTTGCGAATTGGGGGGGTGTATACGTTTTATCAGACTTTACAAGGGGGAAAATTTTCCAATGAGTGCATTAGCCACATGCGCCAACACAAAGTGACTTCATTAATTTCGTAGGTAACCACTGTTATGACTAGCTCCTTGTTTGCCTGGACCTATTTTGAATTTCTGCGCCGAAAGTGCTCCTAACCACTAACTCATCTTGTAAGCTGAAACTGAAAATGATCTCGAACGAAACATTTCAGTCGCCCAACTATTCATGCCTGCTTAAGACTGATCCACGCCATCTCTTTACAAAGCAGCTACAGAAATTTTACGGAGATAAATAAATTCTGAAAGAGCAACATTGTGGTAATTGCAACTTTTATGCACAGCAAATTTGCAAAACAAGATCGGTATTCAGAAACTGTTGCAAACGAATCAACATCATGATCCTTCGTAGTGGCAATGCTCCGGGACTGTTACGTCCTGGCAAAGGAGCACGATTAGAGCAATCTCCATCTCGCTATTGTTGCGTCGACAGCGAAAGAAAAGTTACGATCAAGGATGATATCAGCATTAGCGATGTGATTAATGATGATGTTAAAGACCAAAATGTTTGCTAATGTAAATCAGTTGCTGTTGTGATGTTGCGATATAATCGCCACTGAAATGACATCACGGCCCATGATGACAGCAAAAGGCTCTCGTATCCCATAGTTAAGCTTTAATAGGTTGAAAAATATCGATTTTTCAGTTTTACCACTAACAGGTTAAATTTGGTCGTTTCGAGAATGCCAGTTTGAATAAACTCTGTCAGTCGAATTTCATTTATGAGAATATTTCATCTGTTCGTTTACCGCATGGAAGAAATTTCGACCTCAAACTTATAGCGAATCTACTCCCCAACGGATATTTTGGCTACTTATGGCGATATATTTGAAGCAGAGGTTCCACTGTGATGACTAGCTTAGTAGACTCCAGAATTTCATGCATTTTATGTCGTTTAGAGAAAACTTCGTAGCAGTTAAGAGCGACGCTAATGCTGTCTTCTAATTTTGGAAAAACATAGCGTAACACTGAAAGCATGACGTTCATCTACGTTCAATTTAATGACTCGTTTTAGCTGCATTTATTCGTCATCGATGAATGTGACAATGACATGTCAAGTAGGAAGTTTGTGCCGACACATTTATACATTCTGGCATATACAACTATGAGGGGAATACTTAACGATTCATATGAGAGTATAAGAGAGTAATCTCAACGTTATGACATATACAAATCTGAAAGTAAGCGTTATGAAACAATGCAAAATCACATATAAAAAAAGAGGCAGCTAAAATTTCATACAAAAGTTTATTCTAAATTTGGCACATTTCGATAGCAAAGTTTTCGCTATTGAAATGATGAACATCGAATCATGAGCTTAATGCTCATTAAAGATACACAATACTTGAAAGGAGCTGATTCCGTTTGAACAGCGGTAAAATGATAAGAGAATCAGTTTTCTCGGAAAAAAAAACTGTATGGAGAAATTGGGGTGCATAATGTATGATCTGCGTATTTCCCAACGTTGTCTTATTTATTTTTCTATTTTCTCTTTTATTCTTTTTTCCACGCTTTCTATATTTTTTTCCTTTTTTTATGAAATTTTGCAGTTATTCCCTACTAAATACTCCCTATGAGCGTCAACGAACTGATGTTGGCAGAGCAATGTATTTGACGGTACAGCTGTTTTTATGTCTGTTTACTTGCCTGGGTATACTATTTTACTCCCAACCTATGGATCCTCGATAGCGGAGCTACAGAATTGTGTAAGTGTTATCGATTGCTCCACTAGGAACACTCGAGTTGGTTCCATATTATGGGCACTACGACTTAGAGAGAAATTGTACGCATTTCGGCCAAGTGGTTTTTTTTTTTTATTTCATAGGGGTTTAATATTGCTGAAAACAGACCTTTTATTGAGTCACTCCGTGAGTGGTGAAGACCACCTAAGCCGTGCAAGAGGGCTATCGCATAAATTTTTCTACACGATCGTAATTTAGGTAGCAGTTTGCCTGCTTAGCAAACGCACTGAGGGCATATAATATTAACTCTCTTCTGAAGGTTTTATTTACTCGATCTGAAATAGGCGTGGTAGATGTATGATGCAGCGACACTAGAGAAGTATTCCCTCAGGAATTATTTCCGCATTTCCATTGTTGCTATGATTTATCACAACGAAATGCTTCACGCCTTTCACGGGTTTAGTTTCTCATTCCAAAGATTTCATTTACGGCGAAAATGGGTAATCAAAACAGCTAGACCAACAAGCAATTGGAATGTTTATAGGTGGAGAAGAAGACATTGGAAAGAAAGGTTTGTCGAATGGAAATAAAAGTTCGCTAATAAGAGACTGTTCACGGCAACAGCAGTGATGGACAAAAAGTTTTTGCAATCCCGCTTAGCAAGGAGGACAACGATTAGCTGCGTTTGCTGTCACCCGATGGTGATTCAGGATTTTCGATGTTGATATTTTGCACAGAATTTACTGCGGCCGCTGCTTCTTCTTCATCGGTTTGTCGAATGGTCTGTAACTGAAAAGGGAAATGTTTGCATCACATTTGCATAGAATGTAAGAAAGTAACACTCGGATGAGTGATCTCTTTCTGTTACTTCATTTGATCATAGAGAAATACGAACTAGTTATGAATGCATGGTGATCGTTTCAAAAATTTTGTATTTCTTCTTGCTCTATGCAAAGTTTCCTACCTTTTTATGAATGCAGAGAGAGAGCACAAGCCGACAGGTGAAATTATTGGATACACGCTCGCACATATTAGCTTCAAACAAGGCGTACACACATTCCTAAGTAATCCAATGACCTCGGGAGAAGCGAACACCGACCTTTTCTCGACAACATCGGTGGTAGGAACATTGAAATACTACGGGGAACGATACGGAACGTAGAGTTCATTTCTCTTACCCGCGGGATCACTTCTGTTCGTGATTTCTTGCCTCGCTAAAAGAACATTCTTCTTGCCTGCAGGCTAATTGCGACCATATCTCTTGCGAGTTCGGCGACTCCTCTTTTGGGCAATATTCTACATGCACATATTCCCGTAGGGGAAAATGTTACCCACCATTGCAATTTCCCGGAGTTTACTGCTTCTGAAGCAACAAAATTGACCCATATAAACTACCTTCGAATCATCAAGTTTCCGGACTTTACCTTCAACCACACCTGAGTGAAAAAAAAAAACCCACCACCGCAAGTGGCACCACACACATTATCACGGGCGCTTCAAAATCTAAAACGACTATGTAATGCACTATGTCGATTGAAACACCGCATTTGGCATAGCGACCTTCAGAATCCCGCAAAAGCTTGTCTGGCAACTAAACCTCATCAAAAGCGGGACGCTGCCTATGATCACAATCAGCACGCAATGGCAGAGAATACCAAAGTGATCGTAATTGTTCATATTGACCAGCTCATGACAGTTTCTAATGTTCGTAATATAATTCGATTTGCTCTTGATAGCGATGAATATAAAACAGACTTCTTTGATATTATGCTTCAGTAGTTCTCTGTAGTTATAGTTGTTATGAAATTGAACTTTTTTTGTGTCACCGCTGACGTTTTAAGGACGGAATGCAAAGAGATGCTCCTGAGATTTCGTTTAGAGTAGAAATTATTTTGCACGGTCAAAGTCCCACCGAATGGAGAGAATATCGGCGGCAAAATCGAGAAACTGTAAAAATTCTCCTCACATAAAACCATTCTGATTTCCATATATCGAAATTGCAAGAAAAAACCCGCAAAATACGAAAAAAGAAAATTCGGAAGGGTGCAAGTAATTGTTGCGAGAGGAGTTAATGACAAATATTTGTTGAAGCCAATGGTATTCACCTATGCTGAATTGGCTCACTCCAACGATAAATTACTCAGCCACTCCAGGAGACCAATTATCGAATATGTCTTTGGTAGGCTGCTTTATATGAAGTGATTGATAGCACTAGCTAAACTTTAAATCACTGATCAGCAACTTAAAGCAAAACGTTCACGTCGTTGAACTGGGTGGCGCAATATATGCGATGGTAATAGTAATGAATATGAACACCGATTGCCATAGGGAGCGGTAAAAAAATGAAGTTCATGGGCTTTTTCCGTTATTATTTAACTGGATTTCAGAACATAAATGCATAGATGGATACTAACCTCGTTAACAATTCTGCTATTTAGAGAAGTATCAACCTGTCGGTAGACATCCGATGATGATTGCAATGATGTGCTTATCATACGACTGGGATCTATAAATTTTGGTTTATTAAATGAGGAACTAATAAACTAAATATCAACTAAACTTTAGGCTGGCATTATTTCCTCCTTTATACCAAATCATTCGATGAAGAAATTGAAAATGCCGAGGTTTATTGGTTATTGAGCAGTTGAAGTGAGGCCGCGTTAGTGACAGCTGCCAGATAGACAACATCACAACGATTGCCTTTGGACTTTTTCAAACTCCTAAATTAGAAGTGTAAACTGTATTGATAGCTGCCTTTCTTCTGGTGTTCATCAGGGGAATCGCGGTTCATAGCTTTCGTTTGGGGAAGGAGAAGGAGAGCTAGCATATTTGACAATCTCCACTGAATCCGGTAGTTTTCAGTACACTCGAATAAGTTGTTATCACTGTTATATGAGGCAGACCGAATTCGCCTTAATCATCAAGTCAGTGGAGCGTTCAACATTATGGGAAGTGGCATCAGCCATATGTGGTTACTCAAATCATTTACTGGAATGAATTATTTACGTTCATATGAATAAAAAAGGTAGATACCTGTTAGCACAAATCCGCCGTTCATATGTGCCCATTGTGTTGGATCGGAAATGGCTGCGTAATTCAGTGCAAGATCATGCGTTGCAGATTGAAGTGGAAGTGAGAGTTGATCTCTACTTTCGATAGTGGATTGTAAGGGTTGTGTCGCATATTCTAAAATCACTACTATTTTAATGAATGCTACATTGCAAAATTTTCCTTAAGAATAAAACGATATAAGTTTCTTCAGCTCATGCTCGCCATATAAAAATATCGGCATACAGAAGCTGAACGGCAAATGGCGTGAAATTCGTTCATTTCAGAGTTAATCGGCCACCCACCACAGTGTCGTTTTCGTGAATTTTGGTTCCTCATGGAATAGTCACAATGCAGCGTCCTTGTTGACAAGGATATTCGAAAATGTAGAGCGGGAGCACATCATTTCATCAGAGGTTGCCGAATTGAAGCGATACAGAGATCGGAAATTGCTCAAGATGGTGGGTGAGTTCTATATGGCTTAGATCCGTAAGACTTCATCAAAATTGTAATTATGTTGTCATCGGGTGAGGGACTCAGTTTGATCGAGGAAATTTTTGAATCAAAGGTGATATATCCCTCTCACAGGAAGTGTTTTGATCTTTCTGGAAATTAAACACTTTCAAATGCTCTAAGAACTTTTGTGCTCTAGCCTTGGATATTTCGAAAGTTACTCGCACAATTGTTAACAACGTTATTAGGCTCTTTTTTCCTCATTTTCTCATCAGGCCAGCAGTTTGCTCAAGGAACGTATCTTGCGAATTTTAAGAGAAAGGAAGAGCAAGATGGGTAGATATCTCGCATAGACGATAGAACAGGTGGATAAATGTACATCATGTGGTGTAGCGCTGAATGATTGCCCTTGCTACCATGAAGATCAAACAGAGAAAAATTGACCCTACTTTTCTATAAAAGTGCCACTGAGCTCAGGGGTCATATTTGCACAATTCTTGACGATATCAGTCTCTATGCGCAGTTATATGATTATACATCTTCAATGAAAGTTGCAAGATCTGAACCTATATGATCAGTCAATAAAAGTTGGCGCCAACCATAGCAAACAGTTTTACTTGTAGAAATGTCATTGTAAACAGTATATGAAGTGTGCGTTACCATTGAGGACATTAGTCAACGTAGTGTTTCTTGTGAACGTTCGTGAATGTTTCTCGCCGTTCAGTGTGTTCTTCTTGCTTGAAACTTGCCGACCGTTTCCATCTGTTTTTTGTTTCCTCTTCCGCGTCTGCAGTGTTCCTTCCTTTTTCATTGAAGCTGGCCGATGTACGTTATGTAGCTTGAAGTATAATCCACATGCGCTGAACATACATCTTTAGCGATACAGAGTGGAACTACAACATGCATTAAAGCGCTTTTTTGTTGGCTTGTAGCGTTGAAGGGCAAGAAGCACACCTTTTCTCATTAACCTGGGGGTGCTACAGAGAGGCAGGCTCCGATTATCGTGCGCGGCTTAGTTTTCTTCTAGTATTATTGTGGAGTTGCAGTATGCTTTGGTCACAATTAGCTGAAACCACATGTCGCCGACGGACATTCATAGAGTAACCATAAAAAGTTCAACTGTGCAGATGAAGGAACAGAAAACTGCTACATTATAAGCTCAACCTTTCTGTCTCTCTGTTTCTCTGCCTCTCGTATGTCTCCCCAATATCTTCGTAAATATTGATCGGTATTAGGAATGAGAACGCGAAAAAATGCAGTTTTCTACGTGTGGTTGCCATGTGCAAATCTTCAGAGAAGTAGGGATATTAAGTTTTAGTACGGAACGATATAAGTGTAGTCTACCAGAGACGTCAATACTTAGCGCCGTTTCCATTTTCGTCGAAAAGCTGTGACAGCGTCACACAAGTATCCAAGATATATAATTTGAAGAACTATAATTACGTTAAAGAGGTAGTTGTCACATACTTGCAGACTGGTTCACCTTCGGCGTTTCGCCTCCATAATGTCGTATTTGTACCATGGCAGTTCGCACATACAAGACCTTGTCGCCTTTGTGAACTCGACTTAAACATTCGTTCACAAATTATTTAGCCAATGGAGAAAGTATTATTCTTTCGCTGCGCAGAAAAAATGGATGCTCCATTATTTTCAGACAGAGATAATACTGTAAGAGCATGCAGAAGAATGTAGATTTTCACCTTATTCTCGTTGCTGTGCACGTTATACTGAACCATTATCCGATATTAGGGCAACAATTTCTCTTCCTCCCTCATTCAAGGAATATATGTTTGTGATATTGAATTGTGCAATAAGAGCAAGGGGCTACTTGAATGATGTGTTAGATATGGTTATGCTGGTGCTTTAAACAATAACTGAGAAATTCCATTCATTGCAACGGTGAGGTTTTATAAGTGCGTGATGAAACTCCGATATCTTTTGTTCCTTCCGTTATGTGAACATACAACCTTTGTGATGCCGAAAACATTGGCTCCCATGCTTAAAATAGTACATAGAATAAAACAAAAAGCACTTCACCTAGCAATTCCAAATCGCTGGCTATGGTTACTGAGAAGCAAAACAGGCATTGTAGTGCTATACGAATATGGTGACAGGAATAGTGCTCGGTCGGTTATGAGGGCCTCTTGTTACGTGGTGAGCAAGAAACTCGTTGCTACAAGGGAAGTGGGAAGAGATAGTCCTCCCAAGCAGCTTACTGCTGCAAGGCAAATACCAATAGGGAAAGGAAGACTGATATTGATATCCCTGGTACAGGATGTCCTTAAGATGCGCTGCTGTCGAGAAAAGCGCCCGTAAAGGAATAGAACCGCCGCGCACAAATCGTAGCGAATCTGTAACCTGGCTTCCTAGCCAGAAGATGCAGTGGTGCTAGAATCCTTTTGTCGGCTAAGTGGACTTCCTCTTTGCTGTGGCTGCCATCTACAGTGGCGAAACATCAACCAAAAAGGGATCATGTGTTCGTTTCAGTGATGGAAATATGATTAAACTAGTTTCTCAGTAGCGTACCTGATTCTTCTTCTGCGGTGGTCTCGATTTTCCCCCACTAGAAGAATGTGAGGTTTGTTGAGAAGTCTGCTGCGCCTGCGCTGGCTGTGGGCTTCTCTCTGCAAGTATCCTCGGTGAATACACCATTCGCGCCTGAAAAATCCTTTCAACGATCGCATAATGTGAAGACGTTAGCTTCGAAACCGTCAAGGTTCCCTTTGCGTCACCTCCTTCAATCAAAAAACCTTAAAGCACAGTTTTTTATCATATCGTTCCTTCAAAATTGCGCAGAAGCAGGTTCTGAAAACATAGCCTTCACCCATGTTAACGTGCTCCTGCCTTTCCCGAAATTTCAATTCATATGCAGCGAAACTTACATGAAGGAAACTTGGACGGTTGGCCTATATCTTGGTCTGTGCAAATAAACCGATGCTCTTTGGAACTGCCTAACGTAGTAGTAACTAGCTAGATCTTCATATGCGGAGAAATTTGCTGACGCTATCGCATGACACATTGGATCATGTATGAGCAAAATTTTTTCATGGATATTCCAATCGCTTTCACGAGCACAGGAACGCTCCTAAAAGCATAGGACTTTCAGTTATGGTCTCTTCAGCTGATGTTGCAAATCTTTTGCATGATCCAGCGGGATGCGAAGACCGTATATGGTGGCGCAGTTTCTATTACTATGTAATTGCCCTTCAAAAAGTATTTCACGGTGTCGTCGATGCGGTTAGAACTCTTGCTGCCAGGTCATTCAAAGTGTGTAATAACGTATTGAGAGCGTTTAATACTACTCCATATTTCTTGGAAGCAAGAAGCTACTGGGAAAGAAGATGTTATGGGATGAATAGTTAAGTATGGCACGTTATGTTCACGCACTTCAAGCTAATCACTACCTGTAGTTCTGGTATTTCCTGAATATGTCTATTGCCGGCGGTGATCTGAGCAGCACATGACTCGCAGTAGAGTAACCCTCCATCCGGTAGTGTTGCCGCTTCATAGTCCAATGGTACATGACACGTTGTACATTCCTTCGTGGTTGAATATTGTGTTGATGTGCTTGTCGTGTTAAATACCGATGAAATCTGAAGGTGAATTTGTACCGAAAAGAATAAGAGCTTAGCGATCAAGTATCTCAATAATGTGCACATTTCATATTGACCCGCATTACGGACGGTGTTCCGTAGAGTTGCGCAACGCAAATATCATTTCTAATGAGTGCCACTCAGAAGCAGAGAAGACCAACTAAGCCTTGCAAGGTAAAGACGATTGGATTTTACAAAAATAGATGAACCCTTTCAATTGCATCAACGCAACCTAGGAACGGCTGATTTAGATTGATTTGCATTGATTTCTTCTGAAGTGTTAGCTGAATCTAGCGATGCAAAAACAAAGGTAATCTATATTTTCAACTGATTTCATTATATGTTTGATGTTTTTGAGTTATGATTGAAGTCCGGCTCAGACTGCGAATGATAATGGGATGCTTTGATGACCAATGAAAAGTTATCCGCAGACGGGGACGAACCCCCGATTTCATTATATTCAAATTTAGCGGCACACTCAAGCAGCCCAGGGGAGAGGTGGGGGAGGATGGAGTAAGAGCGAAGAGATGAGCGGGATCATTAAGAAGGAAAAAACATTATTACAGACATTTTGTTGTTGGCTAATGAATTGAACGCTTCCGTCATGTGTAAGCGTATCGGCACTCGGCAACTGCGATGTGCAATAAGGATTGCTAATGTTAGAAGAGAATTGACCATACGCGTTATCATATGGTGCCAATTGTATTGTATTTGGTCCGCGCATTTCATATCTAAAACATAAATTTATCAGAATCACCTCTCTAAAGTGAGAATAACTCATTTAACTAACCGCAAAAAACCACCATATGAAGAAAAGTTTTTGTGTTCAGTGAGCGGCAATCGTAAGAGGTACTAAAATTTCACTAACCTGAACTGTTGTTGGAGAAATAAGCGACAAATCTGAGATATGCTCATTAATATAGCACTATTTTCAATGCTTCATCTATGCATTTTTCGTAGAACAATTTTCCCTACTACCAGAAACTCGCAGTCTATCTGATTATGCACGATGCCCGCTTTAGTTAATAGCTCACCTCTGATAGAACGATGACGGAAGAGAATTAGTACTCAATAAGGTCGACGTGGAAGAACCAAGAGGAGAGCTGATCGGAGGTGACGGAAGATAGGCAGTAGCTGGTCCTGGTTGAATGTTGTAATAAGGGTTAGGATAACTTGAGTACGCGTGAACGCTTGATGGGTTCACCAGTGTTTCCGAGTTGTACTCGAGTAGGTTTATTGGAGTCGTAGGAAGAGCTGGAAAAATATGTTACTTCAGCGATTCTCTCAGAACTCCTCCCAGAGTTCATCATGAAACGTGAACTCCAAATTAAAAAGAAAATCATAGTAACCAATCTTTCCCGCTTATCGTACTTCAGTAGGTTTTTGCGAACGACAGCAATTAAATGGTCATCTTATTTCCCACTTATTACTCAAGTTCGCATTTGCTTTTCGCTCCATCTCTAATACCTTTTTCGATCGTATACTTAATACACTTATCATCGATCAATGCAGCAATCAACCATATTTGTAGCAATAAATAAACAGTTCTGTAGCCAAACGAGCGATTTCACTCCCGTAAATCCCCTACTAGTATGGCAGTGAGAGAGAACTCAGTGAATGCGGAGCACAAAAGATATGGTGCGTTAGGTAGCTTTCTGTGAGCACTTTTTGCTGATTCTGTCAGCACAAATGTATCCTCTGAATTGAAAGTTCGTGTTCATCACATATGAAACGTACGAGTTCACATAAAAAGGTGATATACCAAATTGAGTACTATGTAGATTTATTACTATTCTGTTGTTTTTAGTTACTTTTGTAGGCGGATGCTCTGAAACGCCACGTAGAGTCTTCTGGGTTACAAATTTCGCTATGTAATGCTTCGCAGTATTGAAGCAGGCTGGACAAGATGACCTAGGCAAAGATACGTGGTGTATTCCGACTGTCTTCGATCTGCTGCGTCCCAGAAGCCATGATCCTCCTCTTAGAGCGATTAATCTCTAGCGAGGTGATACCTCGTTGCCATCGATGCACATAGATGGAGGATAGACTTCCAGTCCCTTAATTTTTTCCTTCGTTTACGTTCATGCGCATTGGCTTGCTGCAGCGCCCATTGAGGCGATCATACACGTGCATTGTGAGATAGTTCGCGATAGCGAAGTGTGCTAACGCAAACATGAGTAGTTTGGAGTAAAGTCGGTAAAAAGAGTGGTCTTCTTTCTGCCGCAGCAAAGCAAGATTTCTGATTGTTGCTTCATTTATTATTCGGCAAACCTGGAATGGCAGCCTGAGTAAGGTTTGACAGCTGGTAAGAGAGGTCCGGTGAATCGAAAGGCGCCTTCATTTCGGTTGCCTGTGAATTAGACGACGGTTCAACCAGCACTGACTGACGAGTCATTATTTTTTCGGGCGATTTCATCCTCTCTATGACACTCGAATCTGAAAGTGAACTCGTCGTTAACAACAAAACGATTCGAAATTTTGACTGCTCATTCACTCTTGAGCGCAAGGTTTGCTGCCATCATTTAGTCACCAACCGCTTTCATAATACAAGGTTTTCTAAATATTGAATTTATTTCGATGTTATTCCAGGACTTAGAGAGTTCTCTTCTCGCCAAAAGGAGGCGGAAATTTGTAAACTGTTTCTCCAAGCTGTGCAGGACAGACGCATTCGACGTTGTAGGAAGACCTTTATCGCTCACTGTTGGAACACGTCGTACTGCTTGAGTCCTGCGTGCTCTCCTGGTTTCTTTTTTCGCAGAACACTCTTAGGCAGTGTAGGAAAACATTTCAGCTTCGCTCTTTTAGCGTAATTTCCCGCTGTCTCTAGTGGTCAAATCACAGCGATAACTTAAGCATATTTGACAGCGACTCATTTAGATATTGCTATCTCAGATCGTGTATTGCACCTTTTATCTCAGCGCTTTCGTCAAATATTCGGCCATTCCGCTCTCAGAATCGTTGCAATTTACTCCTACTCATAGTCAATGTGGGCGACGAGCCCGCAAACGGGGTATTAGTACAAAAAACGCAACGTTGAGTTCCAAGCTTCCAATCGTTCGCGCATAGAATCCACTTCCTGCGGATATTGCTAACGTGCTTACTTTTGCATTCTGCTTACTATGGGTGAGTTATTTTTCATCTCTTTAATACTATCTATTTTTAACCGCACAAATTATACCCTAATGTTGTCTATTTTTCTCTGAAGCACGCTATACACTTTGTTCTTCTTCCTCCCACTTTTGGTTCCTTTGTATCTTCTGCTACCTATCTCCAACTTTCAAGTGAAGATGCCTTTTGCATGTCTTTCTACTTAAAGGAGGTAAAATTGAAAAACAAAATAAAACGAGCGACTATTGTTCTCTTTCACCACCTCAGCAAGCATTTCGGCAATCAAATGACTATTTTTGGGTCGGGTAGACAAATAGCCCTTGACGTCGGAGTTACCACCCTTCCAAACACCCAAAGAACGATGCCAACTTTCTCCCATCAAAATCTCTACCTCGTTTGCTCGGCTATCCCTTTGTCGCCTACACAGTAGATACGTTTCGCCATACTTTTTATCAGAGTTTTTGGAACACAGACCTGCACAAGATGTTGGCAGTTGAATAAATGAGCCGGTAACCGATTGGTCCAGCGTTCCATTCATTCCGTTCCAAGGATAGGTGTGAATTGTAGGACCTGCCTCCATGCCGACTCCTTAAAAATACACATTGTGTGATGAACATTATGGGCTCTTCAGGTTACGAATAATACAGCGAATGCAACATCGTTTATCAACAGTGACTAAATCAGCCAAAAAAATGTTCAAAGTGTGAGAGTTAAATTACACCAGAAAATGGGTTTTAGGTGATATGCGACTATCTCGACTAAAATTTATGAAATGATATGAAAAAATTGATCTTTGCTTAATATGTATTCTCTCTAAATCATTTCTCTTCAGCTGTTTAGCAATAGCTGTGCTAATAGCTCTGTGTTTTTGAAGGCAGTAGGTACCTTTTAGGAGTTGCTTTCTAAATTAAATGAGCGACGTCAGAAGCATTCAAGGATCGACTAGTCAAAAAGATGACTTCATATTTTGTCGAGGATCTCCGAATGAAGCTCCAAATAACCAGCAATGCGCGCTACACTTATTACAAACCGAGAACACTGTTGCGTTTGCATTAGTACAATAGTACGTCCCTTCAACCTACTGGCCATATTGACATCACACTGAGAAGAGTTTTGTTGATTTAAGCAGTATAAAGGGGTTTAGATCACTGCTGTCGTTATGCTAGTAAAAACGCTGTGGTTTTACCTTGGCTGGTTCACTATTCTCTATTTGAAACGGATCAATCCTAAAGCTAACGAAAGGTATTGCAAAGAGTCGCACTGGAAGCAAACTAAGTTAAGAAAGAGCGTCAATTTGAACAGTAAGTGAAAAACGCTCGCAATGAGATCGTATTGAGGAGGCATGCTCGTAAAATGAATGCACCCGAAGCATGCTTAAATGACGCCACAATATGAGTGAGCCACTGAGCTGGCGTCGAATGAGAGAGAGCTGTCGCTACCGTAACACTAGTACGCCCTCTTCGCCGAGGATCAATCACCGTATTATCGCTCGTTAGACATTTCTATAGCATTAAATGTGATCTTCATCTATCTCATGCTACATCTACCTGAACTATTCTCAGTACTATTCTCAGTAAGATTAAAGAAAAGCCCATCAACCTGAATGAGATGAAATAGTTGGAAAGCCAATGAGGACGTTTGGTTAGCTAAAACCAAAATTCAGTCGACTTGATGCAAAATTATTCAGCCACAGAAAACATTTCCAAGTCCTGTAAGGTACTAGCTGCCGAGCAATATACCTCAAAACTGTTGCTCAAAGATGCGTATAATCTCATCATAAACCGCCAGCTGTCCAAAGTGCCTTCTGACCCGACCAACAAATAGATGTCATGTAGCGCTACAGCATTCTAACATTAATGTTATGTCGACCTCAGCATTACTGAGGCTTCACCGATATCAAGCCCCGAAATCTATTATTTAGTGTAATCACGATGGTTCCGTAGTAGGACTAGAGGAATTTAATTACGCGTTAAAGAATTATGAAAGAATTTCAGCACTATATTTTACTAAGTCAGTAATCTGTTTAGATTGTCTTGCGCTTTGCCGCAGTCTCCGTCTGAATGTCTTCAACGCAACACTATTTAAAGGTGAAACTTCTTGGAAGTAAGCGCCCATGAATGAGCATTGGTACATTTTCCAAAGAAGCTACTCTCCTTTTAATAACAGCGCTACTAAGTGAAGCTTCAAAAGTTTGTTTCAGTAGGAAAAAAACGAGAGCAAATAACCGATGCACACTCTCCGAGACAGTACAATTTCCCCACCGTGAAAAAAAATCAGAAAAAGTTGTTCCTTCATAATGTTAAGTGTTTGAAAAATAAAGCGTACAATATTGCAAGTTGCCGGCAATATAAAACGTAATGACCAATAAATGCGGGCTTCATGTATTCTTATCTATCTACAAATCTCTGCGAGTTGGACATTGAAAATACTTTGTACAACCTTCACTGTTATGAAGGCTCCAGGTCCCTTCCCCATCCTTCTCTTTCCAAAAAACGAAGGAATACCTTACCATGGTATCCGACGAGTGAAATTCATTGATTCAGCGGTTCTTGAGTGGTGAACATTAAAGCGCTCATAAGAGAAATGCACTGCCACGCGCACGATTAGGTCCCCCCGGGCTGGCCGGAAGAAGATAACACAAACAACACACATGAATAAATGTGATAACCGCTATCTAATCTTCAAACCAATTATTATACGATTTATCAGACAACTTTGTAACGCGATGCAATCGGCTGAGCAAAGAGGCCTGATAAACCTATCAGTGAGGTTTGATGAGACGGCAATGACGGCTTGATAAAAGCATCGCGTTGCGTTCTCTGCGGCGATTCGAATGCGTCGGTGTATGCGCGACTACAGAAGTTTTGTTTTTTTCTCTGTTCATCGTGTAGGTTTTCTTCGAACAACGACGTTCAGCTTATCGAAATTAGAGGTCATTGCACTATGAAGTCAAAACTTATTTCCATAAGTACCCATAAAGAATGGGATGTACTGTGCATAAATTGCTGAGAGATTCTGGCAGGCAAGTTTCGTTGACTTCTTTAATGCTATCAATTTCTAATGGGAAAGTCGCTTTACACGGCGCCTGGTAATAAGGAATAACAAGAGGAATTCAACAATTGATGGAAACTGTGGATTTTGGGTCGTGCTAAAAATTGTGGATCGTCAAAAATGCTTTTGATAATTTGCTGTCGAGAAAGCAAAGCTGTCGATGTAAGGGGTGAATTTAGTAAATAGAGTTCTTCGTGTAGAAAATCAGCAGTTTTCTCAGGCTTTCTCCTCATCGAATTCGGAGATACCGTTTGATCTGTTGCATATCATTCTCGTTGGAAAAAAAGTTGTTTTTTTAACCTGATCGAGTTCTGTCCGATCCGAAGGATCGAAACAATCTCCGATGTCTCCGTTTATTCTGCCGGCGGAGCTGGAGCCGGAGCTAAAATGAGTCTTGGGCACAGGAGGAAAAAGTTGTCCTATGCAGTAGAATACTTCACCTCTACATCAGTGATTGCATCTCCTAAGGATTTCTCACAATGCCGCTCACTGTTCGAAAGGCATCCACATTAATGAGCCTCGGAGCGACTTTGCAATTTGAGTTATTATGAGGTAATGAATCAACGCTCTCGACTTAAAGTATTTCATCACATCCCTATGCGTTTTGCTTTGCATGCAAAAGATTCAAGCTCGCGATACGCAAATTTCTTCATGTCCAACTCCGATATTTCCTATCACTTTCAAAGTTGAGTGGATGAAGCAATGCAGAACTTTTTTCTAGCAGGATGAAACTCTTTTCCCCATAGAAAAATGCTTTTTGCCGCCAGGCATTCCGACAATATCTACTTGAAATGGCATTTGCACGGATAGCTATAGAAAGCATAGCAGTAATCGAAATGTATAAAATATTGCATAGCATGGTGCACAATCATTTCTGATTCCTCCGACTTTGATGAAATCGCTTTTCGCCTTAGTGTTCTCATCTACTCATTAAACACCTCCTACATTTCAATAACCTAAGCGGTAGTTTCCTGAATGCCAATATTGCGCTCTAATGCCGTATTATTTTATCCGCAGAAAATGAGGAAATATTTCTGTCATTGCTATAAGAAATTTTTTAAAGAAAACTTCCTAAAAACTTTGGAGGTGCTCTGCTAGATTCAGATGAGTGTTGTGAGGTCATATAATAAAGATAGAAAATGACCGGTAAAAAGCAAATTGCTATGTGCTCGACGAATATCCACCGCGATATGATAGTCAACGGTGTTGAAACTTATCATATCGAAGTGACAAGTTTGCTAAGAAAAACATGAGAGATTTTTTGTTGGTGAGGTATGAAAACAGCCTAGAACCGTGAATAGGAAATGGGAGCATCGCCTAGAACCGTATATTTCCCCTGATGCGGTCGCTTACGAGGCAACAAATGAGATCCACCAGGATACGGTACCATTTGTGATAGCGTGAAATATCGAAAAGAAACTGATCAATAACCGGCATTGTATGCTCTAGTGCTATACGGTTTGAGTGCCACATCATGACTTGCCGCCTATCGATTCCTACCGTATCCCGGCGCATAGACCTACGCACAGCACCTTTGTTCACCTGAGTAGTATGACGCATTTTCTAAGCGAATCAAATAAGGAAAACTTATGCCGCATTCCTGAAAATGACTTTGTGAACGTGTGGAAATTTTCTGACAAGAAATATTCGAAGGAAAAATTTGTGAAAAGAAAGAATCCTGACGAAAGGTCTCTAGGATCTCGATCGGTTTAGAGGAGCTTTAGAAAATGCCGGAAAGGATGAAAAGTTTGTTGGTTGATTTCTACCACTGTGCAAAACACAATTGCTAGTTTTCATTAGGGTAATAACCTATGAGGGATATTTGTTATGGAAAGCGTTTCCGCTTCTTTCGATAATAATTTGCTTTCAGACGAAAAAAGCATAAATGTGGAGGATATGATGTTTTGCGCAAAATGCATGGATGATGGATGAGAATGGTTGCCACTAAGCATATCACTATGTCAGAAAATTTTTGAATCGCCATTGAGCAATTGATTAATATGGAAATTTCCACTTAAAAAACTTGTCATTCGTGGGAAAGAAAACGAGGAACCTGAAGCAAAAATTCTGTAACACAGACACCCTTCTTCGCCAAATAAGCAATGAGGTGCGCAATTTGCTCGGCTGATATCGTACTAGGTGCGCTAATTTATTCCACATAGGAATAATGCGATATCTTGGCAAGACGCATATAAGGAGATGTACGCGCACGCTCACTTGTACACCTGCACATACGCACATACGGTATCTTGCAGAAGCCAGCAGGAGTCAGTTATGTCACAATTGTCTGGACTCATAACACCTGAGTTCGTTACATTCATAAGATTACCGAATTATAACGACGAGACCTTATGGTGGGAAGTGATGAGAGATTTAAAGAATCTCAGACAGCAGTCTGACGCTCCTCTTGGAAAGTTTTTTGGATGTTTTTATGGAGTACAGTCATTCATAATGAAACTAAATAAGAGTTTTTCCTTTCTTTCAAGGAGCGCATTTAAAATCCACTTGCATATCCGACAACCAAGGATTACCGACAGGTGGTCACAAAAACATTTGCCTTCTTGCGTACGAATGGGCAAGCAAATGTAGATATTGGGATTTATATTTAGGATGCAGCGGTAGCTGAAAATGGCACGACTACATTGCACAAACGATGCTTTGAATAGGAAGGGCATGAGAATGCCGAATATGGCTACTTTCTATCGATACAAGGCCAATACCACATTACTTCCTGTATAGTCTACTTTTTCGCATTTTGAGTTCTCGATGAGAACAAGTTTGAAAGATTCTACGATTTGTTCGCACTGATCTTCGTCGCATCGTTAGATGGGCGTCGAAAGCGCTCTATTGCAACTCTTGAGTAGCCTTGTAATAAAACTGAACAAATCTGATGGAGGTTATCGATGTTCAGCAGATGACGATAGCACAGCATACTCAGCAATAAATCATAAGGAAGTAGGGCGTTTCCATTATCATGCTCAAAAGCAGTTCATTGCAATTAACTTCTAATAAGACCACGCAGAGCAGCGGGCTATGGATTACATGTGCATTTCTAATGTTCATACTATATCACGTTGTTGTAACGTGAAGAATTGTTGAGTGAATCGAACAGTTTAACGTCGATGCAGCCCCCTCAGTCTTCTAAGCGTTTTGATTAGTAATGGAGAACGAAATCGAATCGTTATGGAGTGTAACTAATTTTCGATCTTGCATTCGAAAATACGAAACCGAGTGCGCTGGCCGAGCAATCACTGCGAGTTTTTTTGCAATAGCCCAGAGGTGTTTTATTCTTCACGATCCTTTTTCATAGTCGCTTTCGTTTCATTAGAGTGCGTCACAGCTAACAAAACTAATGTTTCGAAATGTATAAGATGCAAACAATTAGTAGCCATTTGGTGAAAAGAGCAGTACGGAATCAAACTTTGTCGACCTTGCTCCTTTCGGAGCCACATTCCGAGCATATGGTGATGAGCGTTGGTTAGGAGTGTATCACAAGATATCAGTTTCTGACCTTTGCACCCTGACGATCGTTTCTTTTCAAACATTATTAGATGCCACATTAGACGATACTGAGCTCTCACTACTAAAGGGAATTCGCTAGAGGGCCTGGTGAGTTTCCTGTCGACCTTGCTCCTTTCGGAGCCACATTCCGAGCATATGGTGATGAGCGTTGGTTAGGAGTGTATCACAAGATATCAGTTTCTGACCTTTGCACCCTGACGATCGTTTCTTTTCAAACATTATTAGATGCCACATTAGACGATACTGAGCTCTCACTACTAAAGGGAATTCGCTAGAGGGCCTGGTGAGTTTCCCCATTCTGGAAAAGCACATTGCGGTTTCCCTGGTGATTCACGAGTTTCGATCTCTTGCGAGTGGAAAAACCCAGAGAGTTGCCTGGTGACGGTAATTCGAACATCACTGTGCTCGTGTTATTCCTACAATGCTCGATTCAACAAGATCCAACTGCTTCTCAAAAACGTTAGCTATCTCCCCAAAAACTGCGCATCCTAAAGTGATATCATTGGGAGTGGTAGTTCGTCGAACTATTTTCTAGTAACCGCCAACCTTCACTCCTAACTCGAAGAAGTCATCACGTGATTGCCTAAGTGAGCTTCAAAAAACGAATAAACGTTCTCGGAGCGTTTATAACTAAAATAGATGCGAAATGCGGAGGAGTATATGAAAAGTGGCACGATTAATTTTGCGTACAGTGTGCACATGGTGATTGATTCCCATCGAAAAGAGTCAACAGTTGATTGTGTGTCACTGAAGGAGAGTTGTCTTCCTTATCAGTACGTTCTAATCGTTAAGTAAACAGTACATATTGGCATCTCTGTTTATGGTTTGTGTAGAAAGTGATGCTATTCAGCTATTAATATTTTATATGCAGACCGTCATTTTCATTCTTCAATTCTTTTTCAGATTTTCGAAATGAATCTTTGAAGTTTCATGGATTACGATTGCCTGGCCATTCACATTGGTTGGTTCCGTCGTTTTCTCGAGATCTGCATTCACTGCGCATGGCATCATTGACCGAATCTTCCGATAGTAGGGCGGATGCCTCAGCAGAATCATCCATGGGAACACGGTGATGAATATTGCTATATCCTGCAATTAAAGAACAGTGAATGAAAGTGCATTTTTTGGGGGATTGGAAGAACGATGGCAATCGGCAGTAAGGAAATAGTGAATAAATAACGTCGTTATTCACCAAATAGTGGCGAATGGCGAAAATTGAAAGTGCTATGTAACCCAGAAAGGTAGTATTACACCCGCAGCAATGCACACTTCTTCTTTTACCGATATACTAGGTCAACAAACATGCTTCGTTCTGCAGGCCTTTCAAGTTTTTTTGAGTAGCCTCGAGGACTAGGAAATTTAAACTGCATGTACAGAAACTTCCAGCAGACCTCTCGCCAGCAGTCGAACTGGATGGTGAGAAAGAGTGAATACGCGACAAAAATTTATCAAAACCTTTTATATGGACTAAAAAAGAAATTGGTTTTTACCTCAGGAAATCCATATCTCTTAGCTCATAGCATCGTTGAACTGGTTGTAGCTGCTTTTAATAAAATTTACATCGAATCGCCTACATGGTTGATAGATTTTCATGGAAGAAAATGATACGGTTGGAGCCTTTCACTATTTCAAGATGAAATGTGTTGAATAGCTTGAAGCATCTAGACTTTGAAGGAAAAACTCCAACAGTTTTAACGCTCTAATGCAGATCTCCGTATTTATATGATGATATTTACTATTTCCGAAAGAGATGTACGTAAAACGACATAATCGCAGAAGTTCCTTCCATTTCATGTCCAATCATCTTGGCATATTTTGTTGAATCAACAATCGGCATAATTGGTACCATGGGCAACTTCATCCACTTCTGAACGTTCTAGAAAAAATCGCTCGTATGGATTTCGCAAATGCTCCTCGTCAAGTGGAAAATATGGCTCCATTATTACGCATGTTTTTTTGACACATCGCAATATTGATTGGTGGAATGTGCTAAATTCCTGAAGGGCATATTTCATTTGCCCTTATCATGGATTCTCTCTTTTTTTCAGTGGTTGATTGCTTGCCTTCATTTTTTTTTGCTACATGCAACTGCGGAAAGTTTCGACAATGAAACAATCTGTTTGATAGGTTTTTTATTAAATGGAATGCGCCCAATGCATCGCGCTCGGCTCTAACCAAAATTCGTCCGCGAAACTGAACTGCTACTAATAAAAGGATCTGTAGTTGTGCTAGGAGGACGGGGAAGCTAATGAAAGATCGAGACATTGTGATGTCGCTAGTTGCACATAAGTTTCACGGAAAAGGGTTAATTACTTGAAAAAGAGCTACTGGTTCTCTCGTGTTCACTCACTGACTGAAAAAGTGCCTCGGATCTTTTATTGAAGCTTTTGTCGTACATTATAGGATTTCCATTCGCATTAACCACAAGTCTTGCAATAATACGTGGATGCTCAGTTACTATAGTTTCATCTCTGCTGCGGTTTCCAAACGTGAATTTGTGAAACGTCGTGAAGGAAACGGCGTTCATTACAGTTCCAAGTACGAACATGTTGCTAGAGTTGAGATGAGATTAAATGAGCACCTCCTGAAGTTGTCGGCAATATGAGCATGTTGCGGAATAAACTGTTGCGAGAAGAAAACGCTAAAGATACTCCTACGATAAGGACATATTGAACCGGTGAATTTCCCCGATGGGAAGGGCGACACAAAACACGAATCGATTTGTTACTATGCAAGAGTGACTTTACGGTATTCCACTCAGTGGAATTTCGTTTGGTTGCCACATTTGTCGCACAATAACAGTCCGTGGAAATCTTAGTGGCTATTTGAAGCAGCACTCCAGGTGACCAATGCACAAGGTTACCAGCCGTAACCGGTACAGGTTTCGGAGTAGCATTTCGAGTTTCTACCTGCCACATCGGCTGTGTTTCTCAGTAAAATGCTAAACTGCGACCGCATGGAAGGAGGGCGCAAGACCACATAAACAGGACAGTGTCGTACCGTGCCCGAAAAGTTTATGAAAGATTCATGGAGAATAAAGCTGTGATTTTCGATAGGTTCAGACTTACAAAATCGACGATATATCCCAAGATATGATAATCCTTACTTCGATCGTATGGCAGAATAACTAAGTAGTATATAATCGGTGCCAGACTTGTCACATTGACCAGTATCTCTATGACAAGAATTGGTGCAAGGAGCCTAAAACAAATAATCACTCATATATCAGATGTGGCTTTTGACACTTTCTATTCAATAATTCGCCGATGAACGTTTCCAAGTTTTTTTTTATAGTAACAGCTTTGCGACATACCTTGCAAGTTTGATGTTTTCGCTGATTTGATAGCGTTTACTCAAACTATGAGTCCCTTCGGCGAACTTCAACTGGAACATTTGTTTGTTCCGATGCAATAAATACAGGCTGATAACAAAATCGCATGCATCCACTGCTGTCAGTGCAGTAAGCACAACATAAACGTGAGTCTGGCCATCACCTGAAATCTCGATTCAACATCAGATCTTCCGAGATAGTCTCAACAAGCCGCGCCCATCCTACGGTGCACCCATCATGGTGTCGAAACTTTTGAAGACAAAAAGTTTTCTACAGGTGACATTCGCGTTATCCAGCGACAACCTTCTGACCGGCTGGACTAACATTCCATTCCTTGCCCATATAGAGGAACTCTCAACTTGTCATCTTTTGTGGAAAAGGAAAGCCGCAAGCATCATCTTCTTAAAATGTCCCTCCCTTGTTCGAAATGGAAAGGGCTCTGTTGTCTCATTCAGCAGAATGATACGGCCGCCTGCACTAGCCATTGGTCGTCCCTCTACGTATTTTCCTTCTCGTTTATTACGTCTCTTTGCTCCTTCTGTGCTTCTCGCATGCACTCATGTGGTGTATTTTCCTTGCACGTGATGTCTAACAAAACGAACTAATTAAGTCAATTCTGTTAGAATGTTGCTAGTAAAAGGTATCGCGGGTGCTAATGTCCTTTCCATTAATAGAATAGCTGAATTACTGCATGCTATGGTGCAAGAACAATTTATTTGGGGGAGAAATTTGCGCACATCTGGCAAACAAAGAGTAATTCTGCAAGAAACAATCGCTATTTTCACGGCAAAAAAAACCGAGTATATATTGGATGAAATGAATATTATATGAAACATTATTGAAGTAGGCAGCTAACCTGAGAGGTGGAAATACAGAGACATCGAAATGCCAAACAATATCTGAAAATGATATCGATCAACATAGGTGGGGAAATGAACGCGAACAAAATATGTAAAGATTAATAAAAATTAACGGTTAGATGAAATGATTGGTCAGTATGCACAAGAGTTGATCGGTGATTAGTTTCAGCTGAAATGAATGAAGAACAAAACAATGGTAAGAAATGAAAGTTTTCGTTATGGCGCTTTTATGATTTTGAGATTTTCAGAAAATAGTGAAAAAATGCACATAGCACTGAAGAATAGCGTTAATCTTTTGCAATCCATCGCATCGCATCAGACAATAGACCTTCGTAATTGTTCAAGAAAGGGAAGCATTTTTTCGTGCATAACTTGGCCATTATAGAATTGGTCAGACCAAGGAATATATCCATTGGAACCCAGTTACCCCAGAAGTCTTCAGGTCAAAATTGCATGGTGCCCTGAACCGAAAAACGAGACATTTGTCGGGAGCGGAAGAAGATTATGGGCGTTGCAGCTGGGTGCTGAATGAAGGAGGAGAACACGTTCACTGTTCACAAAGCTCCACCGGGGCCACCAATCCCCAATTGCCTCCACCGAAACATGGCGAACGGTATTATTAACTGCGGTTAAGCCCAGACGATGAAAGAAGGGAAATAATGCGGTAGCCTCACCAAAGCTCTTCTTGAATGATCTTTTCTTGCCTTTTGAGTGATTGATTCGAAAAAAAGTGGTTGTTCCAATGCGCCAGGAATATCACATATCGCTATCGAAGATTGGTCAAATTTGATAGCAACTATACTATCACTTCTTCTCACTCAAAAAGACCTCTATCCTCTAAAACAGCAGGAACTAATTTTTGTTTTTTTCTGGAGCGTAAAGCTTCAAGATTTTGGTCCTGAGCGTGCCGAAGTTGAAATATTTTTCGCAATTTGCCGTCTCCACAACATTATCAAAGGTCAATCAACCCATGTTGGATACAGCGAACTTCTGAAGACGTTGAATAAACCACAACGTCGTTCGAAAATTTTGTTTGTGTTCAAGATGCTTCATGATGAATTTCACGCTCCTTGTATCCTCGAAATGACACAAACAAGCGAAATTGTAGATGGATCAATCATGTAGTCTTGAATCGTGACAGTTGTAATTAGCAAGCCGAATGTTCATACCTCGCACGTTCATAGGACATGAAAATTAAGGGGATTGTCCGTCAGTTATCTACCAGATGTAGCAAATTTGATGGATGCTGGACAATAAAAAAAAGTTCTTGGCCAAAGCAATATTGTAAGGAACATACCGCTGCGATGCACGCAAGTGTCAATGTGAGTGATTGATGATTGCCGTGTTTCTCATAAACACCAGCCCATCGTGTTGCAATTAACCTCTCGGCTACTGCAAACAGTACAAATGATGATATATATCAAGTAATCTCTATGAGGTAGGTTGTCTAGAAATCTGTCTAAAGGACATCCTTCCTGGATGATCGCTCAGAAATGATAAGCTGAGATAGACAAACTTTAAAACGGGCACGATAGATGGGCGCATTCGCAGACATGCAATTCGTTTTCAACGGCCGAGAACATCGACTACCCGAACGCACATGTGCGCCATTCTGACTGTTCACCTAATCGCCATTACAAAGTTTCGCAGAACTGAATCTAAAATTTGCAGCTAAAACATAATGCTGCCTTCGATATCAGTCTCAACATCACAAATACTTATATGCCAACCAGAAGCAGGGAAGTTCCCGGATTATTTTATGAGTTTTTGAGCACCTTCGATAGCTCAAAAAAATTCTGTAAAAATGGAGCACCTACGATAAGGCATTGCCTTAATTTCATGGCCACAATCGTCTCGTTCATCAACTGAAAAACATAAGAGGATACAGCATAAATCCAGGCAGCGTAACAAGTTTGCGAACTTTCCCCTCCTTACTAAAAAAAGCCGTTGCATTAGCAAATTTATCGATGCACCAATATTCGCTCAGTTAACGATGAATAGGCTGCACGCTGAGATTTGCATATGCATGCACACCACCGGAAGTTCAAAGTTTCATTCGAATGAGGAAGATTTGGTGGCGGAAGAAGTTTTCGTATGGCATTTCGATTATGCGATTATTTCAGCCCGCTTTGCATATATCATGCTCGAACTCATTTTAATAGGGCCAATTTTCAGTCGTGATGTGTTCGCCAGTGAAGGTATGGTCCAAATTAGAAGAGATTCTGCTGCGCACATCCATTTTTCTGTTACCCCTCGTCATCTGAACCAAGTAGCGGCCAATTGACTTCATTCCTTCGAATTCCGGCGAATCTGTTAGGTGTTCCCCGATAAAGGTGAATCTGATAAAGCCTCGCGCTTTTGAAGCACTGTTGCATGCTCGCATATAGGATGGTGGAATTTCATGTTCAATTACGATAATTATTTTTTGGTCCCTTCTGCGAATTTCGATCAGGCCAAGAAATTTGTGCATTTACCGCAGCCTAAATTTCTTCACTTTCACCCAATGACTTACCGAGAAGCATGAAGGCGAACGTGTATGATGGAGTAATGACATCGTGAATTACGTAGAGACTCAACCATACCACTCTTGCCAAGCCTCCTCGAGGCGCAAATAATTTCATAGTGACAAGCGAAAAGAAGTCCACAACGCACACCAAAAATATGCCAACCAACAGGACCAAAAGGACCCTGAAAAAGCATTCAATTCCTCTTGCACAATACGTATTGAACAATGGAGACAGCAGTATTGCCATCGTGAGGAACCAATGTACCCTACCGAACATAATTGGTGAATCTTGATCTGAATGACAGTATCGTTGATTCTACCAGCCACAGTAACTGCAGATGGCACTGCTTCTGCAGTTGTGCAAATATGTCCTCGCAGAAGCCTCGCTCATCAAAACAAACCAGCCCAGAGCATTCGGTGACTTATGCAAATGACTTTTCGTTGCAAGTTTTATAAGGAGGAAGGAAGAGGACGACCAATACTCTCTCATTACACAGTAATGCTCACAACGGGAGCTTCAGGAAATACTGTTGCCACCAAGCAATGCCGTGGGCATGTGAAACTTTTCCCGGAAGGCAAGCAGCACTCCGAACAGCATAAGAAAATCGCAGCTTCTCGAGTTTCGCCAACTTAGAAACACTTACATTTGCGAATTGGAAAACGACCGTCACTACATCTCAACGGAGCTTTTTCAAAATGAAATCATCAACATTCAAGAGAAATGAGCTGCAAATGGTCAATGCGAAATTATTTCATCGTTCATCTGCGACGGTCATTTAACGTTGTATAAATTATAAATATCTTCTCTTTCAAAGTACACGTTGCAAGACACGGTACATTTACACTGAAATCGCTATGAGTATTTATTTATTGGTTTTGACTAGGGGTTGCAGGTTGGTGAAAAAACATAAGTCCGTTGGGTTTTCCGTTGGGTTTCCGTCAACGCTAAACATTGTGGATAAGCTGTTGGGTACTGGAATATTTTGGCAACCTAAATTTTCTTTGGTTGGCTCGTGAATGCTGCGCAGAAATTTGCGTAAATATATGGCTGCAGCCCGATGTATGGTCGAGTCCAAGCTTAAGCAAAGATGGGTACTAGAAATGAATTTGCTGGACCAGCCAATCCTCATAGGTAGCTTTGAGTACTAAATCTGAAACCAGGTTGTAACCTGTTGATTGGTGCTCCAACTAGAACTGATATGCTTTCTATAAGAGCGAATATTTTCCAAAAAATCCTCAACATTTTCCATTAGTACCCCGTCAAAATTCTCGAAATTCTCTTACAATATTTTCAAAATTTAGATATTTGTTTCATGTTTTTAGAAGTTAACTTACCTGAAGTTGTAGTGAAAATCGGCTACGGTGATAACAACATACAGCAGGATCAGAAGCGATAAAAATGCGATCACCAAAATAAACATTTCGCAGACATTGACGGACAAATCAAAGAGCGCAGACTTCATCACCGTCGAACTGCAATTCATTTGTCAACTTCGCGGCCTACAAAGAGCGATTGATCAGCGTTCAACATGCTAATACGGGCAACGTGCTAGAAATATTAATAAGATTCTACTTTGCCTATTTATAACGAAGTATAATCTTGCTGCATACGTAAGTAGAAATTGAGATATACGGCCACTTCTTATATCTAACGTGGCCATAGCACCAATTGAGGTCCAGTTAAAGAGGCTACCATAAGAGATGATGGAGTAAAAATTTACCAGTGGCGAAGGTGTCGTCAGATGGACAGAAATTATCCGGCAAACGTAGCATCGTTAGGGTGGGGAATATTAAAAAAATGCCGCTAGATGCGATCTATCTTCATGTAAGTGAAGGTTAAATGAAACGCATCTAGTGACTCATAACATACGACGGCAAGTTCGGTAGTGAACTATCAGCTTGTCCATCCATATCTCAGTGTTCGATCACCGAAGCATACGCGCCACCGCGCTGGAAGTTTCTTAGCGGCGATTAGGAAACATAGGTGGAATGGTTTAGTGATGGAACAACAGAAAACTCCTTCAGCAATCCCAAATAAAATTCCCATAAAACTAAAATTCTGCCGCCTCATTGGAAAATATAGTGCACTCCTAAAACAGATTTCTTAGCAGCAGAAGAAGTCAAACAACTCAAAAGGGATGACGCTTTCATCCATCTTGCCATGCAAGAATCTGATTAAATACAGTTGCCAACTGCAAACATAAGCTAATTGCCAACAGCTGAAATTTCACAATAGCAAGCACAGTTGGGAATGCTACACGTAGCTACTGGAAAGAAACTTGTTCAGAGTTAAGTATGAACCAATGCGCTCATAGGAATGATACGATGATCACCTAAGTGATCGACTTCATAGTTTTATCGCACTGACTGATCAAACGTACAGCAAAATATTTCGAGGCATACAGTCAATCGCGGTTTTTTCGAAATCAACATCGAAATTCAAAGATACAGGATCGACTTCTGAAGTAGACGCATTTTATCGCTGGTTGCCGAAAGCGACACATATAGGTATATCCTAAAGAAACATAGCTTAGATATCATCTTACTAGTGAAATCCTTCTAAGAACATTGAAACAGCTGTCATTATGCGGCATATAGTGAAGATCAGTGAATGCGCGTAATACTATTACCCATGAATGATACACTTTCGTCATCGTTCACGATTATTGAATGAACAGAATGTGGAAAGTTGCACGCTAGCGTTTATTGGTTATAGCGTAATCATATTCACTTGCAGAATTCCACAAAGGTCAAATTTCCAAATGACAGATAGTAACGAATAATGCAAATGGATATGGGTCGGCGCCCGCATTATCCTATTTTATAATGGAGCAACTCGAACTATTCACTCTGTATGGGGCAACTCGAAAGATTCATATTTTAACATGTTCGTTAGCCTGTGAAAGCTCCACCTGGCTGTCGTTTAGGACTTGTAAGTTATGGAGGTACGTGATTGTGAATGTTTTCCGAGTTAACAGGACGAAAAATACAAACTTATTAACCCCAAACTAAGAGCAATTACTTTTGGTCCCAATATTCAGCAGCGCTGAATTCCTCAAGCCATACTAGTAACGATACAAAAAGCCTTCGGCAAATTGAGAGACGGTTTTCTGAATGTACATTCTATACAGTATTGCGTAGTGATGGCTGGAACGTGAGGAAACAGTGGCACTATTCACTACCTTCTCGTGATTGTAAAGCAATGAGTCTAAAATATAGCCAGTTCGAAATTGTGACTATTACGCACTGCTTGCAAGATTTATGAAAAGCTAGTGCACCACGTTCATATAGTAGTGGTAGAACACAGATAACAATTGACTTTGGAGATAACGGGAAGCAACGATGCGAATTTGGCGGCACTCGAGGTGGCCACATATCCAACCCCCCAGATCGACTGAATGTCATTAGATATTGGAATTTCCGCATTTGAAGTGCAGTGAGTCAAGGGTATATTCCATCTTTCACTGATTCCATTATGCTAAGCGCAAAAACATTCGTGTTTTGGCAATACACGAACTCGTCCCGTCTAAATTGTTTGCTCCAATCGGTGGAATTTTGCCTCCTTTTCTAAGAGTGCAATGAGGTAGGAAATTTTGCTGCAAGTCCTCTCTTACCTTATCGGAAGGAATTTCGAACATTTCATACGTTGACACGCACTGATTTTCCGCTCCGTTGCTTGTTGTTTTAAAATATTTTTGAATTGTCAGATGTGAAGATATTGACGAACTCGGACATTTAAAATTCCAGTGGTGCTTTCATGCATGCAAAAATCTATCGAGCTCATTTTGCGAATTGTTTTCGTTTGGAGTTTAGTCTTTGTGATTGCGGTTGGATGCACGCGTTGTGCCCAGCTTTGCGTTTAAAAACAATACAATATGGGCCCAAAAAATGAATGCTATGCTCACTTCCTGTGAATGGGGGATGACATGGAAAAAAAGATACATTGCGCCTGCAGAGCTTATATGCTCAATGCAAATGGAAAAGATTTATGGAAAATTTCATGTCGACAAAGGAATATTGACATCATAAAGAACGATGATTTATTGCTATTAATGAGGCGTAAATCGAGACAAAAGAGTTCCTTGTGATCACGAAATGCTTCAAATTTGTATCAGGAAGTGCATTATGCACGAGAATAATATAAATGGCGCTAGAGAAATCAACAAAACAGAATATCCTATTGTTGAAGCGATAGGAAAATGAGTAAATGAATAACACTAGGAGAAGATATTGACGAGATAAATAAGTTCCTGGTTTCATTTGGAGTGGATTGAATGAATGCTACAAAATGTGATATCGCAGTGGAAATACAATCGTTGCCGGATATGGAGAGTGCCAACCGCTTCGGCAAAATCAGTTAAACTCTGTAAACTCTCGAACGCGAAAAATATCACCAACGATACGAGTCATGAAAGTATGAAAGAAATATAAATGCGGCATATAGAACAATAATAAGTTTCTTCCACGAATAAGCTATAAAATTAGTAGAGTGCTAAAAATAGAAGCAAAATGCCAAAAATTCTGGAAGCGCAGCAACTTAACAACTTCAGGTAGGTCAAAGCTTCATGCTGCACTCTAGAATAATTGGGTGAAAACCAATGAAAAACTTCCGAGGTAAGGAGAAAGAAAGTAGTCCTCAGTGAGTAGCCCAAACACCCGATTTAGAGCAGACATTCTTGGAAACGTCATTATTGTTGTGCAAGAGTGATGCAGCGAGTTCTAATTTTCGATTCCACATCTGCTCATTATATAGCATATGCTCACCTCTTCTCACTGCTTGCTTCATGGTCTCCTTGCACCCTCACAGTCGCCTAGATTTAACATATGTGCACCATAGTTACAGCATATATGACAAATTGCACGCTGGAGATAGCAAACGTATGATGGGGCGCATCGATATGAATAGAACTTTTTTTTTCCTCATGTTCATCATCTCGTAGTGTGTCCCATTTGCTTAGAAACCTCAATTTACCTGATCGGAAAGCTAGAGGTGGGACATTCGACCGATGCAATGAGCACCATAGTATCTACGTTTCGGAAGGCGACACGAAACTTATTTCGGCAATTTTTCAGCGAACACTTAAGAGGAGGCAAAAAAAAAAAAACAGGTTGGTAAGTGTGGGCTCCTGAAACCGTCAGTTTTCAGGCAACATGTGGTATTACAATTGCAAAGATTCCAGAATATTCTTACGGGTCGATCTCCATACCTCTTCAAATTGCAAAAAGCATATGCCATGTCATCCTTCGTTTGGCTTGCGTGCTCACTAGGTTCTAATTGCATCGTGTAAGAGGTGAAATATTAGAGTGCAATCGAGTCATTACTAGAAGCACATAAAAAATGAACATGATTGCGTGATAGCAACATTGGTTTTGAGAGAATTCGAAACTGAAACATTCCGAAAAAGCAGAGAAAATGATAGGGTTTTCGATTGAAACAGAAGAAACACGTAATAATCCGTATGGGCATTGGAATAGATGATAGCGGATATTTCCAAATTAATCTTTTTTCCCTTATCAAACAATATTCCAGGATTTGCGCACAACGATCCCATAGAAATCTTATATTAAATTCAA
This sequence comes from Baylisascaris schroederi, assembly GCA_006503575.1. Classification (NCBI taxonomy): domain Eukaryota; kingdom Metazoa; phylum Nematoda; class Chromadorea; order Rhabditida; family Ascarididae; genus Baylisascaris; species Baylisascaris schroederi. Next base: position 769,853 of record QEWY01002836.1, read on the forward strand.
CTGTTTCGATATTGGGGACTAAAATATTCCAGTAGCTAAAAAGCTAATCATATAAATCCTTTCCAGGTTTCACGACTGTAGAATATCTTCAAAACCTCATATCAGTGGCACTATGATGGATCTGAAAAGCGGATTTAACGCAATCCCAACGAATAAACCCATCCTGATCTAACGACGTTTTTTTAAGGAACTTATAAACGCTGCAGGCATTGCTCATAGCATTCCAAGCGATCACGACTTTGAACGAAATATGTCGTCTATTTGGGCTACTTAAGAAGCACAGCGAAATCTCATCGTTTTTTAAGCTTGACAGAAGCTTCGAAAAAGTTCTTTCATGCCTACTGGAATTCTCACGAACTCCATAGCTAATTGACCGTTTCGCTCAATTGAAATAGGCGCTTTGTTTAAAGTCATTCGGATTCTTACCACTACTCGATTTTTAAAATCATTCACCGCATTCAGAAACACTTAGCACATTTTTTAAGCTGACTAAAAATTTCCTTCACGTTCAGCCAGTCGCCAGAGCCATCTCCAATTCCTTCTTCTACCTCCGTTGAAAATTTTCACACTGTTTATTTCTCCTATAAATACTATTCTGCGTAACTTGCAGAACGTATACCGAAATCGAAGCAATATTCTCATCGAAATCTCTTCGTTGTGAAAGCGACTAAAGTGAAGCATTCATGCGGAAGAAAAGCTCTACGTAAGATGAGATGTTCATACGAAAAAAATTGAATTCGCTCTGACAGTGTCCGGCGTCGTTCGCGATATCCCATACAAGGATACCGGATCACATAATGTATTCACGCGTGGCATTGTCTTTATGGTCCTTTTCATAGTTCAGTAGGGTACACAAATAGGCAAAATATAACAATATGGCGACAGCCGGTAAGATTGTCGCTTTTACATACTTTTTAAATCAGCAAGTAACTTATTCCCGTTTGCCTGTTCATCCGCACCTATTTTGTGCAATCTTTTAGATTTACTCCCAACTTCTAAAGTGTGCACCTTTTTTATTCCCAAATAACCAATAAATATACACGTCAAACAACAGAAAATATTTTGCAATGCACCTGGCAATTTTTCAGCTAAACTTTCCGAATTTTTTGTCACTGAAATAAATTCACTTACGTTATTTTATTCGTTTCGACTAAACTTATGTCAAATTGGCTACTCTCCTAGTGAAAGCAAATATTGCAACAAAATATTACGAACACGAATATTCTGAAGAGAAAAGCGATTAGACGTAAAAAATAGAAGAGAATTTTGCAGAAAATTCTAGAAGCGGTTGTGTCACAATCAACGAATGCCATAGCATAATTACCGTTGCTCTGGACGATCTGACGGTGATAACAAAACATGAAGCTTGAATTGCAAGAATCTAAGCGGTTAATGAGCAGTGCTCCTCAACTGAGCCTAATGAGACCTTATGCGGCCTAAATCTCGAGATATTGTTGAAGTGACTACTAATTATTGACAGCTGCTAATGATGAGTGGAGCAGCTGAAAGCCTTAAAGTTGATTATCCAACAACTGTCTCGCAATCTAGAGGACAAATAGACGAAAATTCACTGGAACTTATTTGTGCATAGAAGCAAAATATCGCTATAGGATGATTTCGTTGCCATTTGCGGGGAAAAATGCTCAAAAAATCGGTATCTTATTGCAGCCACGCGCAAAATACCCTACACTCAGACCCAGCTGCTGCGACATCGATAATCTTGATCAGCGACAAAATTTCGGTCCCTCAATTCTTATCTTAGTGTTAGATTTTCTCCACGATTCTATCAGAGCAAGTGCTATCACTGTTTATCCACTTCACGACTAAGGTAAACCCTATAACGATTGTCTTTTAAATTGATAGTTTCGGGCAGCATTAATTTCTTAGGTGACCCTCCAAAGGAAAGGTGGGCTAAAAATTTACCTTTATGCATCCCTCATATGAACGGCTATTCGAAGTGCATCTAAAAGACGGAAATCATTTCCCATATTAAACTACAAGTAATCAGTGGGCGAACAACAATTTGTAATGCCAATGACAACAACAATTTGTAATGCCAATGACAGCTGTTTCAGCAGCTGTTTTACCCCGAAGTCCATACACTAGTTCATTCACCTTAGAAGCATGCATATAATTTGTTTGTTTGTTACCAATGACTTTTCAGTTTACCAGCCATTCACCTTATATTGTTAAAGTTATTAGCAATCTACTGCTATCTGCAGTTTTATTTTCCTCTGTTCTTGTTTTTTTTTTCAATTTTCTTTTCTCTCCCTTAATAACTTCTAGGCAACTTCTTTGGTTAGCAAGCTCATGCAAATACAACTTCTTTGGTAGCGCAATTTGTTCTTCTTCCGCTCTCTGTTCGCTTACTGTATCACGATAGTTAGCATAAGGTTAACCAGCGGTGCTCGACGTTTGTGGCCCTACAGTTCCATTGCCAGCCCAACAGAGACATGCTTCCCTCCGAAAACCCTTCTTCCCTGTCGCTTGCCAGAACGGAAGGTCCTCTCTACCTTTTGGTCTTGCGAGTTCGGAAATATTCCTACACTTCCCACGACGGGCATCATTCATCAAGTCACACAACGGGGGTTCTGACCGGCACATATGTTGTGCCCACGATCTACTTCCAATGCTCTTAGAAAAAGCTTTCACGTTTGTGGAGTTGGAGACGGAGTCGGAGCAGTAGTCGGAGTCGGAGTCGGTGTCGGAGCCGGAGTCGCCGTCGGAGACAGAGTCGGGGTCTTGGTCGGAGTCGGAGGCACAGTAGGAGTCGGAGTCGCATTCGTAGCCGGAGTCGGAGTCCGAGCCGGAGTCGGAGATTGTTGGGGATCGCAGTCGGAGTCGGAGTCGGAGTCCAATTTGGAGTCCGAGTCGTAGTCGGAGTCCGCGTTGGAGTCGGATTGGGAGTCGAAGTGGGAGTCGCAGTCGGAGCCCCATCCGGACACGCATTCGAAGTCGGAGTCGGAGTAGGCGGCGGACTCGGCAGTCGGGCTCGAGGTCGGAGCCGGCTGCGGAGTCGGAGCCCGAGTCGAGGTCCAAGTTGAAGCCGGGGCCGGGCCAAAGCCGGAGTCGCAGCGGAAGTTGGAGTAGGAGTCACTGTCGAGCCAGATTCATAGTCGAAGTGGGAGTCGAAGTCGGGGTAGAAGCCGGAGCCGGAGTCACAGTCGTAGTCGTAGTCGAACTCGGAGCTGAAGCCGGAGGCGGTTCGAAACTGGAACCGGAGTCGGAGTCGCAGTCGGAGTTGGATCCCGGGCCGGAGTTGGAGTCGGAGTCGGAATCGGGGTCGGAGTAGGGGTCTCACCCGGAGTCGGGGTCGGTGTCGGAATCGGAGCCGCAATTCGGAGTCAGAGTTGCAGTCCTTGTCGGAACCGGAGTCTTAGTCTTGGTCGGGGTCAGAGTCTGAGTCTGAGGAGACGTGTTATTCGAGGTTGGACTTGCAGTTGGAGTCGATGGCGGAGTCGCAGTAGGAGTCAGAGTTGGAATCCTTGGTAAAGCCGGAGTCAGTTCTTTTCAGGGTCACAGTCTGAGTATGAGCAGGCGTGTTGTTCGAGGTCGAAGTGGGAGTCGGAGTCGGCGGCCAAGTCGGTGGTCCGACTCGGAGTCGGAGCCGATTCCGGAGCCGGAGTCGGGCGGAAGCCGTGGTCAGGGCTCGATTCGGGGTGAAAGGCGTGGTCTGAGTCGGAGTCGCTGTGGTCGCAGTCTGAGTCGATGGCGTAGGCGGTATCCGGGCTCGAGCTCGGAGTCGGTCGCGGAGTGAGGGCCGGAGTCGGAGTCGGGCCAAAGCCGGAGTCAGAGTCTGAGTGGCGGTATCCGGGCTCGAGCCGTGTGCAGAGTGCTAGTCTAGGTAGGAGTCATAGTCGGAGTCGGGGCCGGAGTCATGCCCCGAAGTCGGAGTCTGAGGGAGAGCAGGCGTCTCTTCGAGGCCGGAGTCGGAGCCGCAGTCGGTGGCCTAGTCGGTGTTCCGACTCGGTGTCGGAGCCGATTGTGGAGTCAGAGTCGAGGTGGGAGTCTCGGTCACGGTTTGAGCCGGAGTCAGGGTCGGAGTCCGTGTCGCCGTGTTGATCGCTTTCGAAGTCGGAGTTGGATTCGGTGGCGGGTCAGTGACTGAGTCGGAATCGGAGTGGGAGGCGTGGTCTGAGCCCGAGACGAGGTCGAAGTCCGAGTTCAGGTCAAGGTTGGCGCCGGAGCCGGAGCGGGAGTCGTAGTCGGAGCCGTGACACAGCAGGAGCTGGTCGGAGGCGGAGTCGGAGTCAGGGTCGGAGACGAATCGAAATTCGAATTACAGTAGGATCCGAGGTCGAAGTGGAAGTCGGAGACGGTTCGAAATTGGAATCGTGGTCGGAGCCGGAGTCGGAGTTTGAGGCGTGTTCAGTGTCTAAGTCAGAGTAGGAGTCCAAGTCGGAGTCGAATATGGGATCTGAGTCCAAGTGAGAGCCGTACTCGTAGTCGGAGTCGCAATCCTGGTCGGGGTCGGAGTCTGAGTCCGAGCAGGCGTGTCATTCGAGTTCGGAGTGGGAGTCGGAGTCGGTGGCGGAGTCGGTAGTCCGGCTCGGAGTCGGAGTCGATTCCAGAGTCAGAGTCGGGGTGGGAGTCGTGGTCAGGGTCGGAGTCGGAGTGAAAGGCGTGATCTGAGTCGGAGTCGGATTCTGGGCCGGAGTTGGAGTCGGAGCCGGAGTCGGAGTAAAAGTAGAATCGGTGTTGGAGCAGGAGTCGCAACCGTAGTCGGAGTCCTGGTCACGGTTGGAGTCGGATTGGGAGTCGGAGTCAGGGCAGGAGTCGAAGTCGAAGATGGAATCCCAGTCGGAATCAGAGTCGTGCTCGTAGTCGGAGTCTCAGTCGGCGTCAGAGTCGGAGTAGGAATCGGGGCCGATGTCGGAGCCCGAGTCGGTGTCGGAGGCTGTTCGAAATAGGAATCGGAGTCGAAGCCCGAGTTCGGTTCTGATTTGGAATCCGAGTCGGAGTTGGAGCTGCGGTCCGAGCGGGAGTCAGAGTCGAAATGGGAGCAGAGATCGGGGTCCGAGTCTTGGTCGGAGTCGTGGTCACGGTCGGAGTCGGAGCGGGTTTCGGAGTCAGCGTAATCGGAAGTCGGAGCCGAACTAGAGGTTGGAATCATAGTCGAAGCCGGAGTCGAGCCAAAGCCGGGGTCGGAGTGGGAGTCAGAGTCGAAGTCCGAGTCGGAGCCGGTATTGGAGCCGGAGTCGGAATCGGATTCGAAGTCGGACAGAGCCGGAGTGGTAGTCGGAGCCAGACTGGGCCTCCCACCCTGAGTCGAGGTCGGTGTCGGAGCTAGAGTCGAATATGGTCGCCGAGTCGGAGTGGGAGTCGTACTCGAAGTCGGAGTCGGGGTCGGTGTCGGAACCGGAGTCGCAGTCGGAGTCGGACTCTGATCCCTTGATGGACCGGGAGTCTCAGTCCTGGTCGGGGCCGGAGTCTGAGTGTGAGTAGGTGTGTTATTCGGGGTCGGAGTGGGAGTCGGAGTCGGTCTCAGAGCCGGTAGTCCGACTCGCTGTCGCGGTCGATTGCGCAGTCGCAGTCGGAGTCAGAGTTGGGTTCCTTGTTGGAGCCGGAGTGTTTGTCCTGGTGGGGGTGGGAGCCTGAGTCTGAGCAGGCGTGTTATTCGAGGTTGGAGTATGAGCCGGAGACGCTAGTCCGACCCGGAGTCGGAGTCGATTGCGTAGTCGCAGTAGGAGTCAATGTTGGATTCCTTGATGGAGCCGGAGTTGGGCGTCGGAGTCTGATTCTGAGCAGGCGTGTTATTCGAGGTCGGAGTGGGAGCCAGAGTCGGTGGCAGAGTCGGTAGTATGACTCTGAGTCGGGGTGGATTGCAGAGTCGCTGTTGGAGTCACAGTTGAATTCCTTGATGGAGTCGGAGTCTTATTCCTGGTCGTGGTCGGAGTCCTAGTCTGAGCAGGTGCGTTATTCGAGATCGGAGAGCTAGCGATAGTTGGTGGCGGAGTCGGTGGTCCGACCCGGAGCCGGAGCCTACTGCGGAGTTGCGGTCGGAGTCAATATTGAATTCCTTGATGGAGCCGGTGTCCTAGTCCTCGTCGGGGTCGGAGTCTGAGTCCGGGCAGGCGTGTTATTCGAGGTCAGAGTGGGAGTCGGAGTCGGCGGCGCAGTCGATGGTCCGGCCCGGAGTCGGAGTCGATTGCGGAGTCACAGTCGGTGTCAGAGTTGGATTTCTTGATGGAGCCGGAGTCTTAGTCCTTGTCGGGGTCCGAGTTTGAGCCTGAGCAGGCGTGTTATTCGAGGTCGAAGTGAGAGTAGGAGTCGGTTGCTATGACGGTAGTCATCGGAGTCGGAGTAAATTGCGGAATCGCAGTCGGAAGCAGAGTTGGATTCGTTGATGGAGCCGGAGTCTCAGCCCTCGTCGGAGTCGGAGTCTGGTTCTGAGCAGGCTTCGTGGTCGAAGTGGTAGTCGGAGTCGGTGGCGGAGAAGGTAGTCAGACTCGGAAACGGACTCGATTGCGGAGTCGCAGTCGGAGTCGGAGTTGGATTCCTTGGTGGGGCCGGACTCTTCGTCCTGATCGGAGTCGGAGTCGAAGTCAGCGTAGGCATGGAATTTCGAATGGGAGCGAGAATCGGAATAGGAGTCCAACTTGGATTCGGTGTCGGAGTCGGAGTCGGAGTCACAGCTGGAGTCGGATTCGGAAACGCACTCAAAGTAAGCGTCGGAGCAGGTGGCGGAGTCGGAGTCGGGGTGGACCCGAAGCCGGAAACGGAGTGGAAATCACGGCCGCAGCGGAGCCAGTACCCAAGGTGGGATCGGAGTCAGTGTTGGCTTCGGAGTAGGGGTAGGAGACCCATTCGTGGTTGGAGTCAGAGTCCGAGTCGGAGTCGCAGCAGAGTTCGAAGCTGGAGTCGAAATCGCAGTCGGAGTCGGAGTGGAATTTGAATGGGAGTCGGGAAGGGAGCCGGAGTTGAAGTTGGAGTCGAGATCCATGATGGCTCGGAGACGGAGTCGGACTTGGGTTCCGAGTCGGAGTCGGAGTCGTAATCGTAATCGGAATCGGTGCTGGGTCGCACTCGTAATTTTAGTCGGAGTCGCAGTCTGGGTAGGAGTCGTGATCAGAATTGGAATCGGAGCCGGAGTCGTATTAAGAGTCGGTGTCGGAGTCGGAGTCCAGAGTGGATAAGTGGACAAAGTGGGAGCCCAAGCCGAAGTCGGAGTCGCGGTCGAAATTGGGGTAGGAGCCGGAGCCGGAGTGGAGCCGAAATCGCAGTCGCAGTGGGAGCCGAGTTGGAATCGTGGTCTGGGTCGGAGTTGGAGTGCGAGTAGGCGTCGCATTGGAAGTCAGAGTCGAAGTTGGAGGTGGTGCTGGAGTAGGAGTTGAAATCGGAGCCGGAGTCGCAGTCGGTATCGTGCATTCGGAGTTGGTGTCGGAGCCGGATTCGGAGATGCGATCGAAGTCGGAGTTGGAGCCGCTGGCGTAGTCGGAGTCGGAATCAGAGTCTCACTAGGAACCTTGGTCGGTGTCGCAGTGGGCATCGAACTCGGAGTTGGAATCGTGGTCACAATCGGAGTTCTACTGAAAGTGAGAGCCGGAGTCGAATCGGAGTCGCATCCGGAGTCGGAGCCGGAGCTGGGGCCGCAGTTGGGGTCGGAATCGTAGTCGCACTCGGAGTCGGATTAGAACTAAAGTGGGAGTCAGGAAGCCTGAGTTGGAGCCGGAGTCGAAGTAGGTGTCGGATTTGGAGTCGCCGTCAGATTCGGAGCACGAGTCGGAGTGGGAATCGGAGTTGGAGTCGGAGTCGGAGTTCCATTCGGAGTTTTGCCGGAGTCACAGTTGAAGTCTGGGTCTGTGTCGGAGTAAGAGTCGGTGTCGGCATCCGAATCGAATTCGGAGTTGGAGTCGCCGTCGGGGTCGACGTCTGGAACGGATTCGGAGCCGGGTCGTGGCGGAATCGAAGTTGGTGTCGGGATCTAAGTCGGAGTGGGGTTTGGTGACCGGTTCGGAGTCGGTGTCAGACTCGAGGTCGCAGACGGATTCAGCGCCGGGGTCGTAGTCGGAGTCGGATTCGAGGTCGGAATCGTGGTGAAGCCGGAATAGCAGCTTGTGTCGGAGTCGGAGTTAAATTCGGAGTCAGGGTCGGAATTGGTGTCGGGGTCGGGTTCGAAGTCGGAGGCTTCTTCGTGGTCAGAGTCGGAGTCGCAGTCAAGCGGGTGTCGGAGTTGACGTCGGAGTCGGAGTTGATGCCGTATCAGATTCGGAGTAGGGGTTCGAAGTCGGGGTCTTCGTCGTGGTCAGAATCGGGGCCGTAGTCGAGCGGGTGTCGAACTCTTAGTCATAATCGGAGTCGGCGTCGGAATTGGAATCGAAGCCGGTGTCGAGGTCATAGTCGGATTCGCAGTCGGCATCGAAGTCGGAGTCGGATTTACGGTCAGTGTTGGAGCCATAGTCGAAGTCAGAGTCGAGGTCGAAGCCGGTGTCGCTGTCGGGATTGCATTTGGAGTCGAAGTTGGCGTCGGAGTCGGAGTCCTTTTTGGAGTGGGAGTCACTGTCGGAGTCAGAGTAGGAGTCGGGTACGAAGTCTTTGCCCAGGTCGAAGTCGCCGTCGGATTCGGAGTCGAAACCGGGCAAAAGCGGGAGCCGCAGTGAAAGTAGGAGTCGGAGTCAGAGTCAGAGTCGGACTTGGAGTCGGAGTAAGAGTCACAGTCGCTCTAGGATTCTGAGCCGCAATCGGAGTCTGTTTCGGAGTCGGAGTCTCGATGAGAGTTGGAGCCAAGGCGGAGTGGAAGTCGGATTCGGTGCCGGAGTCGTGGTCGGTGTGAGTATCGAGTCGGATCCGGAACCGGAGTCTTTGTTGGATCCGAGTCAAACCGGAGTCAAATTGTAGTCAAATCTGTGTCAAGTCGAAGTGAAATGTGGGTCACTGACGTACATAAGCGCACAAGCACACACGCACTGGACGCACACTGAGACACATAGACGCACACAGACGCACACCGACACGCAGAGATACATGCAGACACAGAGACGCGCAATCAAACACAGACACATATACGCACACAAACGTGCACAGACACCCATCGACACAGACACGCAAACACGCACGGACATACACAGACACAAATATGGTCTGTCTATTGCGGTCTAGAGACCACATGAGGACCATGATCTAGAAACCACATAAAGACCACAAATAAGTCTGTGAATATTGTTGTACGTTGCATGCAGCATCGCAACATCGTTTGAAGCCTACTCGGTTGAAATCGAAAGGACGTCAATATGGTGCCTTTCTCACGGTTTGACTCATTAGGGCTCTCCGGTTATTGGGCATATTCTAGTGTTGATGAGGAGGGACCACAAAAAGGAGGTCTGGTTACAGAGTGAAAACATTTTTCGGTATAGCCGCCACGTTCGTCGACCAGAAAAGCAAAACCCGAGAAGTGCTCATCGTAATCGGCATGTACGCAAATTTTTTCACCGTTCAGGCAGAAAAATTTCTGTAAACATTTTTTAAAATAGCAGGAACAACGAGGATAGGGTTCAGTAGTACATTCAGAATGGTTTTGTTTAACATCTATGCGCTTGTGACTGTCCTTTGAAGGAGCTGGGAAAAGATATTGTGAATGAAGAGGGGATAATTTTGAGGATAACACGCGAAAAGTTCATGAGAGAGAGATGTCTTTCTAGTTAATGTTGCAAGAGAGTGGCGATCAGCCGGAGTGAAGATATCAGCCGTAATCTATGGCACATTTGATGAAAATTGGACGAAACGGCACCCTGCGGAGTTGGTTGGGTCCCCTAGATTCTATATCATTGTTTCCCGGGATTGTTGCCAGAGCAGCAGACCACCAGAGCATCAGATAGACAGATAAATGCACTTGCACAGGAAACGCCTCCGCATCACCGCTTTGCCCAGCAACTCGCGCAGGCGCGCTTACTTGTTGCGTTGCAGTAATCTTTGCAGCGAAAAAGCTTTTGAGAACAGCGAATCTTCGAAGGCCCGACATTCTCTCACTCGATGACGAACACAAGTCACGGTCGTTGTAAGAGCCGTCACCGTCTAAGAACACTCAATGTTATCTTCCTTAACCAGTGTGACGAGTAATTTGCTGGCCGGCCCAACTCATTTTGACTAAGCATAGATTTTATTTAGATGCAGACGTGCTCGCACATTCACAATTTATTCCACAAGTGAATAAGGCCGCAAAACGCGAAACACGCTCTTTTGCCCTAAGTTTTCATCATTTATATAGAGCGCTGGTTGAGCAGAATAGTAGTTCGGCGGCTCTTGTACGTATTTAAACCTCCTTCCTGGATCAACCTGTTGCATCAATGTTCGACAAGCAAAATGCAACTTTTATATGTATCTTGCTATGGGATGCCAAAGCGCAGTTTTCGCAAGAACATCCCGCAGTAAGCAAAATAACAATAATTGAAAGGGTACGGATATGGACAAACATGGACCTATAAACGTAGTCGTCCGCTTTCCTAGATGTTGGGTGAAAATCGAAATGTTTCTTGAATGAATATCGTTTAGCCTCATATCCGTAGAATGAAAACAAATACAAGGCTAAGCTAAGTAATTTAAGATTCAATGGATTTAATTTCAGATTCAGTAGATTATTTTCGGAAGAGTTCGAATTTCACAGCCAATCTCTCCTTAGAATATCGAAATGCGTTTTTGCTGTCTGCTGAATAAGGATGACTTTGCCGTTAACGTTCGTAATCCCTGCCCAATGATCAGATATTCGAAGCGCTTTGATAGGCAATAATGATCCAAACTTCCGCTGGTAAGGTGGATGTCGCAATATAATCATCCATGGAAAAACTGCAATAAATATCCCCAGATCCTGCAAAAGAAAAGAGAAAACTTCAAACAGCATTGTGCGCAAGAGGTCGGAGAAGGTACTAAAGGACAGGACATCTGGATATCATAAGGAAAGGATTGTAACAATCAAGGGAACCATTACGCTAGAGTTAACGCAACGTGATGAGCACATAATTCATTCCGCCGAGGACGGGAAACGCTCATCTCCATAAGGCTTTCATGAAGAGCATACCTTGAAGGTCTTCCACAGGGCTGGAGATTACTTAGTTGATTGGGGTTCGCCCAAATTGGAGAGTTGGTAAACATTCGGGTTTATTAGAGCAGACATTGTGATGCTGAGAAAAAACGGCAATGGGATAGTCACTTTTTCAGAAGTTCCTATCTTAGCGAACCTTCGCGTTGGAATGCAACTCGGTCAACGAAGTTTTTGTGGACAAAGCATGGCTCGATTTCATTTGTGTGGCGTTTCCATTATAATGATAGATCTTCCCGCAGCGATCAGTGAATTGATACTTTTTCAGACGCAATTCATTTAGGATTCCCATGATATACACTGCCGGAAAATTTTCTGAGAACGTAAAAAGCGTGCGATTTTAACAACGTGAAATGGCCGAATTTTCATTCAGCCTCACTGACTACTCTTAAAAACGAAGATTGTGCGGAAGGCTTCTGTTGACGACTGAATTATTGGTAAATTATGAAACGCACATTCTGCATACTGCATTTTTTCACGTTTCCTGATGGGGGATAATTTGGCAAAGTGAAACCTTTGAAAAACTGAGTTCTCTATCATCTTTTCTTATTCTCTTTGTTTTCATTGTCTTCATTGCCAGATATGACAAATGAAGCGAAAATTTTCGCTTTCAATCGTACGTTCAGATGCTACCTCGCCCAGGATCACTTAATGATATGCAATGCAGCGATGTGAAATTTTTGATGCACAAAAAAGCCACAGTTTCTTCTCAAATCACATTTGCACTGCTAGCAACAATGCATCAGCAATAATGGAAATCTTATCGGATGATGGACAGATTGAGCACATTAGGACTGCCGAGTGCCATTTTGAAAGCAAATTGCTTCTTACCAAATCGACAATATATCCCACAATACGATAATCGCTATTGGGATCATACGGTAAAATAAGGCAATAGTAAATAATGGCCGCAAGACTGATTACATTGACTATAACCTCGCCGATCAGAATCGGTGCAAGAAGCCTGAAGTAAAGAACGAATGAAGCGAATAGAGTCGACTTTAAGAAAACACCCTGAGGAAGTCTGATAACTTCTCGGGAACGCCGCAGCATTTAAATAGAATGCATGCTTCCGGCGATTAGCTAACAAATAACAAACTTTCACAATCCTTCAAATTGCATGTTATAGTGGATACTATGAAAGACTAAAGTTAATTTTCACAAAGTGATCACAACGCAAACGGAAAACTTCATAGGAAGGAAGTAGCGAATTCATGGAATCCACAACAGGACCGCCTAGCCTTCCGAACCACATTTGCAGCACTATCATTGCACCATGCAGTGTCCTTTCTTCACTTCCTTATTTGAGAGTGATGCAAAGAAATATGAATGAGAACCGTTTTAAAGACTATCTCATCAATCCAATAATCCAAATTCGCTCAAAATTTGGCCCATCAGGTGCCCGCAATTGGATTTGCTAATAGTCAATCAAAAGGCACTACAGCTATTGCTGCTCAGCTTATCTCCTTTACCAATTTAAGTTCGCGATTCCTTTTAAACTTCTGCGAGTAATCGAATCGAACCAGCCAAGGCAACGAACAGAATCCTTCGTTCAGAATGCTATATATTAAAAAGTACCTTACAAAGCATTCCGAAGTTTTCCTTCATCAACAAATGTAACATAACCCATAACAAACAAAAATCAATCAGCTATAGCAAAATGGAGCAAGTTCACCTCATAAGGGTCGTTATGAAAACACCAGTATTTTAGTTCTCTTAAATTAGTCAGGGAAAGGTCATTCCATCCAGACATCAGGAAAGTCATTATATTTACATCCGCTTCAATGATCCTTAACTGAACCATAGCGCTTGAAGTTTCATTAAGAATTCGGTGACAAAGGACATGAACCGGATGGGTGAAGTGAACCTCTGATCGTCTCACTACTCTACCACTCAGCGCATTAACAATAAATCCTTGTTCGAAAACGTTGTCGGTCCTCGCCGTCGGATCAGTTCAACCTCATCGAGTTATATGCTTCCTACTACGCATCAAAATCACCTTCCAATTCTCGAGGCAGGATATTCCTAAAAAGTGCTAATTTTCTGCTAACTGCAGAATATGGATGCTCGGCATCGACATTTCTACGAGGAAATGATGAGTTGTAACTTTCTTATTGATCTACTGCAGTTTCCTTTGTTTCTTGTGAATAATAAAATACGCAACGTCTTTGCAATAGCTGGAAAAGACAGACCGCCACCTAATGCGACAAGTGATATCCCCCGTCGGACGCCAAACTTCCCATGTTCAGGAAAAGATGGGGGGAAAATGAAGCGTTTTGCATTCTCAAAAACCCCTGCAGATGAGGGAAATGAGGAAAGATTCGCCCTGGATAATGCGCTGCATCATATTCCCATAGAATTGCGATACATTAGCTGTTTCTGTGTTGTTGATGAATACGCATTATTGTGCTTGAATGGAGCTACATTGATAGAGTAACTGTGGGCTGCATTCAAAAAGCGCATTTACAATGTACGCTATTGCGTGTTTCGTTTGTAGCATGAGAAAAAAGTCTGGAGCCTCTGTGTCAGCTGTAGTTTTTACTGCAAATGAACCCCTGGTAAATGTCTGCATAGGGCAGCATAATGGTCTGCCTCAGTTCAAGTCTCGAGATCTTTCTACAAATGGTGCGACATTGTTTGAAAAAGATTTCAAAGTGTTTTGCACACCGCGCTATACCTATCTGGTTGGAAAGCTCGCTGAGGACAGAGTTGCAAGTAGGCTGCTGCAATCAGCGTAATAAGCATAACAACCGCCTTTTCGAAGCACACATGGGCCTACCCTTCTCAAAACGCATGGGTTTGTTAGGAAACTACTCCTACTTGACTCATTTTATTGCATTATATTTAGTTCACATGAAGACGCAGTTGATAAAGATTTTTCGAGAACCTGCATAATTGGGATATCATTGCGGTCGAACGCAGTTTGTTCGGTACAGCAGCTGCAGGTGTAGTCCGGCATGTTTTTGCTTCCTGCGGTAAAAAATCTCTTACAACGTTCAGACTTGTTCAAACGGACCCAGACACTGGAAGTAGAAGCAGCGGCGTTGAAAGCGTTGAAAGAAATCGAACCTTGTAAGTTTGATGTTCTCGGTGATTTGATACCGCTCAGTGAGACTTTGAGTACCGGCAACGAACTGCGTTTGAAACATTCGCTTGTTCTGATACAATAAGTATAAACTCATGAAAAAACATGACGCATCTGCTACTGTGAGAATACCCAAAATCACCGACATTTGCAATTGAGTTCTGTCTGTAAAACGTTTCCTGTTTAATGCTCACAGATTAGTGCAGTCAGCACAATTCATCGTTTGGTCCCTGTGATAGTCCCTCTGCGGGGCAGCATTATTCTCTGGCTCCGTTCTGTTGCTTTGTATTGACTAATATCAATACACAAGCACTTACTTCTTATGGACGGTGAAATACTTCCCTGCCCACATTATGGTCGTTCGATGTTAAAAACATTTTAGGTGAAGCGTTAGCCTATTGAATACAGCATCTTTTATACTAATCGGATCATTCGTACGACTACCTCGTAGCTGAAGTTTGCGAAAACAATGTATGATACGGCATGCCACTGACCTTTCACGGCTCTAAAATGCACACAACGTTGAAATTTTTGAGAAAAAACACCTCGTGAGGCATTCAATTGCGCAATCGAAACCGATCTCGAACAAAGAGAGTTGTCCGATCTTGGAAGCGTGAACAGAAAATGTCAGGAGTTACCCTATTACTAAAAAATATTCACAAAGAAAGACGCAACGCCTAGGATGCCAACGAAGTGATAAGTAGTATCGGGACAATGTCAATCCAACTAGCGTTATACCGCATCAGTGCATAGATTAAATTGGATATGGGCAATTCAACGAGCGATTATAGATGACATACGAGCGATTATAAGGGCTGCACGCAGAGAACGTTTACCGAAAGTGGCAGGAAGGAAAGGAGTGATGAGCAAAAATGCACAGAATAAGGTCCACTCGGTCGAATTCATCATGTCAAATACTACATTTCGCAAAAAATAGTCAAAAGTAGGGACATTCAGCGAAATTTTTAGGTGAATGGTAGCAATGGTCTCCTCGGAAAGGACATTTTTTATGGCACCTTGGGAGCATACGCAAGCCCATCATACCTCTTCTGCTTCAAGGCATGTGAGCATGTGAGCATATCTTTAACTACCACCTACCTCACCTGTGAGTATATTGCAATCCCCATCTACAAAGACGGGATGTTTAGATGCTCATGGAAAGTTCCCGTTTCTTCCCACCAATCATTTTAGCACTCTAACCGAAAGTCTACTCATCCCGATTTTGAACTATAATATAATGAAAACTACCACTTTAAAACTAAATCTTCCGGAAGTTCACTGATTTTAAGTTTTTAATATGCAGAAAAGAATAGCCTGCAAGAAACTGAGAGAAACCAATTGACATGATGAAAATAACGCCAAACCATGCGGACTCCAGTCGAAGAGGTCTTATAAACAGAGTGGGGAAGCGCTAGTGAGAGGAACGCACAAGACGCACGTTCGATGGATTCATCAGTGTTGCATTGCCCCTCAAGGATCGTACTCTCAAAGTGAAGAGATAAGGAGTCTCACTCACTCATATTCCCGGATTGGCGTTCCAAAACTCAAAATTGCTAGCCGTTCCACAATTCCATTGAGAGTGTTTGGTAATCGCGTCTCATTATAGTAAAAGTTTCCCATTTTGCTTTTTGCTTTTGCACTGCCTGCATAATGAGCAATGGTATAAAGTTGTTGTTGCCTTCCACATCTCCTCTTTTTATCCTCAAAATGAATTAAAAGGGAATGAAATATCACAACATACCTGAGAGGTGAAAAACCAATGATAACGAGATGCCAAACGCAATCTGAAAAATGGAAGACAACAAGTTAACATAACATGTTAATATTGAGTAAAATGTGAGTAGGTTAAATGTGACAGAATTCTACGAACCGAATCCACCAAAAAAAACTATAAAGTTTTAGAAACCTCACCAAACATATGTTGAAATAATACGCTGCTGCCCTTAAGTGAGTGCGAATTCGATTACGGGTGGCAATTTTTTTCGTGAATTTATTATGCACCACTTGGTAACTATGACATAAGTGCATACCGATCGGACCTTGAATAAAGCACCGGAAGGTCGCAACTGATATAAACAGTTGACAGCTCTTCAAGTTCATAATGTATCACAAGTCACTGTATTCATGGGAAGGATGTCGATCTCACTGAGCGCCGTAGTGAACGTCAAAATAAGACACAGATAAAATATGTAGAGCTGTATTATCCTACACGGTAAGCCATATTGGGAATATAGAGAAAACAGTGATGCTAAAGATATATAACCGAACACTTACTGATGCGGCGCATGCTAAAACGAGAAGTTGTGGATATTTATTGCCATGTTTTTCATATACACTTGCCCATCTTGTTGCAATAAATCTCTCAACCACTGAAAATATTTAAAAGCAAATATTTCAATCAATATTAATTTCAGGCGAGTCCATGCACAGTCGTTTCCTTGGATTGCATAATTTTGCTATGCAACCAGAAGAGTTTATTAGTACTTTAAGCGTTCTTGCATATGTGGATCTTAGTTCGTGTCTACGTTTTTTAAAGGTTACTGAAGAAATATATCTAAATTGGCTGACTGTTTCCAAAATTCCCTTCAACATATACAGTCGCAACATCACCGGAAACCTCTATTAGGTAGTATCAACCGGCCAGCAGCACTATATTTGTGGGTCCTATATTGGTTGTAGAAAAGCGTAACATCATAGGGTCACTGATTAGATCGCAGAGATTCATCTCATCGAAAGCACAAAATGGCATTCGAATAGGCATTTTTGGGACTCTTTGACAGTTATATAAGCAAAATGGCAGTGATGTTTACTCAAAGGAAAGATTGAATTCAACTTACGCAATTCTTACAAAACTCAAAAGGTTCATCTTTTTAACCGGGCCGAATTTTTTCTTCAAAGTATTTGACATTTCCTTCTGACTATGATCTTCGGTCGTCCGGCACAGACATGAGCGATGTTGGGATCGCTGTGAAGATTTTTTTATGCTTAGCTAGTTCAACCCATTTTGAGCGAAAACAGAGCACATATTCGCTCCTTAAAAATGCCGCTTCTTCCAATATCTGAAGCACCGCAGTAGCTGTAGGTGATTGCACGATATCCTAAGCTGGGCATATCCAGACTCACCATTGGGAAAGAAGAACTTTAACCACAGGAATCATAGATCAATTGTCTAGGAAAGCTAATTACATCATTTGTGACCCTGCATATTTGACAAATGCAACCATTTAATGAAAAAGTTGAAGTTCCTAGTTCAGTTAGCTGATTCAAATTCATGAATTGCTTAAATAAACGTGAACTAAACCGCTGAAAGTCAGAGGTGCCTCATTCCAGTGCACGTAATCTCCGTCACATACCAAGAAGTGTAAATGCGAATGTATACGACGGTGTGACGACGTCATGAACGATACGCAGAACTTTCGCTACCATTCCGCCTTCAAATTTGAGGCATCCACTTAGAACCAAAAAGAAGAAATCCAAGATCGCCAATAAGAATATTCCAGATAGTAGGAAAAGTAGAACTCTGAAACATAACAAAATCTGCTGTCTTCACTCCTTCTTAAACCTTGGCACCTTGTAAGTCCTTTTGCACTCTGCTATTCGGAAATAGCACGGAGATTTATTCTTCCACAGTTCAGATGCCTCTAATTTCCTGTCTATTTGGTCGTATCGACTTCAAAATAATATTATTCTATCATAAGCAGTTTAGTTACAGGACATCATTTCCTCCGATGTTTTTCAGGCACATAACGAACTCCAAATTCTCCTTCGTCACCTCACATAATCAGCAAAATTTTTTTCCCCCCAGATGGTACAAGCCATAATTCTGCTCCATAACATGGCAATAACCTCCTGGTTCATTTTCTTTGCTCTCAATTAGCAAAATTTTTACAAGGACGCAAATGTTTAACTGTTGAAATCCAAAGCCGGCCATTAGAAGCAAAAAATCTTCATTTCCTTCTGCTATCGGTCAAACATCTCTAATGTGTATTACAAGCCATAATTCTGCTCCATAACATGGCAATAACCTCCTGGTTCATTTTCTTTGCTCTCAATTAGCAAAATTTTTACAAGGACGCAAATGTTTAACTGTTGAAATCCAAAGCCGGCCATTAGAAGCAAAAAATCTTCATTTCCTTCTGCTATCGGTCAAACATCTCTAATGTGTACGTCTTCCATACTGCTTAGATGATGCATGGCAGGCTATGTTGTGGTTGAAAATGCTTATGAACTATATAACTAATGTAGCACATAGATGCCAAAAACTAATTCAATCACAGTTTCCTGTTTGTTTCGATGTCATTTTGTGCGTTCCACATTTTTAAGATGCGCTTCTACCGACATGTTTATGAAGCGAAACAATTTGAATCCGCGCTCTCACCTTTAAGAAAAACCGACAACGAGCGATTCAGTAAACTTTTTGCCTGCGCATGTTGCTATCACCAGAAAAATAAAACCGAGGACAGCATGGTCGATTCATCATCATATATTTAGAGAGAACATTTTCGAAATTACCTACTATGGCTGCCCAACACCGATTCATTTTCATTTTTTAAGAATTCCACTGAATTAAGCGGGATCTTATACATTTGAGTTCATTACTGATGAGAGCGTTTCCATTTCTTCCATATAACTGCTACATTTCTACGAAGAAATCTTGCTGATGTTAAGTGAAGTAGGGATCATAGAACGGAGAAAAGATTTATGAGATAACCCACAAAGTTCCTTTAGGAAGTCTTGAGAGAAAGGCATGAGTAGGCGGTCATTCGACGCTAACCTGAAATTTTGATGAAATTCGGTGACACTCGCGATTACATATAGTAAAATGAGAATGGAAAAGAATCCGATAAGAAGTATGCATATTTCAATCAAATTGACAATATAATTGTAGCCATCGACGTTCATTGCCCGTATAATATATGGCCACGTAAAGAAACTCTGAATGCTAAGAAACTCTGAAAGTGTAGAGTTCACTGATGAAGCTCACCAATATTCGCTCCTCATAATGCAACATCGACATCATTCCCTAGATATCGGCAATAATGACATAACAGAGATTAGGAGAAACGTTTAAAGGTGCGCAAACAGGTTCGACGAATACAGAATAAAGGCTCTATCCACTACGACGTTTTGCTTTATCCTTTCTTCCACTTAAGTGTATCAAAATTTTGCTAGTAAAGGCAAACGGGCCCTATCAATGCCCACATTCACATCGAGATATTCCATCACATACACCTCTAAAAATTCAAAATTGCTCAAATGCGATAACGACGGAATGTAAACTTTAATGATTGCAGAGATTTGCAGTTTATTTGGCAGTTCAACTTCACTGTATGATAAATGAACTCACTCACTGGCAATCAGCGCGGTCTGCCTATATCGCGTAGCCAGATAGCTGAAGGACCCTACAAGCTGCCAAGAGCAATGTTAAACGAAAGAGCGAAAAAAGATGGAAACAAGAATTCGCATTCCAAAATGCAGATCTTCGCAACTGCTGAAAATTGAAAAAATGACGCTTTAACGTATTGGAAAGTCAGACGTAGACGGTGACATAATATCCCCTCTCAAAACGCCGAGGCCCTAGCAGGCCTAGTTCTGTTTTCCTCTTCATGTATTTTGTGCATGCGTCCACCTACCTGAGCATGAATGGATCCATTTAACTGCAGAATGATAATGTAACACACTTTTGTGTTCCACTATGTCGAGCACGGAATGACGGCAGTAAAAACGGACTTGGTTCGGGCATGAGACGCTTCGTTACTGATGCATGACCTTCTGAACATCGTAATCCAGTTGTAGCCTTAGCAAAAGAATTAACTCAACTTCAAGTCAAGCGTGCAAACAGTTTCTGAAGAAGAGCTACTGCACCCTCGAGTTCAGGAATAAAAAAAGAACTCTCAGCTTCATCGTAGCCAAGGTTCCTCGGCAGCTCACGGAGGACGCGACAATAGAAAGAATGTTGTCGTGGCAATTAGCGTGTTGACTCACTGACGGACGTCAGAGCACAAACTTTCATCGCTATCGTCAATGTTGCCACTGAAGTTTCAACGCCTACGAATGAGGCTCATGGAAGCACTCATTGTTTCGACGTTCCAAAAGTGAACAAGTTGCATAGCAACAAAGTAAACTTGTGCGTTAACTAAGCATTCAGCAAAAAGATCGAATAAATCTCTTGCCAAAAAATTCTTCTTTAAATGAAATTTCCAGGGGATCGGACGGACTTCGCCGCTTTGTATTTGAATAGTGGACCCGCCAAGGTGATCCAGAAGAAACTTCAGCTCAAAATTGCGCTAAGTAATGTGAACGATCCCAACGCCACCCACGCTTTGTGAAGACAATATTACAGCTTTAACAGTTCGGTCATGATTACTCCTGTGAAGTGAAAACACAGGAAATATGCACCTTTTACATGAAGCTTGTGGAGAAAAAGAGCTCGTCTCGGGAAAGAAGTTAACGTCGAATTTCAAGCTCAAAGACATTAAATGGCTCCGACGAGGCAAGAAGGAAGCCCAGAGAAATTGGAAAATACGAGCAAGACTAGCGTATCGAGTCGAAAATTGGAATTTTTGGGAATATGAAGTGTGCGAAGTTTCGGCATAAGTGGGTGGTGGTATTGAATGGATAGTAAGGCATGGAATACGCGTGTGGTCTCAACTAATGCCAATTCTCTACAAAATCCTTTTTGAGGACGGCGAATATGTACATGTGCAGAAATTGGTGGAATTCAAGACTAGCGTATCGAGTCGAAAATTGGAATTTTTGGGAATATGAAGTGTGCGAAGTTTCGGCATAAGTGGGTGGTGGTATTGAATGGATAGTAAGGCATGGAATACGCGTGTGGTCTCAACTAATGCCAATTCTCTACAAAATCCTTTTTGAGGACGGCGAATATGTACATGTGCAGAAATTGGTGGAATCAGCGAATACGTCGCTGCTCGAGGGGAGCAACACATGATGCAAAAAGAGTTCAAACTGAACAAACGGCAAAATCAAAATATACAAGCGCGTTATCCCGATTAAACGAGATGGATGAAAAAGGAGGAAAGCTGGGATTTTTTCCAAATCATATGAGATATGCAGAAGCTCAACTTCTATGAATAAGGAAAAGAAATGAAGCGTTGCAACATAGATAGGCATAGGATGAGTTGGCACATACATGTATAGATGAACTTTAACCACCACTAAGATGAACGATCTTCAAACAGCTCTCATGCTAAACTGCGACAAAGGTTATGGAGCAAGTGGGCCGAAGAAGTTTCTATATCAGGCCTGAAGTTTTTTTTTTCCGTATCGCTGTTTGTCTCCTCTCAATGACAGCAGCGTCGAAGCAAAATTAGTACTGCCCTCTGTTATATAGACAACCGTGGTCTTCGGCCTCATGAAAAATTTGCGCGATCTTTTGCTGCTCTCGCTCGAAATCGTTTTCTTCTATTCAAGCTTGATCTCGAATTTCTTTTTTTTTGTTTATCTATGTTAGAGTTGCCATTGTGGACGGTGCATCATGTGGACGATGTCTGCTTAGATGGTCTGCGCTGCGCTAGTTTACTCGAAACTGCATGATTGTTTTTATTTCTAGTGAATATTTGAAATAAAAATTCTATTGCTTATACATCCCGCATATTCTCTTAATTTTGTTTCAAAGGTTCTCCTTCATTGGACCGCTTACTCAGCATTCTTGCACTTTTTTTTGATTGCACTCATGGTACTTGTTTTGAAAGGGTCTAATTGCAAATACTTCTGGGATAACGCAAAATGAAGACCGTCCTTTGGAGGAACTGATGAAATGAGATTCTGCGCTGTCGTCGGTAGGTGAACTCCTCATTCAGTTCAAGATTTCCGGAGCTGGGAGGAGAATTCAATCGAAAGAATTCGCTTGAAAGAAGAATTGAATGTAAGGAATCCTTTGATTCCCATTATAGAAGAATGTTACTGATGAAACAATCAGTACCTAAAGGGAAGAAGGCACTTAAGGGAAAACAAAAAAGCTGTCATTCAAGTGAGTCCGATGCGACACATTGCTTTGACATACCTCACTCCTTACCCCACCATCCACTATGTATTTTCAGAAATTTATGATAATCTGCAAAATATCCAAAGCCGTCGTAGAAAATTATATGGGAACAAATGAAACTTTTAAGGGCAAGTGTTTCTATTCTAAAAGGGAGTCGCTGTTGCCTAACGAAATGCTTACACGTTTGAGATCACATAGACAACGTCAGAACGTTAACATAGTTCGATACTGGTGGATGAATCCATGAAACGAACGCTACATGGTTGCAAAGTCGAAGCTATCAATACGAGGTGCTTGCAAAAAATGATGGACAAGTGCCCCTAAGCTAAATGGACAATGTAAACGTTTGATAAACACGAAAATCACAGAAAATGCATAATTCGACCTGCATGAATCGTTCTATACATCTATCCAATACCGGAAGATGCGAGAACATTTGTGCACATGGCGATGCCGAAGATGTGCACAGAGCTCGAGAATTCAAACACATTTTTTGAGTGAACTGCAGCGGCTTCCTAGCAGCCGTACCCATTTGCAGCTTCATATAAATCTACATTTGTTCTGCTAAACGTTCAAAATCTCCCGTTTAAGTATTCGAATGAGGAGACACAATTTCATTGTGAAATACACCTGTATGGTTTCCAATGAATATTAATTGGAGACGCAATTAAAGCGAAAAAGCACAAAACAGAAGCACATCATTCAAAAGGGAATAAAACTACAAATCTATCTAACAAACTTCAATGATGTATAAATGCCATAATATGATAATTAGCACAAATAAGATGTATAAACATAGCTGTTGCATTCAATTATTTTGTTAAGCGCAATGAGAGAACGATCAAAAAATAAATATCAGAAATTCACAAGCGATGAAACATACACCCGCAGTTATCACAAGCATATAGCAATGATAAACAGAGTTATAGATGTTTTCGAAATCGAAATACCATTGCAAGCAGAAGCACTAAGCGCTGATCTGAGGTCAATCGCACGTTTATTGAACACTCTAGTCACTGATTAAAAAAATAAAAATAAATAAAGATTGAGACCCGTCAAAGCAGTTGAACCCTCTTGAGAAACAACATGGACGTATGGTTGACGGAAGTTGATAATCCAGGAGTCAGGGAAATTGCAGTTTCCTAATAGTGAAGGACAAATTAAAACTTTCGATGAACGCATAAAATTGACAACTGAAGGAGCGAGAAAAAAAAACAATTTCTAAAGCGTTCGCAGTGTTTATTCATCCCTAGTAGGGTTGATAGACGGCGTTCACTAGACGATTCAGATGCATAACGTCTTGTCAGTGTGCATGCATTCGTATATGTCTGCCAGCTTTTCCTGCAGTCTTAGCCCGAGAAATCATTGAACTTGGAGTTCTAAAGTTCTCCTATCAGTTGAAAAACATGTTTTGACTTCATATTTCATATTTCAAATCCATCTCCGAGCATGTTTTATTCAATGTTTCACATGTTTGACGCATAACTTTTACATACAAAAATAAACGCTCAAAAGATGGGAGATATTTGATGCCAATAACACATTCGAATGCACTTGCATCGCTTGTATTTATAGTCTGATTCAGTGGACGTAGAAAAAAAGCCTTCAGCACATAAATTATACAATCGGTCGACTAAGGCATATGCGAAAATATTACTTCTCCTATTTTGTTCGTTTTCACCGCAAACAATGCAACCTGATGACTCCAACGGATTTTATTGGAATCTCCAATTAAAACCATACGACTTTCACAGCGATATTTTTTGAGAGAGAAGGTCGGTTGCACTGACTACAGATCGAAGTTGCGCTGACACCATGAATCCTTCGATTAACTATACCAAGTGAAAAGAGGTGATAGCAAAAGTTGAAAAATAGGTTATTAGCGAAGAATATAAGTTAATTTTCAACAGCCTCTAACGATGGCTGAAACAAATTAAATATGAAATGAGCATGTTTTTTCATTATGCTTCGTTTCGCTCTATGAATAGAAGAAAAATTCCACATACCATTCGATTCAAATATGCACTTATGGTTTGGACTTATTTTCGCAGTGGAATATCACTATAACATAATCGGTGTCGTTCTAATGATATGCCGAGATGAGTTCATTAAATTCAGCTAATATAAACAATTAGCTACATCATACTGTTAATGAGAGAAAAATTGAGCACATAAACTCCTGTGCCAACTGGAATAATTAGTGAAGCGGTGCCCAGAGGAATAATGTCATTTTTATTGCAATCGATGGAATCCACTTATTGGTGAATATTTTTTAAAAAATGAAAAATATTATAACACTGCAGTCAATAGGAATTTCTCAGTGCGAATGCTCTATGAAAGAATTCTCTTCAACCATGATGAAAACGCCGTGCAGAAATTCGATTATTGCGAAACTTATACTTCTTGGTTCCGTTTCACCTCAAATATCATAGAAACGAAAATGAATATCGGCGCCGAGAGGAACATTTGGGCAAGAAACGAGGAGAAAATGAACGAAAAGGAGCAAAATGCATCGTGTTTTCTAGTGACGTCCCTGGTATCCATTACTATTTTGGATCAATTCAGCGTCGTGTAATTGCATGTTCAGTCACATTAGCAAACGTTTATTGCTGTCCTCGGCACTTCATTGGAATGAATAGGATGAGAAATTTTAGAAAATTTTTTACCGCACATTTCATTCTGGTTGATAAAAAAAGAAAGAACTTGTCAGGCTGAATGCAATTCATCGAACTTTAGTATTTTCATGGAGTTTTCATGATCTTCATATGCGAAGCTCATTAATGGTAACGCTGTGTGCATGAGTATGATCGTGTTGTCCACCTGTTGTGCTGTCCCCACCGAAGAAAAACTGGGAATGACCTCCCCCCTCAGCCTCCACCTATTTTGAACACCATAGAGTGACCAATTACAGCACGTTTTACGCTGACTCACAGATTACGAGAGAAGATACGGACAGTTTTAGTCGTTGAAATGTGTCTTAAACTTGTCCGCGTTTGAAATGGGCTTGACCACATTTCAGAGCTGCTCAAAATCCTTCGCGAAACTTCCTTATAAGTGACCGGGGTCAGTAAAGACATGGAAACAATATCCACTCTGGCAACATTACTTCGCAAAAGCATATTATGTCGATTCGCAATTTGTTCACATATATGTTCGCGATTGTATGTGTATGCCCTCGGTTGCTTCAACTCGATGAGACAAGCGGAGGCAAGCAATTCACGTTGCATTTAAGTAGCTTGTGGCCATGGCTTACCTCGTTTTTAGGCAACTAGTTGCAACGACTACTCGTGTGCTTGTCGTTATTGAAATTCACCAAGTAATCGAGCTCAAAGTTTTTAAAACACAGGCTGAGTGGAAAATATCAAGCAAAATTTGCCTCATTGAAGTGATGCTCTATGAGATTTTATTGTTTTCTGTTCATCCAAACTGATGAGGATGAATTCGCAGTGGTTTTTCTTTCATGGTAAATCATTTTTGATGTTTTGTTTAAAAAAAGTTGTGAATTTTTTTTGTGCTTCGCTTTCTTTTTCCCTCGCGAGGTCATGGTAATTATTGACAAGAAGTTGAAAATATAAAAAAACTAAAACAGGTGCTACTCAGCGTTGATTGAAATGTTAGGTGTAATGACGAGAATTTAAAGTCACCTAAAGTTATAAGTCATCTAAAAAGTACAATTTTGGCCATTTGCAAACATTGAAAGACTCGACTCTTCTACAGGTGGAAAGGACATGCAAAATGAGTTCTTCAAGTGACGTACGCTTCTATATATGAAAATGAAATGCGCAAATGCGCTGGTATTTTGCATTCATTGCTGGTTAATAATGCAAACAAACTTTAACTCGAAACAGATGAAAAAATGTGCTCGAAATAATGGCTAAATCTTTCTCAAAGCGATTCGTTCACGTGCTCTCGTGAAAAGTCACCATATAGAGGCCGTTTCTTCGGGACTAGTCATCAGTCGTGCAGAAGAGTTCATAGCAGAGCCATCTAAAGAACACATGAAATCTTCATCCAAGCAAAGTGAAATGAGGTCATACTGTCCTCAAAGGCTGAATCGCGCATTTGCTTTTTCAGCTATGAATTTTCCCTGATAAACGTTTGGAAATCTAATAGCACTTAGCCGGGTTAGTAATCTCGTTGGATTTGTTCCTGAAAAATGGATGGATGTCGGACAGCGACTGATATTTCGATGTGATAAAGCTTGAAGTTTCTTAAACTGAAGTCACGAATAATTTTACTTCAGTAGGGTTTCCATATCGTTGCAGCGGCATGAGGGAACTTCAAATCGCGCAAGAAGAATGTTTGCCGTAATGAGACTGGAATGGTCAAGCGGGGTCAAGCATCGTTACGTAAATCTGGCTTTTATTTCAGTTTTGTGCATTTCGTTGCTAAATATTATGAAAGAGCTGCGATTTATATATGAAGGAAAATCTTAGCTAAATTGGCTGCGAAGGTTGATATGAGCGAAGCTTAAACGATTACATTTGAAAAGAAGAGGGCAAATAAAAAGTTTTTTGACAAATGTAAGCGGATCATATGGAAGAAGATAAGCAGGAGATTCAGAACGGAGTGAAAATTTCAAAACTACTAGAAAATACCAAGTAAACGAGTGTTCAAGTATCGAAGATTAGAGAACGGGCATTGATAACTGAATAAAAGATAATAAAAGTGATCAGCCATTCATGTGAGCATTGGAGTCATGCAAGAACCATTGTTACGACAAAGTACACAAACATTTCAATGCAGAGATAGCATTGAATGAACTAAGGCAGAAACTCTGAGAAGAAAAGGGGAATAAATATTCGCAGCGAAGGAAATGAAGCCAGCGGCACAAGAGTGAACTCAGATAATGGTGGAAAAGCTTTGGTGAATTTAATATTCAATTGTTTGCCTCAATATTTCGTGCTGACTACAGTATGTTGCAAGTGTTTGTCAATAAAAATCCCATATTTGTTGGCACAATAAAAGCACTATGAGATAAGCACTACAATCGAGGAAAAATCTGCAAAGCATGCCAAATATAAACTAAAGTTAAACCGCTATGGTGGTTTGCTGCTTATTTAATCAAAAATCGAAAGAAAAAAAAAATGCGATCAATGATTCAACGACAGAATTCTCATTAAATTATTTGCACCATATACATATTTCTTTGTCTTTTCTTTTCAACTTTGAATATCTTCAATCATTTACTGCAAAATTGCTGTTTTCATTAGAACAAGCATAGACAGTAAGCACGGTGATACTTGAAATGACTTCAGCAATACAATTGTAATAATAATTAGCATACACGAAATATCCACCTACCTGTTGAAGCGACTTTCCTCTAGTATATGTTGCTGCTAGTATGCGCTGAAAGTCATTTCACCATTCTGTTCTGCTATGTATTTTCGTAAGCTGTTCCACTTCGGCAAATGAAATAAATTCCATGGAAATACGTGAGTCAGTCACGTTAAAGACGATCGGTGTTAGTGAACGTCGAGATTCTTCCAGCTTTCGATATTTGTAGGAAGCGTTTATAACTTTAGTTGCGCACAAATTTTATGATTTCCTGTAGGGCAAAAATAACCAACACATATGCAGAAATATATCATTATTAACTTCCAAGAAATATTTCAACATCTACTACATAGATTTACTCCACAAAGAGATATACTGCTTAAAAGTTATCGCAGATTGACCCGTAGGTTCGTTGAATTCATCAACAACGGACCAATTGTTTGCAGTATCATATGCTAAAAACTCTTTCGTTCCTGCATTAACGAAGCTCTCGCGTTGCCACCGACAACTGTCAGATTGTTCAGGTTATTCACAGTGGTCGATCAATTAGCCCATCACACTATCT
>QEWY01002836.1:797837-881588 GCA_006503575.1 Baylisascaris schroederi
CTCTTTTCCAAACCCACAGCCCTCTCCTTTTATAGGGACCTGGGGCTGTACTTTAACTACTGGCTAACATTATTTCTTTATGATAAATCCGTTTGAGTGACAGTACGCATTCATGGGAAAAGCGGTGCCATATTGCAGATGTTTCCTTCTTTGTGGAAGCTACTCAGTGAATGCGTTTTTGCCCTTCGTTGTTTCGCTTGCTTAAGTCAACGGAAATTCTGACTCACGCACGCCTTGCTTTTGCCCTCTCATTATTCACCTTACTAATTCTAAATCTACTATTCGATTTTGCACAAACTTCCAACTATATTCGCGAGTAGTGGCGACATAGCTAACCGCAACTTAATTTGGCATTTAAAAAAGAAACATCTCGCTGATTATTTTCCCACATGACGGAACAAATAGGTGAAGGCCTTCCTGCATGCACCACTGTCCAATCGATTCTTGATGATGCCGCCAAGGAAAGGAAGTTGTCCTAACCGGAAGTACCAAAAATGCAGCAGTAATTAATGCACAAATCAGATAGTAAAGCATAGGAAGGATAATTATAAAATAAAACAATCAAATAGATGGAACAATGTCAGACCTTAACGGCTAGATGGCGGAACTGATCTTATTTTTTGTGCCATCAGATATCAACAAGCAGTAATTTCGTGCACCGTTTTCTTGCAACTCGAATTTCCGCTCTTGATAGAACCCCTTCTCAAATATCGACGGGTGCACTCCTTCTTTATTTCGTTGAAAGATTTTCATTGAAACCATCACAACGCAAGTGAAAATAATATGTTGGTCGATCAGTCGCTGATGTATGGAGCTAATCAATTTATCAGTGATAGCGAAACGATCGATCGTTACATTTCGTAACAATGCCGACTTGGCTATTTTAGTGACTAACCTGAAGTGGTCGGCTGAACGACACACGTAACTGCATTGCTTTCTGATATCAAGTGATAGTAGGAGTGGCTGGCCTCAGTCAACTACCCACCCATACATCCATGAAAGCAATATCTTTTTTTGGCCCCAAACTGAATAGAAGCTTGCCTAAAGTGCGGTCGGAAACCCTCAATATATGATTGATTCCATAGAACACTACTCAGCGCAATTTGTTGCCTGCACGTTAGTCTTCACAACTGAGCACACCTGTAGGGGCGAGCATTTCAGGGGCGATGGCTCGTTATCACGCTTATCCTGACCCACCATAAAGAACTCTTCTCTGCTTTTTGGTAAATTAGGTTAAGTAAGTCCCGCAGTTGATCAATAAGTGAGCGCATGATTTCAGCATCAACTCACTACGCAACAAAGGTAGGGCGTATGCACGGAGAGTGTGCCTGACGTAAGCTCTGATCGGTCTTTCACTACGTTACATAACCCGTTCCCAATAACTAAGACAACACTACCCAGGGGCAACTGTAAAGGAAGAAGAAGTGCAGATGGATGTTCTGATGACCATCTTTGTACTATAAATATGTCGACGGAAATCATTTACTCTTCAATTAATGGTAACGAAGCACTTGGACATGAAATATGGACTACATATGATCTGAACTGTTTAATGAAGTTCACTTTTGATCTTTTCGAATGTAGTGGCTATTTGGGATTTCAGAAATTCCTTGATTTCATTATGAACGTCCTCGGAAAGGGAATCCATAAATTGCTTCATCCGTTGTGCTCGTTGCTCCGCGGTTTGCTCCTTGTCTCCTATTATTTCACTGATCTTGGTGAACGCTTCTTTTGCCGCATCGCTCAGGGAAGACTGCTCGATTGCCTCCTTCTCCTTCGCAAACATCGACTGCAACTTCTTCCTCGCATCTTCGAATTCTGACTGAAAAAGCACATTAACGCATGGTTCCCCTATATGCGTACAAACGACGTAAATCTTTCGTAAGTGGAAGATCGCAAATTGAAATAACATTTCAGGACAACTGCAAACAGTGCTCGATAAGATATAAATAAAGTCAGAAAGTGGACCGGATGAGACCATGCGGAAGAGCATTATATCTGTCAAGGAAGCTGTTGTATCTGCGTGTTCCCGCTTGATGTGTCGACTGAGACGACGATTGGAGGTAGGTCGTGTGGCAGGCAGAGCTAGTATAAGCACTTTATTTCGGACGATAAAAAAACGGCTTCTAAGATGAACCAAAAGGAGAGCAAAGCCGGGATGAGTAGGAGAACACTAACGTGCGACCACAACACCAGAAAAGGACTGACTCTGACGGGCTGAGAGCCGTCTTTCATAGGCCTCAGATACCGTCAAGGCACAAAGACGTACAATGGCATTATGTAAGGCCACCCAACAAGTGCGTGTGAAACTGTGATGATTCGCCACTTAAAAGTGCAAAGCGATGTTTCATCACAATCGGATATCTTGGGTTGGCTCCTCAGCTCCATACCCAACAGAAGTCTTCCTTCTAGTTTATATAAACTAGGGAATAGAAAGACATGCGTTCAATGGGAGCTCCCCGTTCAACACTACGGAGTAATCCGAATCCACTACTGCAACCAAAGGAACTACAATTGGTTGTAACAATGGAGGTAGTAATGTGCACACTTGCGGACTAAGGGAGCAAACTTCCATAGGATACTCACCTGAATCTGCTCTCCTTGCTCGGCTGCCCATTTATTTAGTTTGTCCTCAATCTCTGCGATGGTAAGGGATTTATCAGCGATTATTGCGCCAAACTGCTGACGCGCTTCCTCACTTGCCTCCATAAGGAATTTAGGCTGGAGCGCTTGCAGTGCCTTAGGGCACGGCTCCATAAGCACCAAGGTTGCTGCCTCATCGTCATCCGCCCGAATTCCGCAGAATGAGATGGCTATAAGCGCAAATAGAATGGCTGCGTCCATATTGCTCAAAGCAGTTGATTGAACTATCGGAAACGGGATGAGCTGATGGCAATTGCGGGCGTCGTTGCCCTTTTATGCCGCCACATTAGTGATTATTACCTTCAAATCCCCTCATTGCTTCTTCTTTTTGCCAAAATGCCGGGCAAAAAAAGATAGTTCCACTTCCTGGTCCTCAAAATCCCAAAATAATCGTCAGCCCAGACTCATGATCTCTGTTTTTCCTAAATGAATTCTCGTCATCTCAATGGTAAAAAATAAAAAATCAATACTATCGATAGGTGCATTGCACTTGTTGCGTTCAATATGCGCGAAGTGGTCGTCAAGTAAACGCAAGTTTTTGAACACGGATAGCGAAGCATTTTAACATTCCCATGTTGCTGATGTTGAAATCGTTATGGAAAAAGGGAAAGTAATTGGGAGATTTAGGGATATCTATCACAAATGTTGCAATATAAAAGCGAATAATGCTCACATTCAGCATCAGCCCTACACACTTGCATCAACCCGATCAATTGCACTGAGCAAAATGTATGCTCCTATTCTGTTCACACTTGTAGCGGCGTCTTTTTACGGTGCACTAGCGGAAGACGATGAGGCCGCCACTATGGCTCAGATTAAGCCGTACTCCGAGGGACTCCAAGCGCTCGAGCCCAAATTTCTCGCCGAGGCGACTGAGCAAGCGCGCCAACAGTTTGTTGCAATTGCCGCTGACAAATCTCTCACCCTTTCACAGATTGATGAGAAGCTAAGCAAATGGGCAGCCGAGCAAGGAGAGCAGATTCAGGCCAGTATCTCTTACGCACTTTGCCAGTAACAACTTTTTGTTCTGTTTCATAGGTGTACCCTAACCTCTGTGCATTATGATTGGGGATCGCAATCTTCCAGCGGCAATATTTTATGCAGATTACTTCTGCATCTCATATCGCAAGACCTCATCAATCCCCGACTTAGTGTTCCGCTTCTTTTATGGAGATAGGTTACACTTTTCTACAACCGTCAACGAGGTAACAATCTATGACTGCCAAGAGTTGTCTAATAGCTGATTGCAATGCCTTTACAGTGATAGGATTTCTCCCAAACCATGGAAACACGTCGTCCACTTTGCCACTTGTCAGTAGCTCTGAACTCCAAAACGAAGTATGCAATTTCCAGGTGTGCAAAAAAATTGCATAATACTTTGCTCTTTTTAGTCGCAGTTTGAAGATGCGAATAAAAAGCTGCGTTGGGTGTTCGCCGAGATGAAGAAGGCAATCGCAGATTCTTCCCTTAGCAGTGCAGCGAAGGGAGCTTTTGCCAAGATCGATGATATAACAGCAGACAGGAACCAAACTGCGGAAGAGCGGACACAACAGATAAAGGCAATTATGAGTTCGCTGCCCGAGGATGTTCGCGATGAAATGAAGGAGTTTATGAAGTCGACAGTTAGCGATCTCTTAGACACCATCAAGAATGAAGTTCATTAACTTACTTTTCACTGCAAAATAAATCGTTTTTTCAAGCATATTTATTTAAAAGAAAAAATGGAAGTGGAAACGGTCCAATGTAACTGTAGTGTTCGTTGTTAGTTGTTTAAGAAATATGGGAATGAGCTTTTTCTACAACGTTATGAAACGTTCGCATTCACGGTGCCAAGCTCATATACCAACTGTTTCATAGGTTGCTCTCATTTAAATAAGCAGGTTGCCACCATTAGTCGGTATCGACTGCTAGCGTTTACGAGGACGTTGGGATAAAGATTGGCTAACGCGAGGTAATGTGAAAGAGCGAATGAAAGCAGTTCGTTAGGGCGTCACGAAGTGAGCTTTAACTAAAAGAAACTGGTGCATTGGTTTTGATGTGAATCTCTATCATGTCATGTCCGCGATAAAGGCCACACATCAATGGATGCACACGTAGAAACCAGCAGAATTTGGTCACGTGTTCACGCAAAAAGTTTCCACTCCAGAAAAGTCATCAGAATTTTGAATTTTCTCTGATCGCTCATCGGAAAGAGGGAGTCAATTTTCCAAATGTGACTCGTTGTTCACTTCTACAGAAAGCATTCTTCTTCATCCATGGCCAATGAAAAGTGATCACCGTTATCAACTGGTGCTTTTTCTGTGTTTTCTTAGTGCTTTTGCCATTAAACGCTCTTCAATTCCTCATTCATCTTCGAACTCTCCGTAGGTGACTTCAACGTACAATGGTGATCAGAGAGCACCGATATTGTCTAGTCGGTGTTTACTTCATTGCTGCTTCGATTTCCTGTGAGGAATACGTCAGTATTTTAAGCATTGAAGCAAATTGCACCTTGAAAGGACGGTAATGTAGAGTAAATATAATAATTTACTGTCGGAGATTATAGGCCGTTGATTTTTCGAAATGAAACTGAAGCCGCTTTGTCTATCCAGCTATCACGATTATTGAACTCTTAAGACAGCTACGTTTTGATGTTGTCTTCATCTTTGCTCGGGATGTGACTGGCGTGCTCATTTATTCCTCTAATGAAGTGCATAAACATTTTCATTGTGTAATGAAAGGTTTCAGAAGAAATACTTCTGAGGATTATTGACTTATCGACATGAACGAAGAAGATTATTCACGCTAACGGAAGGAAGCAGAAAAGAAAACATTCGTATTGATGTGTTTAAAAGTGGACGAAAAAGCATAGAAAACATGGAAGTTCTCAAGCGCTATTCGAAAGTTGGCAAAGGCTCATTAAGACGACATAGTCGTCTTCCAGAAGCGTTCACGTTGCCTCATTTACGTGCATCGATGAAAGTTGCTCATTTATTCCTTTACTAAAACAACACTCAAAGCAGCAGAAAGTTTGCATCTTTGAACAGTGATTAATCAGTACTATTAATTGGTCTTCATCATGCGCTTGATTCCAAATAATACAGATGTGGGACTGCATTCTTGAACCGCATACAAGTGTGTAAGTGATTAGCACATGGCACTTTTAATCGAGCAGTGAAGTGCATTGAAGCCAGTCTCTGCTGTTTCCCTCCCATGACCTTTCGCCGATTTCAATGGGTTGTTTGTTAGCAGGAAAGCTGCCAAAATGCAGCTATCATTATATTTTTGAACCGAGTTTTCCTTCGCATTATCAACAGCACTTGGTGCACTCATTTTAGTACTTCAGTAGTAGAGACCTTCAATTCATTTTAGAATTCTTTCCCCTCCCGGATTATCAGAGTGTGAAACGAACTTCCCGCCTACGTCGCCTTAACACCTTGTGTCATTGCGGTCACTAACAATAGCCTGAAGCGATTTCACCTTTTCAGCTTCAGACGTACCAGCATTTCGACTGAGAAAGAAATTAGAATAAAATTGTGCTGTAGAAATGCACACTTGTGGATTTCCTAAGGCCTACAAGGAGCAACGACTTTGACGGGCAAGTTGAGAAGACTCAAAAATAATGGATCGCAAGACTGAAATGTTATGGTGGTCACCTGTTCTTAGCCGTTGATTGCCGTTTGAAGTTTCGGCAATTGCTAGAGATTGACACATACGAGGATAGACAGACTCAGGTCATTGTGACACCTTTTGACGAGAAAACACATAAACATCGGCATATTCCGATTCCAACACATGATTGCAGCTAAACAGAGCTCTAGCTCGCAGCAGAAGGAAGCATTTTGCAAAATCCTGAAGATGATCGCATAAACCTTATTGTCGTTGATGTTAGCGAGCCAAATAACTGCTACACTTCACGTGCTGCATTCGTAATTGCAACAAGTATTGTAGAGTGCTGCACATGATATGAAATCATTAGTAGAGTATAGATTGTTCTTCAGAATGTGAGACAAGAGAAATATTTTACTGAAATCTACCAACTTATCGAAAAAAAGTACGAGTGTACCGCACTATCTTCCATCTATTATTTTCTCCGTTAAATGTACTTTGCCTCATTCCAAATGCACAACTTTTGACGTCACTACGCTCATCCAGTTTAAAATCTGAACATTGATCTCTGGCGCATTTTCAAGTGTTTGTTTTTTCCAAATAGGCGAAATGTTCGTTCGAAAATGTGATGTGGAATTTTCTGCTTTCGATCATTGGCAAAATCGGCTCCTCTTTTATTTTATTTTACGTCAGGCACAACGTTCTTGCAATTTGTTTGCTTCAAAGTAAAATTTTTCTTCTTCTCACATTCGCATTCGGTTCTTTTCTATCCTCTTTGGATCACTAGAAAAGGCACAGATTTGCAAGGATGCCAGGAATTTCTGAAGCATTTGTGGTTTTTTGAATCCAATTCTTCATGTGTGACCGAACGATAGTTTTGACATATTTCAAATAATTTCTACTAATGCCCTGTTCCTGCAGAAGGGAAATCTATTCCCTTCATCGCTGCAATTTTTAGTTCGAGGAAATTCTTGCTTTGAACGGCGACTTCCTAATCGAGAACTGCTACAAAATCAGCCCTTCTAGAGTTGCTGTTTTGTGGAAAGCAGGCAGAAATGACGATATTTGACGAAGTACAACAAATGGCATTGCCTTCCAATTTCTGCTTCCCAAGTGTTTTTTTTTTTCAGTGCTTTGCAGCGGTTGCTGCGCAAGCGACGGTCAAGCGATGCAAGAATAGGACATAGGTCACTGATATGGCACCTAGTGATATTATAAGTCACTTTCACCAAGAAATTTAGAGATCAGTACAACTTGTGTGCTTGAGCATGGTCAGTGCTGCTAGTGGCGGATGAATGTGAATACGGAAACCCAGTGAAAGCACTCAGATCACTGGAACGCCTGCTAAAGCGACCTACAGAGCCAGCAGTGTTTGAAGAATTATGAAAGAAACCGGGTGAAAAACCTCAGGGATGCGGAGGAAAGCAAAGCTGCAGAAAAACCTTTCAAATGTGCAAGGATTGCAGAATGTATTTTTCAACTTTTTCGTCAGGAGCGAATTTCGCGCCTACTGAGTTTGTCTGATTCTGCGATCAATTCCCAGTTCTCCGAAATTCTCGACCGGACCATCGCCATTTTTTTCAGTCAGCCATATGCAAAGGGCCGCAGTGGAAAATATAGTATAACTATTAAACTCATTGGACCATAACTGTTCGGACGATCTTTCCCGCAACCGAAACCACTCGTTATAGTATCACCGTCAAACATTCAGTTTTTGAAAAATAGTAGAAATATGGAACATTTTATTTTCGAATGAGAGGTACAATTTTACATCAGTAGTTTTTACTAAGTTGCCATCAATGCTCGCATCATTTGTACAGCGATGGGTAATGGGAATTTTCGCGGCCATGAAAGGAAATGCTAGTTTAATTTTTTTGAGCTTTTCATACATCGCATATGCGACAGTTTCTCAGTTCTGTAAACGATTTCGCCAAACGGAGGATGAATAAACACACGATGTGTGATGCTTGAAATGCCTGCGAAAAGAGAAAGAAAAGCACATTTCGAATACCAGCTGGATAGTATCGAATAACTTCATGGGATGTTTTTGGAGACCATTTCAAAATGGCTGCTGCCTTGGTGGGAAGATTATTGCTGTTTCGGTGGGAACCAAATCGGTGGAAAGTAGCATTTTTAAGCTCGAATAATCCTCCTGACGTTTCTATATCTTTCATTTTCCACGGCTAGTTCAGCACATTTCCACCCATGCCTAAGGCGCAGAAATCGAGGAGATATGGAGAAGATATCATGAGCATGCCGATCAGTTCTGAGTTGGTAAGTTTCGTCTCACTCCTTTAGACGACTTGTGCCTATAAAGATCCGCGAATAGGTATTTCGGCCTGGTCCATCGCATCCGGCTTCCTGATGCACCAGAAAACACCTATGAACAGACCTTCACTTGAGAACGGCTAAAGAAGATAAAGAAAGCTTTTTTTTGTTCTAATACGAACTCCACCAACGTCGAGGTGATTTTAGCCGAAACCTTCATTTGTGCCTCATTAAAATATTGTAGTTGGAACGTTCGTCACAAGTGACCGCATAGTGTTGGCTACGCACTCATCGAAACTTTTTTTTAGCAAGAGATATTACGTTATAATTGGTAGTCGACAACGATATATTACAGGAGAAATTACGAGTTGAAATTGTGGATTAAATTCTATGATAAGAAGTTTATTTCGTTTGACGTTATAACCGTTTATCCAGCAAGTCTATGTGTTGGTTCCAATGAGAGCTACAATTAATTTTTCACTAATACTAATATTTGAAGTGCATTTGAGTAAGAAGTTCTTATTTTCTATAGACATTTATACATATATGACAGCGTATTGAACGCCGATAGTCCGATATTACGGCTCTAATGCTTCGAATTGTTTTCAGATTGAATATGAGCAGTAACACTGTTGTTTCGCAGACGCTTATATATATATATGCGACAGAAATGAGAAATGAAGATTCATGTTTGATCACTCGAATCCTGTTTCTTCCCGAATGCTTGTAAAACTAACAAAGCATGATAAGAATCATGAAAGTTTTCAGTTCATTTGCAAGTATATTTTGCCAAAACACAACCTACATTGGGTTTTTTGCTTCAGTTAAAAAGACAATGGCTGAAGGCTGGGAAATGCCTATGCGCCAAAGGATTCGGGCCAAACACTTCCAAATTTTAAACGTTCCATGCTGCTGATATTACTTGTACGCTGAGCGGTAACTTTGCATCCTCAGGAACTATCCTGTTGTACAGGCATGTCGCGTAAGGGAAATATCAAGGTGTTGGAGGTGAATAATACACACTGAAAATATCTGCATTACTTCAGTGGTCAGGGATAGGTCGCCGACTAGTCCAGTTATGTGGCCATTTTCTCTCTATTCGCTATCGTTTCATATGACCTTGGGTCTACAAACGTGGACGATAATATACCTGCAAGGAGTTAAATAAACTCGTCCGTATGGGACTCACTTCGCCATATGCATTGGTTATCACGACAAATCACTGCCACCACATGTGATATTTAGGTGACGAAGGTCGACATTTCAAATATGGTTACAGGAAGCTCGAACTACAGCCTCAGTGCCGTGGCAGACACTTGGTGTTTGCAGGAGATCACGCTGTTGCTAAGAATATGTGCAACTACACTGATGTGCGTTCGCTGGACATGAAATAAGATTTCCATATGTACAACATGAATAACGCTTATTTCCAGCCGACGAATGTGATTCAGCCATAAATTCCTATTATCCCCCATTTCCCCTTTCTGCATGCAAAGAAGGGCGACCACACTCTCCGTTACGCAGTGGTACAAAACGAAGTTTTAATAATATACGTAAAACTCACAAGAAGGTTTCTAACTATTCGCACTATCTGTGCAAGTTTTGAATATTACGTTGCGCTGCTTTGTGCGTATATGGCAAAATATAGATATTCCGCACTGATCCAATCGGGTAACGTTGACAAGCAGAGGAAAATTTACAGCCAGGTTTTCAGCGTTTTCAATATGAGCTTCTGATGTCGGTGGAAAAGCGCATAAAGTTGAGGTTGATCAGGCAGGCGGTAGTGGCACACTGTCGCCATGGGGCGCAGTTTCATGAAATAGAAGACAACTTCCCATGCTCTTTTGATGCACATTTCATTGCTGCCTTCCTTATCCGCCGTCAGCTAATACAGATGTTTCTGTCATCTCACTTGGGCAAGCTTAGGGATAAAAACAAGAAGGGAGCATGTTAACCTTTGAGAATGCGACAAATGACTTTTTATGAAACCGGAACCATGAAAGTTCAGTGATTACGTTAAGAATGTGCTCGTCATGCACAATTGGCTTGGATGTCGGATGTCAATGAATGGAAGATATATGCTTTCCAGTTTCCATTTGTTTAAGGAAACCTAGGTGAGATTAAGGATGGACAGGATGTGAGCCTTCCCTGGACGTTCTGACGACTGCAGTTGTAAGAGACGGAAGCATTTCACAACTTAATTTTCAACTCCAGCTGCTATAAAAAGCTGCATTTTCTATCATGTGTTTGCTTTTTATTGTTCTCTTTTCCTGATGTGTTACCTTCTTGGTGTTTAAATATTTGATCGCACATAAAGCTAAGTAGAGTTTTCATGTAGGTGGACTGGACTCCTACTACACTCCGAACACATTTAAAATCGTTGATGGCCACGCCTCCTCGTCCCATTTGTTAGGCCTATATAAGCGCGTTTCGGTTACGACAACAATATAGGGGCACTATTAATGCCCATATTCATGTCGTTATGGTTGCTTCGTTGTATTGGTCATCATACCGTCTTTTTTGCATGAGCACTTATCGCTTTCATAATGAATTAACTGCTAGCATCTATATTTCATTGCCTCAAAAATCAACGGTCCTCAATTCATCCAATTAGGCGAAAGGTTTCCGCAGCATAACATCTAAAAGTTTTCCATCAAATGAAAAAAAAATCTTTCTATAACGTCATCCTTTCCATTTCAACAGCATTGCTCTTCATGAATAGGCTGTCACTATTTCGTTGCCTTTTCTCAATGTTACTCATTTCGACACACTATGGGAATCTAAGGACGAACTTAGGCCATTAAAAGATTATAAATCACAAACTGAGGAGAGCTTCTCTAACATGTCACATTTCAGTAATCACCGAAGATAGTGTGCAACAGGATGCTTGCTATCGACATTTTCTACTAAAAAGACCTCTAACTCAGCTTGAGGGATAAAAGTTTGCTGCTCTTTTTTCAGAGCCGATGAACTCTTTTCATTCTTGTATGCATGGCATCCTGCGCTCGAATATCTCAATATGAACCTAGCATTTCTCTACATTATCGAATTAAGAGTAATTACGCACTAAACCGAGCGTAATCTTCAACTGCACAAGGCCAATTTTCAAGAGAAGTAGCACTTCGGGAAAAACATCTAAAAAGCAAATGAAATCTATTTTTCCTCCTACCTTGCAAAGAAATTGAGCACCTTTGTCCATCTGTAAGATATGGTCTCAGAGGCCGCCTTCAGTGTGGTGGACTCTTAATAGGTTCAGGTTGGTTTCCTAGCAATTTTTGCCCGCCTGAACCAGATGCTACCAGTGTTTCAATCCCGCAAAGTTAATGCAGCATTTGCGATGTAGAAGCGACCATCTAGTTGAAAGGAAAAGGTCCGTGGTCACGTCACGGATTTATGTAAACGGAAGAGTTGAGAGGATGCGTACCTTTTTTTTCAAATTCATCTATCAGAGAAATTGCTAGGTGATTTGAGAACCGTCTTGCATAGGATTTTTGCTGCAAAACTGACCAAATCAGGGTGATGCTATGTTGCTTAGAGCACTTTTACGTCGTGTAGTAGACTGAAACATTTTGACCTAAATATAACTGAAATAGTGTAGTGACATCTACTGCACCTTGTTGCTGACTGTTTATGTGCAGCATCACTGTCTACTTCAATCAGTAGCCGGCTCGTTGGAAAATCCTTTAATATACAGATCTCTGGAAAAGGTGTCAACAGTTGTACAACAGTACGCATTGATGCTTTTAATGTTATTGATTTGTAGAAGAAATTTATGCTAATCAACGAAAAAATCCTTTTGTGTCAGAATAATATCGTTGCATCATTCTAAATTCACCTTCATTGGTGCCGTTCATAACTGCGCAAATTCTGTTTTTCGTCTTAACTTCATCAACTCATTTAGTTGGTCTATATGGCGATATGTGCTAATACAGGTGGTGATATTATTATTATTGTTACTATTATTATTACTATTATTATTATTATTGTTGTTATTATTATTATTATTATTGCTGTTATTATGTTTTCAGAATTTTTTCCCAAAACGTTCGTTTGAAGAACGATAGTTTCTCTGAAGAACGAAAAAAGGATGAAGAAAAAAGAAACCTTAATGCAATGAAATCTCTAACAGATTTATTAACGTCTAAAAATAACCATCTGATCGATTACGTTTGTAGGATATTTTAGGAAGATAACGAGCAATATTTCGGGTGCAATTGAAGGATAATTTCATGTTAATCAAAATTTTGTTGAAAAGGTCACATCGAAATTACACTTTCGATAACGTGAAAATGTCGCAACAATGTCGCAATCCTGCCCTGTCAATCATATTAAACTGCTGTCCACCATAACGAAACATTGTTTCCGAATTGTCTTTGTTTGCTAATGTATGTAATATACTCTACACTGCAAATGTTAAACGCTAACGTCAACGTTGTCTTCTAATAGGTAATACGTCGTTGACATTTGCATCGGCAATAGTCATCCTTCGTTACTATGAAGAGAACGTGTACGCAAAAAAGTTGCTTTTTTTGATTTGGTGATCTAATCGATCATAACGAGGATCAATGCCTAAGCAATGTCGTCATCACTATTCCATTACAGTGAGCCATCAAAGCCAGTGAAAGAAATCAGAATTTCAAAGATTCCAGCTTACGCTTGCACCGCCAAGCTAATGTGGAAGGATCAACTTCCTTTGACTCGCATAGTCATCCAGGTCTTCTTCATGACCTGCACCATCTCTCGGCATGTGGTGCAGTAAATTGTCCGAGAACGTAGATACAAGGGTGAACTTATGCAATAACGGGACAAACAAGTAGGGACTCGTTCACAAAGGTGCCTTCAGTCGTTAGTAGGATCCCATTGTCGCACCGGGCGAATTCCAAGTTGCAACCGCTTTCCCCACGCGCTTAGGCAAACACACATTGGCCCATTTGGTCTTGCGAACAATCTAACAGCTGGAATGAATACGTGATCATGTCAATCCATTTTAGGTCGTTCCGATTCTGCCTCAGGCTAGCCTGACGACACATGCAGGGCAGTCGTTTGTTGTTCCTTTATACACTTGATCTTCTTTGACTTACTTGCATGGTGCGTTATTCCCGCTCCATCTGTAGCCGACTGGCCCATCTTACAAATGTTGACTTCGGGAATTGTTACTGCATGGGTCGCTCTTATATTAAGGGCAAATGTATGTATTGGAGTGACTGATTGCTCGAAATACCCCGCCATACCCGAGCCTGAAGAATATCCCATCAAATTCCAGGAACCCACTGAAACTGAAACACTTCGAGAATCTTTGCCATCCTTATAACTGCAGAACGCCTTAGAGATGTGAACGTTAAGTGACATCTTCTAACATTTGACCACACGATAGCTTGTCTAATTCTAAGCTTGAAATGCACATACGTCGCGGCGAGCAAAGCAAGCAACAAGTGGTGAAAGGCCGTTTATAAAGCTGATTATGGAATGAAAAAATGCATAGCCATTAGAGTAGAAAAGCCTGATGATGCCCATAGAAAGAAGCTAGAAAACAATGGGAGAGATAGCGAAATCGGGAAAAAGGATCACAACTGATAAGCACATGCAGAGCGAAGATGGCCTTTGGCTGTTCAGTCGTCTTTGAAAATGATGGCTGATCGGAGTCCCAACCGATGTATCTACATCAAGCATTCAATACTCCAGTTAGAAATGAAGATTGCTTAATTGAAAGTCTACTGAAGTGTGCAAACATATCAATTTCGCTTCCTGAGCATAGAAAAATGACCATAGATAGCGGTATATTTCAGTATTTCTTCACTGCTTCTCAAATGTTCACAAGAATTGATTCATTTAAGCGGCATGTTGATGACAAAAAATTTCTCTTTCTTAGTTAATATCAAATTGTCATTCATATTTTCGTGCAAATTCAAGCCTTCTTGAAAGGCCTGCTCGACTGGTCTCGCGTGAAAAATTCTCACCTTCAAATATCAGCACACTACTCATTTATGTCACTATCAGCACACGGCTCATTTATATCAATGTTACTTGTGCTCTGAGGTTTGTGTAGTTAAATTTTCAGTAGTTTGCAGTTATGTATACGTTTTGCCGCAGAGTGTTTTTTATTGTACTGTGTTTATATGAAAAAGAAAGGACAGTTTTTTATATATTTCTAGTTTATATATCGCGAACATGAGTTTTAATAGTGTCTTATTCATATCAAGCAGTGAAAATTAGCTCACCAAAGAGGAACAATAGCGATACTGGTAGAAATGCTTCATGCAGCTAGAATTTCCATGCTTCCGTTGCACTGCATGTGCGCACCACGACAGCTGAGAAACTTAGGCGCAGAAATTAGCTCTTTAGAAACGAGATATTGCAAAAGTGCATAGAATAGATGACGGGTGCTTATCTTAATGAAACCTCCGCAGGTTACTCCACTCTTTAGAAATTAGCAAATAATACTCCCACTCGCCAGTTCTCTCAGGTAGGAAGGAGGAATGAGGGCTAGAGTGGTTCTGCCTACCAAAACATTCTATTGTTTCCACCGATCGAATTGCGCATACAAACCTTCCTGAACGAATCGGTCTTTTATAGCCGGACCGGCATGCAATGGAAAACATACAATGTACGAAAATTATTGCGATTTTGGGCATCTCAGCACTTTCTCGAGTGGGTGATTAAGTTAAAGGCTGGATAGGACGTTATTATCCTCCACTATATACTACATCCTTCAAACTTCGCAATTCTACCTGCCTCTAATGGTTTCCCGGTTGAAATTATCTAAGATACGGAAGTATACGCCCATTTATGAAACAGACTCCTGAGTTTCCCTGTAAGGCGATGCCATGAAAGAAAATGATGTCAAATCGATTCAATTCACCTATGCCAGAATTTGCACAAGAACTGCCAAAGCCCTATATTATTAGCATGAAGGGAAAAGTAAGAGCTGAAAGGTTTGCATCTGCTGATCGTGGAAAATTGAAGAGCAAATATGTTGCAGAGGCCAGATGTGGAGGGTCACTGGCATTTGAATATCGTTCAGTAACGACAGCAGCGTTGCAACAAATTCTTTACATCCTTTTTGTGTACCTTAGTGACTTGCATCGGAAGAGAAATGCCGTGGCAACAATTTGCACTGTGCGAATTTTCTACCTCATTCAGAAAAACTCTAAATTTT
The DNA here is from genome assembly GCA_006503575.1 of Baylisascaris schroederi. Lineage (NCBI taxonomy): Eukaryota > Metazoa > Nematoda > Chromadorea > Rhabditida > Ascarididae > Baylisascaris > Baylisascaris schroederi. Next base: position 813,493 of record QEWY01002836.1, read on the forward strand.
GGAATTTTTTGTTGAACGTTCATTAGTCTAGATGGTATCAACGACGGAGATACCACCACGGAATTCCATAACTCATGTTTATCAACGCTACCTGCGCATACCCAACCTGCAAAGATCATAAATTCTCCTCCTATTCCACAACTTGGTTTTATTCAGCAACACACATTCTTAGATCAGTCTCCTCAATATATGCATTGTCAATCAGAGAAGATTTTTAGTGACTACAAAGCTATTTTCCATTTCACCACCGAGCGATATACTCACGGCCTGATCTTTTTGACATTTTGACGTCGAGTCAATGGCCGCATTAATAAGCCATATTCCGACGTACACCCCAATGTATCCCTTGCTTCTTAGCAGTTTGCTAACTATATTTCGTTGTTTCGGTTCTTTGCCGTTTCACGCGCGATTATAGTCAATGCTTGAGAAAATTCATGTGCGAATCGTTCTATACATAGCTTCGCAAATACATTACTAAACTCATTTGTAAATATTCATTAATTAAACGGTGTGATACTTCTAGTGCATATTGTATCGAATACGAACAGTTTTAAACACCTACTCGTTTCACATTAGCACATTTTCAATGCTTTAACAACCCTGGTGATTGCCCTTTGCCAATTGCTCATGTAATCACCTTATTTTTACTAGCAAAGAGCATTTTGAGTTGCGATAATGCCCGAGAATGATTGGAAAAACGATCCTCATCTTGATCGAAAATTGAATTTTTCTTTTGCAGATGCGCTAGATCTGTGCTCACTTCTGCTGAAGAAGAAGTGTGAACGAAATATATTCTTTGTTATAGCAGCCTGAAGCGATCAATTCTACAATTCTACTGTAATGTTCTTCTCATTGTTTGTGATTATGGTAAGTGTACGAAGCGATCTGATATTCCATTAGAAGTGCTCATATTGCGCATGCCGTTTGTTTCCCTGCCCAAATTTTGCTGATTGTTGTACGGTATCTTGAAGTCATCGTATGACCCCTTCAAAGAGGCTTCACTTTGCTTTTCGCGGGGACCTATTCGTTGATTTTCATAGCCCGATCAGAATGAAAGGCAGCAATTTGGGGCAACTCAATCAGTCACCTGAATTCAATTGTGAAGGTGCAGAGTTTTAGGCCTACCGAGCAATGAACATCGCCACTTTCACTTGTTATTTCACTTGGTTTTTTTTCACTGTGCCAAATTTATCACTAATCACCTCGCGCAGAAAAAAGTTTTTTAGGAAGGTGCGCATGCAAGCACGCTCAGCGCATTCATAGAAGAATTTGTAAACCTCCCAAGTTGCCTAACCCGGCTATAAGCAAAGTACTCGAATGCCTAAATTTGATTAAGTGTTACCTCGCCTCATTTTCGTGTACCTTACCTTTCCGTATAAATCTGGCTGACAAACGCATGAACAATTCCAAGCAAACAGCCACAAACTATTTAGGTGGTTGAGAGTATGACGGGCCTTGTGAGGAGCGATATATCGCTATGTGAAGATACCACACGTCCAATTGGTGAAAGAGAAATAATAAGTTTCGGAAGGGCTTTTCTAAATGCCACAGAAAGCGAGCCTCCGATGAGTCCATTGTAAGTTTTATTCACCGTTATAAGCAAAATTTACACTTGGCAGTTCACCGTTAGAAACACCGAGCAAAACTTTTGCAGCACATCTTCTATCTGCATTGTGTCGAAATGTTTATCCATAGCCTTTACATGCCATAACCGTTATATTCTTTGTGAAAATATTAAGAAACAACACTGACTAGATACGAGAGACTGACTTTTTGTTCTCTTTTCTAATTTCGTTATAATTTTGAAGGAATGAGCGTAAAAAAGTCGCAAAAAAGAAACAGTTATCGCCAGAACATTTTATTTCCTGCGTGTGGTCTTACGATGAGCGAACGCTACATCGTCAACAGAAAATGCACAGCAAATATGGGTATAGCACCGAACTAAATGCAGCATATTGCCATGAGTAAGAAAGGTATAAAGCACTTCTCAGTTCAACATTTGAAGAGGTGTGTAATTGAGTATAGGCACAGATGAAAAGCAACCTAATCGCCCACGTACTCCATTCTAGCGTTGACCTCAGGTACTATACTATGCGCATTTTTATTTGCACTGAATGCTGATGATATTTATATACCGATGATAAATAGAGTAGAAAATAAGCAAAAATAAGCAAGAGAACTTGTCTTGCACCAACGACTTCATGACTTAGCCAACATAGCACATGCCTGCTGCAGCGTGTATATGCCGGACGATGTATGTGTGTGTATTTGTGTCTCTGTGTTTGTGGGCGTCCTTGCGTATCTGTATGCCGGTGTGTCGGCGTCAGCGCATCTGCGTCTGTGCGTGCATCTGTGTCTGTGTGTCCCTGCCGGTCCGTGTGCCTGTCTCTTTGTGCATCCTTGCGTCTGTGCGTCTGCGTCTCTATGTGTCTGTATGTCTGCGTGCCTGCGTATTGGTCTCTGTGTCCGTGCATCTGCGCATCTTTGTGCTGTGCGCCTGTGTGTTTGCCCCCTCGTATCCGTACGTCTGTACGCCCGCGTGCGCGTGTGCCTGCGCGCCTTGTTTGTGTGCCTGTGTGCCTGCGTCTGAGTGTTTGTGCGTCTGTGTTTGTGTGTCTGCGTGCCTATGTGTCTGCGCGTCTGTATGTCTGTGTGCCATCTGTCTGCGTGCCTGTGTTTCTGCTTCTCTGTGTCTACGTGTCTCTGTGACTGTATCGGTGCATCCTTCTGCGTGTCTGTGTGTCTGTGTGTCTGTGCGCCTGTGCCTGTCTTCTGTATGTTTGTGAGAGTATCTGTGTGTTAGTGTGTGTGTCTGCTTGTCTAAATGTCCGTGTGTCTGTGTGTCCGTATACCTCTGTGTCCGTGTGCACCTGTGTGTCTGTTTGTGTCTGTGTGCCTGTATGTGTGTGCCTGTGCCTCTACGTGTCTATGCGTGTATATGTGCATCTGTGTAAATCTGTTGCGTGTCTCTATGTCTGTGTGTCCAGGTCTGCGTGTCCACGTGTCCGTTTGCGTTTCTGTGCCCGTGTGTCTGTGTGTGTCTCTGGGTGTTTGCCTCTGTGTTTCTGGGTCCCTGTGTGGCTATACGCCTGTATGTCTGTCTGCCTGCCTGTGTGTGTCTGTATGTCCGTGTGTTCATGTGCCTGTGTGTCTGTGTGTGTCTGTTTGTGTGTGTCTGCTTGTCTGTGTGTCCGTGTGCCTGAGCGTTTGTTTCTGCGTGTCTGTGTGCCTGTGCTTGTATCTGAGTGTCTGTGCGTCTCTCTGTCTGCGTGCGTTTCTCTGCATTTCTGGGTCTCTGTGCGTCTGTGTTCCTGTGTGTCTCTGTGTTTGCGTGTATGTGTGCCGGTGTGTTTGTGTGTTCGTGTGCCCGTGTCTGGTGTGTCCGTGTGTGCGTCGGCATGTCGGCGTTTCCGTGCGCCTACGTGTTTGTGTGTCTGTGTGCTTGTGTCTCTGCGCACGCATCTGTGTGACCGTGTCCGTGCGTCTGTGTGCATCGGCGTGTCTCTGCTTCTTTGTGCTTGTGTCTCTCCGTGTCTGTGCGTGTGTCACTGCGCGCCTGTGTGTCCGCGTGTCCGAGTGCCTGCGTGTGTCCGTTTGCATGTTCGTGCCTATGTATCCGTGTCCATGTCTGTGTGTGTCTGTCTGTGCGCGTGTCTTGTGTGTGCGTCTGTGTGCCTGTCTGTATTTGCGGGCCTCTGTTTGTGTCTGCGTATCTGCGCATCTGTGTGTCTGCGTTTCCGTGTTTCTTGGTCTCTGTGCGTCTGTGTGTTTGTGTCTCTCCATATCTGTATGTCTCTGTGTCTGTATGCTTGTGTTTCTGCGTCCGCGTGTGTCTGTGTGTCCGTGTACCTGTGTGTCTATGTGCATCTGTCTCTATGTGTGTTCCTGTGTCAGAGTCTGTGTGTCTATGTGTCCGTGTGCCTGTGTGCTTGTGTCTGTGTGTCTATGTGTCTGTGTATGTCCGTCTGTATGTGTGTGTCTGTGTCCGCGTCTGCGCGCCCGCGTGTCGTATGCGCGTCTGTGTCTGTGTGTCCGCATGTATGTGCGTTTCTGTATCCGTGTGCGCGTATCTGTCTCTGTGTGTCTGCGTGTGTGTGTCTGTGTGTCTTTACGCCTGTTTGTCATTGTGCTTGTGCGAGTGCGTGTGTGTGTGTGTCTGAGTGTGTATGTGGGTGCGTGCGTGTGTGCTTAAGTGCGTGCATGGGTGCGTGCGTGTATGCATGTTTGTGTATGTATGCGCGACTCGAGTTTTAAACCACATGTCGCAATCGCTGAAAGTGACAAAATTTGCGCATGTGGTCTGCACAAAGATTTGTGTGCTGAGCGTAGTTTTTCTTCCAAATGAATTGTCTATTGCAATGCAGCCGTCTACATATGGAAGATTCTACAAACTGGTGGTTCCGTGTGGAGCCAAACGGTGATTTATGAATGGAAGGCAAGGAATAGTAGAACATGTTTTATTTCACAATCGTTTATTGCCCTACGTTCTCGAGTAACAACTTCAGTTTACTGCTTCTGACGCAAAAACGAGTAATCCTTTCCGCCTCATCAGAGGATACATTCATATATTTCTTCCTGCGATAAAAATATTGGCCGCGTATAAGGTATTATCGAGTGCAATAACGGACTTGCAGGCAGATGATTTTACCACAAGATGGTAAGATCAGAGAAAGTAGACACACGTCGCCGAATTTTCGACTTCTATGCGGTATGAAAGCTCCGTTGAGAAGTATGAAAAGGATAACACTTGATTATGAGGAGCGAGCCGTTTGTCCATTTTCACATGTGGAAAACCACGACAACAAGGTTCAACATTATATTGAACAACCTCTTGTATTGTAGTGGAAATGCAATTTAGTCGTCGTTTATGCGTTTGCTCCATCTCATGGATTTCCGCAACCGGTATTGGTGCACATACAAACCTGCTCTCGAATTTGAGCCTTCCCTTCCACCTCTCCTCACACCCTCCAGTCCTCCCCCTCACCACCATTCTCTCCTCAACAAAGCAGGCATTCGCTTCCTTACGTTACAACCGTAGCAATGCGTCATTATGGACAGTTTTCGGAATTTATGCATTCCCTCTTTTGGATGCAGCAATTAAGACGGGTAATTGCTATGTGAATCAAAATAATATCTTTTAATCATCACTTGCTAAGTACTATAACAGCGGCATATAATATTGAGGCGATAATAGCTGAAGAATATTATAGCCGAATGAATTCATGCACAATTACTGATAGCACGAACATATGCGCTTATGAGCATTGCCCTAAGTACATGCATTTATATTGATTCCAAGTCATGAAGAGTGCTTATCATCTAGAGGATCGTTAAGAGGATTGTAAAACAAAAAACCTCCATAATCTTTCCAGGTAATAAAATCCTATAATTATGAGGATTTTATTACCTGCAGAACACCGGTAATTGCCATCATCAACAGTGGAGTGCATTTGTTGCGAAGTGAAATTATATGAGATATACTCATGAGAGAGATATTTCAGCGAATTCCTAAAATACTCAATGAAGTACGATGTTTATGTGAGAATCCGGCACATATTGCATCGTCGGCACATTTCGCATGCGAATCAGTCGTTTATAGACTACCTGTGTTAAGGCTACATGCGAAAACCAATACGTATCAAAACTCTACAGAGGATATCGTTTTGGCATGTATACCTATTCTCAAGGTATACGTTCATTTGAAGAACTTAACTGGCATGGTTGATCGCATAGTTTGAGGCTAAATTGGTCAGCATCAAATAGATAGCCATTCATGTCTGAAACTGGCATTCGAATAGGGCAACTCCGCAGCACTTTTACAGGGGTAGCGGAGTGGTAACTATAAGTGATCGCAGTATAACCGCCGGAGATGGATTTTTCATGCAAGAATGCTCTTCTTTAATTCAAGAACAATGCTCTTCAAACTCGGAAGCTTTCTTGAGAAATGTTGCGAAGTACTTTAGGGATGCTTTCATAAGATCATATTTTCCTTGCTGAATTAATATTTGTGGGTAATGAATACACAGAACCCAAGCAATGATAGCTTTTTTTTCGCGGAGGGACGGGAACAACAATGGGAGGAGGAGCTGACGAGGAATGAGGAGGTGAGCGGGGAAGAGGGTCTACGAATTCAGATAAAAACCCTCCTTTTAAGATCCCGTTTCAAAATAACAGCAATCTGCCTCTGAATCTCAAAAAACAAAAAACAAAAATGAAGCCGTTGATACCTGCTGTTTGCTTTCATGAATAGCCATTAGTGGTTTCAGAGCAAGGCAAAGAGGTTCATCGACGAGCAATCCTACATTAGGTTAAAGCTTTGCCATAATAAAATTAAAACACCTAAGTGTTTCTATTACGATGCTATAATCACGGCGTCGTTACATAATTTTATTACTTTACCTGCAATTACCTTTATGGGAATTTAAATTCTTTTGCAGCAAATGAGAAGTACTTTTCGCGACGATTTTCTCATCGAACCACTCAAGGTATCGTATTCGTAATCGCTATCTACGATAAATGGCTAGGTTATATCGACTAAACTATATGCTCATAATGAACCAACGAGCATTGCATAACTCACAGACAGCAATATGGCTTTTTATGTATTTCACCTATCATTGTGATCAGTTGAAACACCTATAGCACTCTACTATGATCTCTTAAAGCCAGTCACTGTAATACTAATATAATGCTTTTCTTTTGTAAACTCTGCTTGTACTATCGCTTGCATTCCCCATTACAAGGTTTCGACACCATAAAGGGAGATTGCTCCATGGATTCGTTATCGAGCTTCATGACAAATGCAACTATTTACAATATAAATAAAGAAAAAGCGCATTTTTAGGCGCATATGATGATGTAGTTAAGTGCAGATCGTAAACTTAATGTAGGTTTTAAGCTATAAGGTATCAAAAGCGGTGAAATAGCGAGCAAATGCTGAAAATGATTTAAACCAAAAAAAACTTTGCAAATATGAGAAGAATTTTCGCATTAACACAATTCCGTCATAAGCGGTCACTAAACAGATGAAAAATAGAAACTATCCGACCAGTAAGTTCACTCAAAAACTATTGAAAATTTCTAAACGGAAATTACTAGAAAGATTTCAGATGCGGAAAAATTATTAGTGTTGGTGAATATGGATTGAATGCTTTCTTGTATTTATTTGCGATAGCGAATGATTCTCTAATAATGAGCTTATCGTGAGTCTTTTAAGTAATGCTATTATTGTGCTAGTGTCTAATCTCTCCAAATACGAGTAATTTACTTCATAAGTTGCTATTTTAAAACATTGTTACGTGATTGAGGCTCTCGTTTTTTGTGATTCCTATAAAATATGGCTACACTTAAACATTCCTTTATCGTATGCTCCATATCATATAAATTTGCTTCTTGAATGTACTGTCGCATAACACTTTTGGCAAATAAAGCGCATTCAATTCATACATTTGTTCATCTGACGGTTTAATTTCTGCACGCTTTTTTTCTTTAAAAAAACTCATTTTCCTCGTGTTTGGTGTGCTGTTGGGTGTTAAAATGTTGCAAAAACTCGGCAAGATTGCACCATAGATTGGTGTTATGGACAGTTTCTTGTAATCTGTCGACGTACCTGCCTTTTGCCACAGCTTTACTGACGCTTAAGCTGCCGAAGTCATTGAAAGAAGGTTCACTCATGTGAGGTCAATTATAAAGCTCTGGTTGGATGAAATCGGAAACAAAGTAATCATTTTTGGGAAATAGCAGGTCTTGTTGGAACTATGTTCCACTTAACTGCTTCGTTTCAATGGAAAGATACCTCGAAAAGTAACGGAAAAAAACACAAAATCAGTTCCCATATATTATGCAAAGACAACGGCGTTGCGAAAAATGAACCAGATCGTTTCATATTAATGAAATATAGTTACCATAGCATCCCACCGAACGGCGTGATGAATTAGAATTTTTTCAACCATCGGATTATTCAACCATCTTGAGGAGGTAAACATCGCACACGAGAGCATCAGAAGTTGGATGAATCGAAAGTTTTCAACAAAGAGAGATAGCAATTCTAGTCGGAAATGCCAATCGCAAATATATTTGTTTAGTTGATGTTTGCATATTTCGCACAATAGTTGGAAAATTCAATTGTGTTATTGTTGAAAGAGTTTCGCGCTCCCATATGCTATTTACTTTTTTTAGTAATGCAATAATTTCACTCTTATGTGCGTATTATTTTGCTTATTAGAACGTATAATGACTGCTTTGAATGCTTCTCTAAGCCGTTTAACTTTTAGAATGAAGGCTGACAAAGAATTTTTTTCTCTGCATCGAATGTACTCTCCATTGTTGTGGAACGAGAAAACATTCATGAATCATATTGTTTGTGGTTGACGTAAACGATGTCGCCAGTAGGTTGTTGAGCATACGCTGACTTTTTTGCTGACGAACCAGGAATCTGCTGTTCACTTTGCTCTTCAGGTTTTACTTGATTCAAGCTTAATCGCTGATTGCTCAAATAGGTGGTGGCTGCATACTTCAGGAAATAATTTCAAATTTTGGATGTGTACTTCCAAGACAAGAAATGCTTTCAAACAAGATAAAAGTTGGTCATGCAACGACAATAACGGCTGGAACACAAATTCGGGAAAGGCAAATCCAACAGACAGGACTGTCCTCTTCAAAGTGAACGGAGTGCTCCAATGGGCGCAGAGTTGAACCTTTTCGAGGCCTGCGAATTTTATGGAACGTCAGCTGGCAATTTAGTATAAATTCAGATTAGCTAACCCATGCGCTAGGCGATTACAATTTGCACTGACATAAAATGTGACGAACTGTTTTCGAAAAGCATTGCGAGTTTTCCCTCCGCTTTGATTTCCCATATATCGATGCTGAATTCGCATCCTTCCAGGAAGATTTGACTGTACACTTTTCTTTCTTGGAGGTTAGCTGCAGCATTGCTGTCGTCCGGCGTGGTCGTAAACTTCTGAACCGCAAACCGCCCCACCTTACCGCTTTTTTCAAAGATCCTAAAGAAGGTCTTCCCATTACCTTTAGCCCTTGTGGAATTTGATGGGCAGTTCAATTGGTGACTAGAATGCTCGCTGATGTAATTCTGAGGAAGCCCCCTGAGATCAACCCCTGAGCCTAGCACTTTTAAGCGATTGTTTCCTCATAGGAAACTAATGTTTCGAAAGTGACAACGTCGGTGAAAACGGTCATGGAAAGGTAACCAGGGCATAATGAGCCACTGGTGGAATAATTGCTCACAATGCGGCTCTTTATTACATTGAACTGATGGACCCTTTCTAATGCCGCGGTTTCTACTTCGTGAAGTCGACAGCGCCCGAGGATTTCGAGAACTCTATAGTTGAGAACGACACCTCCATTATCGAGGATAAAATCCAAAGATGTGAGCACGCATTCATAAAAGAAACTACATGGCGAGAGAGTAATAAAAAAATCGAACGTTTATTTCGGCTTATACGAAATATATTTGACAATGTATAAAATCAAAACGGAATGACTGAAAGAGTTCTTGACAAGAAGCGCACGAATTAGGCGAATATGATCGGCGACTGCCGTGGAACTTAATGGAAAACACCTTTATTGACCATCCCCGACGATTTGCCCACTCCATATTCTGCAATGCAAGTGATTATTACTCCATATTTGCCCACTCATATGAAAATGGAAATATTACTCCATATCTTATTTCTTCTCAGTAAGTGCCTATACCTTCAGATTTAAATAATTCTGACCGGTCAGTGGACAAAGCATTTCGCCAAGAACAGGTTGATTCTATTCGCCCATCTGCACCCCATAAGTGCGCTTTGATTGCTCACCCTTGATTGTACGGTCATTTCCGCAGTCTAAACCTGTCGGGACTAAAAAAACCTGAAGTCGAATTCGGCAACTCAAAGGAAACAACGTTCACGTTCTTGCTGTTTATTGCATAATCCATACAACACTATCAATATAATCATTGCACGAAAAATGCGAAAACAAATGAACTTAATGTGAGCGCCTTATCCGTTTCGTTCATTAAACCACAGTATTTTTGCTATTCTTATGAATAAAGCTCCTAAATCAATGAAATAGTCCTCTTTATGACGAGAGTGGAAATTGGAAACCACAAAACATCAATATTTAGGTGAATGCATCGATATTTTTACTTTATGAAGGGAGGAGAGTTTGTCGCCGAACCGTTAACTACAACTCTGAACTACATTGGTGTGGGCAAATATGCGTTTGTGAAAACAGTTTTAGAAAGACTGCTCTTAGGCCGATTATGCCAACTTCAAACACATCACTGTATTTACTGCTTAAAATGTTATCAGAGTCGTTTATGAAAGTACAGCAATTTTAAAGTTGGCTTAAGTATTCTAGAAAATTGGAAATCCTGAATATTCTTGGTGACTTGAAAATGGAGATAACAGAAAAAATGTATCAACTTTTGGTGAACTCAAAATCTTCAACTGATTTAACTTGATGGGACTTAAATACTTAAATATGCGATGGATGAGGTAATAAAAAGATTTTTTTAATAGTAAAAAGTCACACTTAAATATTAGGAGTTCAGGGAGGCGAAAAACTAGAAAACGGAAAAATATCATATAGATGTGAAGGTGAACGAAGAAGCAACACACCTTGCTTGTAGGAGGAATGCTTATTGGTGTCGGAGTTATGAACGGCGTTACTCTCAAAGAGCGATTTCAAGCTTGAAACTTTGCCTGTAAACAAAAGACACGATAGCAGTGAAGCAAATCGCTTTATAATTCACCTTCAGTCGAAAAGGTCTTAACAGATCAAAATCCCATTTCACAGAGTATGCTGCAGGAATGTTTCGGTTGCGAGGTATGAATGTCTACGGCACAAGGATCTACATTAACTCTGTTGATATGCTATGTTATAGGGTTATTGAGCTGATATTAATGTTTCTTCGCTGACATGAATTAGGTTGAGAAGATCAAACTGGCAAATTGGCAAAAGAAAATGAACGAATTTTCGAAAAGACCTAATGGAAGTTTTTTGGGCAAATTCACGAGACACATGAAAACGCCGAACATATAAAAAGTTCGATGACTGGAGAAGAATGCTATAACGCCTGAGTAAATTAGAGTGAAATCGAAAAAAACAGCGGAAATGAAGGAATAACAAGTGAAAACCTTTCGTTGGCATTTCATTGTCGTCAATTTTTGTTCGAACAACTGGAGTGCTTGTCACCTATAAATCGGATTGAGTTCATGAAGCATCCTGTTCATGCTTCACGCACCATAACCGCCCTATTTGCATATTCGATAAGCGCTTCAAGATTCAATCACAAAACAGCGATTAAAGTAACACTGGGCTCGTAGTTCCAAATGTTGCAAAAATGGTGCGCGGTATTTTTAATTTCAAATAAAATTGACTATCAGAAATGCTACGAGAGTGGAAATTGGAAACCACAAAACATCAATATTTAGGTGAATGCATCGATATTTTTACTTTATGAAGGGAGGAGAGTTTGTCGCCGAACCGTTAACTACAACTCTGAACTACATTGGTGTGGGCAAATATGCGTTTGTGAAAACAGTTTTAGAAAGACTGCTCTTAGGCCGATTATGCCAACTTCAAACACATCACTGTATTTACTGCTTAAAATGTTATCAGAGTCGTTTATGAAAGTACAGCAATTTTAAAGTTGGCTTAAGTATTCTAGAAAATTGGAAATCCTGAATATTCTTGGTGACTTGAAAATGGAGATAACAGAAAAAATGTATCAACTTTTGGTGAACTCAAAATCTTCAACTGATTTAACTTGATGGGACTTAAATACTTAAATATGCGATGGATGAGGTAATAAAAAGATTTTTTTAATAGTAAAAAGTCACACTTAAATATTAGGAGTTCAGGGAGGCGAAAAACTAGAAAACGGAAAAATATCATATAGATGTGAAGGTGAACGAAGAAGCAACACACCTTGCTTGTAGGAGGAATGCTTATTGGTGTCGGAGTTATGAACGGCGTTACTCTCAAAGAGCGATTTCAAGCTTGAAACTTTGCCTGTAAACAAAAGACACGATAGCAGTGAAGCAAATCGCTTTATAATTCACCTTCAGTCGAAAAGGTCTTAACAGATCAAAATCCCATTTCACAGAGTATGCTGCAGGAATGTTTCGGTTGCGAGGTATGAATGTCTACGGCACAAGGATCTACATTAACTCTGTTGATATGCTATGTTATAGGGTTATTGAGCTGATATTAATGTTTCTTCGCTGACATGAATTAGGTTGAGAAGATCAAACTGGCAAATTGGCAAAAGAAAATGAACGAATTTTCGAAAAGACCTAATGGAAGTTTTTTGGGCAAATTCACGAGACACATGAAAACGCCGAACATATAAAAAGTTCGATGACTGGAGAAGAATGCTATAACGCCTGAGTAAATTAGAGTGAAATCGAAAAAAACAGCGGAAATGAAGGAATAACAAGTGAAAACCTTTCGTTGGCATTTCATTGTCGTCAATTTTTGTTCGAACAACTGGAGTGCTTGTCACCTATAAATCGGATTGAGTTCATGAAGCATCCTGTTCATGCTTCACGCACCATAACCGCCCTATTTGCATATTCGATAAGCGCTTCAAGATTCAATCACAAAACAGCGATTAAAGTAACACTGGGCTCGTAGTTCCAAATGTTGCAAAAATGGTGCGCGGTATTTTTAATTTCAAATAAAATTGACTATCAGAAATGCGGCAGTGGCACCCGAGATCCTCAGGCGACAGGAGAGGCAGGTGAGCACACGGGGGTCATGCACTATTCAATTATAAATTTAGGCACACAGAAACAAATTCTACATTCAATTTTATTAAAAAATGAGCAAGCAACCACTGCTATTGACAGCGAAAATGGACAAGCAAAATGCCCTTTAGGTAGACAGCTTGCGTCAGAAGCTGCAAGGAAGGAATGACTGGAATATCTATGGTTGTCTCATCTTGTTCATATTCCTTTGTGCAGGGAAATCGAATATTGAGGAAACCAGAAGAAAATATTCCTGAAGGAGGCCCGAAGTGAACTTGGACTGCGACTCATACTTAAATTTCAATTTCCAACCTCATAATTCAATAGAACATTCACTATTTCTATATGACTGTTTTCATAATGTTGATTTTCCATTGCGAAGGCATAAGCACCTTTTGATAAGCTTTAAGGAAGCGTATTGTGAAACTAATGCTCCCGCCACATATAACGTTTACAAAAATGTCTGTCTACGTCGGTGAGTAATTCAATTGGACATCTAATATTTCCAACGAAATCTTTTACAATCAGTTAATCGACTAGGAGAATGAAAATACTTTGAATGAAGTTGAATCCACCTTAAAATAGACTCAATGCAGGAACACAGGACTTCTCTGAAGAGAATATCTTCCAAAGGACGAAGATACTCTGTTGTCGTAATCAGACAAGATGACACCTCCGTCCTTTTGAGATTGTGGAATGAAGAGTCTCCTATTCCCACCACAGTTATGACAACGCTGCGATGATTGTTGGTTGCGATTCACCTCCTCATCATAAACAGTAATAACTTAAAAAGTTCAAATTACTCTAGGTTTCTTTCCTAGCTGCTTTTTTTGAGAGATGGGACTTCTTGAAGGATTACTTGCCTGAATGTTGCCATTGCGTTCTTTCGACGCCTTCATATAATGTACGTTTTCCTCGTTGCCATTTGTCTCGGTAAGCGTTTTCGATCCTCGAGAACTCCTCTCCGATGGAGACGTAAGCACTTCCTTTTGCACTTCCGCGGGACTCTCGACATCCGCTTCTTTCAAGTTATAACCATCGGAGCGTGGTTGTTCTATCATCTCCTCAGCAAAGCGCTCCTTAGCATGGAGCTCTGTCGCCTCAGGTGCATTGCACTCTGGTCCACTTAAATTTCGCAGCTCACTCTTGTATGCAGCATCAGGTTCGTGTTCTCCCAACTCTTCGCCAGCATACGTATTTGATGAATACGAATCTACCTGAATACTTTGAACTAAACATGGTACTTCTTCGCGACCTGTATAACGATTAATTAAATACATTGCTTATTAGCAGCGCATGAATATGATATTAAAAAATATTTATTCTAATATTTAACCATATTAGTTAGCATTCAAAAATTACGTGCTAATATACAACGGAAACCATCTCGTCTAAACACATCAAACGGAGAAAAGAGAAAATTCTATGAATGTGAATGAAAAGCTGCAATGATGAAAGTTGCAAGTGATCATGAATATATTTTTCCACCAACATATTTTGAGATTTGGAAAAAAAAAAGAAACAAAATGCGTCGAGGAGATGTACGCAATATGATTCTATATCGATATTGAATATTAAACAAACATGAACATTGATGATGATATCATCATTAAACGCATTAATTCAGTTCGCTATCAACTCCCTCTCTCTCTGTCTTTTTCTCTCTCACTCTAAAAAAATCGCAGTTCGGAAAACATAATATCTACTCACTTATTCTCTCATATAAATAGTCAATGGGTGCATGAAGATCGTGAAATTTAAACAAGAATGACGTTATATTGCTAGGATTGAAAGTACCAATCATCCTCACCCCCACTTAGGATATTACTATATCACACAAGAGACAAATCTTTTCAATTCTTCTTTACCATGGTTACAAATTCGAAAGTCGAATTGATTATCGAATAATAAGCGCACAAAAATTTCAGTTGTCTTACAGTGGGAATCTCATCGAAGAAATTTCTGTCTAAAACGTGTAAATAGACGATTGACTACGCAAGAAATACAGATAAATAGAGATCAAGATCACAATAAATTCTATATGTTTATGACCATTAATTACAGCCTCACTCATTATAGTGATCAGTTCTGCCTTCTTAATGCACTCATTAATCGAATATATCAGCGGCAGATCATTCGTTTAGATTTGAGCAAGAAATCACATCCTTCATTATAAATTTTTTTTTGATGGGGGAGGGGGTCATAATATATAGTTAACCGATCAACTCATTCCCCCAATCCAATATAGAATGGGTAGTTAGAAAGAAAAATTGATACATGAAGACTGTCGTATTCAATGGCCACCATAAGAACTACCTATTTCTCTGAGAAGAATATATGATATGGGAATAAGGATAAAATAAGAGTGTTTACCTGCGTGGCAACTTTATATCTTTCTTGATCCGATTCACCATTCACCGAATCCTGAAAAAAAGGAACATTGTGCAATTGTCCTCCTTTCCCCCTTCTGATCACTCTCCAACCTGTCCTTCCACCACTATTGTTCACACTACAAAAAACAAAAGTTATCGAGCACTTCTCATATTTTGTAATAGAGGTGTCAATGAAAAGTGAATTCCTAAGTCGAATATTCAAATTGTTCTATCATATTCCAAAAGAACTATAATCGAATGAGAGAATTCGAATATTGATGAACACTTCATAAAGGAGTGCGCTTTCACTTCCCACTGGGCAAATCATAAAAAATAAATATTTATAGAACAGAATTATACGAGCGATTACATCACTGAAAAGGTGAATGCATTATTCTGCGCGCTTAATTATTCACTGTGAATTGACGAAACTCTTCAGATTTGTTTTCCTCTTTCCTGGAAGAAGATCGAGAAAAAAACTGACTTCCAAATGTAGAATCGATGGCATCTTACTTTAGAATCTATGAGATTTGTTGTTGGCATTAATTTCCTACCCGCTTTGCTTATCACAGTAAATTATTTTTGTTGAAAAAGTTGGTTTAACTAAATGATTTTAATTCACTTCTCCACTGAAAAGAAAACCTGGCTATATACGCATTTTTCAGTGTGCATGAGACAAGTGTGTGAGTCAAACTATTCACCCTATATAATTGGTTTAATTCAACCTACATCCTACTTAGTGGCTCAAGCTCAAGTTCGCGCTAAATTTCTCCACCAGAACTACTGCAGCGACAGGTAGAGGGACATGTGAGACGCATAAAGCACGGAGCAAACTTTCCACAGTTATGACGTCCTCATAATGCTCTATGCAAAAAAAAAGTCATTGACAGCGATGACAAAAAAACCGGCAGTGGTCATCCCCAAAAATGGATCCCTCTTCGATAAATCTGTTGTAGTGGATCCTGATGGAAAAAATGAGGGTACCCAACAACAGTACTCGATATTTAGATATCACACCTTTCTGCATAAAGCACATCCCCATATTTATGCACTGTCAACGAGATTGAGATAGTGCTAGTAAATTATTTTTCTCCAAGCGCTCCTCTGTGCCATTCGGCAGCCGCTGGAAGAAAAATGGAATCGACCGTGTATATATGGATGTACTTATGTACGCGGCTCCTCGCTTAACAAATTCAATCAACGAAACATAAAAGCTAAGAGTAAAAAATCTGACACAAAAAAGATAATGCTATAAGATGAAAGAATTAATCAAGTTTTGCTCTTTTTTTTTCAAAAACAGTATAAAAATTACAACTCAAAAATGGTCATTTTCGCTGGGGATTCGTTTCTAGAAGAACATTAGTTTCCTTTTTCTTCTCGAAAGGAGGGATTTGGTCGAATAGTAAAGCCAACATACGGCAATGCGATGAGACGAACATAAAAAAGCAAGTACTGGTACCACCTGACACCATATGCTTTTCTACATGATTGCGTTGATGAGGCCTGGGCGCTTTAGTTGCTCAAAATTCAATACCCTATTTGTTGGTTAAGGCGTGTTCCATTGAGGTATAGCCGAAAATGTAATAGAGAATGGAGATCCACAAAACTCCACATATGCGGACGCCTTATTCACGCAGATTTCACACTGTCGAGATCCTCCCCATCTTCCACCCAAAGGCTTTCTAACTGAACTGATACCCAACAACTCTACCAAAAAGCAATATTTCACGGGAAACATGATGAAGCCTTACAATAGTATTTGCGAGCACCTATGAACAGACTTATTAAATGAATAATTCTATCCTATAAGTCCAAGAGAAAGCATCGGTTGCAGCTACGAAAAGGCTACTTCATTTTCATCATAGTTTCAGCTTGATGACTTCATTTATCAGAAATTGCTTACTGCATCGGCAAGTTCGTTGTGATGATTCGATTCGATGTCGTCTTCAAGAACAACTTCGGCCGGCTTCAGCTCACCTATAAAACTGACGACAGTGAGGTCGAATGGTCAGACATTTCATTGATCTTGAAATTAGAAAATGAAGTTGAAGGCACAGGTTCAATGTGATGTGTCGGCGAGTGTATCGACTTATATGCAAAAAAAAAAAATGGATAGAGACGAGAAAGGCTCAGATAAAAGTACTGATCGTCACAGACATTTGGTGATTTGCTAGAAAATACATAACAAATAAGACATTCAGAATGATCAAATATTCCATTCCCACAGCTAAGGCAAATAGATGACTCTTCATGAAGGTTTATATCATCTCGTTTTTTGTACATGAAAGGTGAGAAGGATGTGACCTCAAAAAGAAAAAAACCCCAAAAATGATTTACTGTCTTTCAATGGCTAATTGCCATTGCTAATTGCCATATTCCCGCCGAAAATGAACCTAAAAAAATTTTGTGTTAAGGAATAATGGGCAAAAATTATTCTGCATATACCGTGGTGGATGAGACAAGGATTGGTACATCATATGGAAGGTGGATATTGTGGCAAAACATAGGACAAGACTAATGAACACGGAGGAGGAGAGAAGAAACATGAAAAAAAGGATGTGAACGAGCGACAAAATACAAGATGAAGGTGTTACGCCCAACGACTGTAGGAAAAAAAGTTTTGCAGCCTACTTAGATGCCATAAATGAATCGTTCATGTAATGCTCTACATGTAAGAGGACCGGCTCTTCTACAATTGTGCGAGCGCACAGGTTGGAAAGTGCGGTCACTGGAGATTCGAATTTGAACTTCCTTCCTCCCCACCCGACCAGGTCCCTAACGAGGTTGGCGACAGGAAGGGGAGGCGGGAAAAGGTCTCATACTAAATTCACCTACCAAATGTCTAGTCAATCCGCAATTGTGGTCAGGAGTAGGAATAAGGAGGCGCAGATGGAAAAAACTATTCGAAATAGCCTCAGGTTAAGAAAGCGGAAGGCAAACATATTGGAATTCAGAAAATAAACGAAAACAAAAAAAAAATCTTCATGCAAAATTACGCATCATTGGATTTATGGTTACTGAACTCCTCAAGGCATCCTATGAGCATAATTTGCAGAGATGAGCATGCCCCTTGCACGCCACTTCTAACCAAGTACAAAAGATAGTGCGCAACGAAATATTTCAGAAAAAAGAAAGAAAATAGTTTCCGTTCGATGGCTTCTATGATGTTCATTTATGAGCAGAGCACGAAATAGTTGTAGAAAATATGGAACACATATAGATCAACATTGATGGGATTTTGTAAAACAAAAACTTGCTAACATCTCATAGGCTGCCGACAAATAACGTTACTAGCAAGCAAACGTGATAGCCGAGATGGTTTATGAGAATCGCAGTGGAATTTCATCAAAATCGACAATGTTGAACGATATCGCCAATCAAATCTCCAATAATTATGCAAATTTTTCGCCAGCTAAGTAGTTAAATCAACTACCATTGGTTGAATACCTATGAAAAATCTGAATTTCATTTGTCGATGCAAACAACAATAACTTTTCCGTATAAATTCTAATTGAAAATGCAATTAACCGCCAATAGATACATGAATGAATATACAAAAACACTCAAATTCAATATGCATGTTCGAAAATTTACTACGGTAACTCCGGCCTGGATGCCCTTCGCTTTTGATTATTCAGCGAAAACATGATCAAAGATAAGCGGCAACAATCAGAAAGCTCTACGATTTTTGAGAGTTTTAAAAAAGCATTTGATCTAAATCGTAATCTCTGCAAGTAATAAAAACGATACGTGAACCACATGCACCATACATAGCGATAAACTAATAACTGGAAGGCTAAACACTTGGACATTAGTAGAAGGATATTGCATCACCGTATACTTCAAGTGAAAATTGTATCACCTTCTGTATAAGCGAGATGATCAAGTTGTTGTTCATCAATATCGGACATCCTACCTGAAATTGCATGGTGTTTTACCTCGATCGAGAAGTATTTCATTAAGAATTTGACGACAGTGACTCTGAAGAACTCTTTCATTACAATGAAAGAGTTATTAACCACGGAGGAAAGCCTATTCTTCTTAACACCTAATATGCAAGTTTTATTTTAGGGCCAATTCATTCATAACTGTAAGCGATTATCTAAGAAGTAAAAGGTATAGGAAAACTGAAAACGAAAGAATATAAATGCAGAGCAACATAAAAAGACAACCATTATCGAGTAAAACATGAAACACACTGAATGATGCCATATGCAATCGCATTGCAGCTGTCTACCGCGAAATCTTCTCGAATCAACAACGAAACGGTTGGTCAGAAACAGTCGTAAGGAGAGGGTACGTTTGATCGGTATCTTATCTACACAAAAAAAGAAAAAAAAAGAAAAAAAGACCCGGAGTAGATAAGAACTATGGAGGCTCAACAGGTTGTTTGAAGCATATATTGGGAAGATAATGGATAGGGTTTTTTCGGTGTCACCAACCAAGTCTATATGATTTATTCGATCTCAAGCAATATAACTGGTCTTTCAATCATATGGAACGAAAACACTGACAGAGTCGATAGTAATTGAAGGCAAAACGATAAACGGAGGCATCTAAGCAATGAAAATATCGCCTGTGGCAACAAATGAAAGAAATGGTAGAGCAGATTTCTGATTAAGATTTTTCGACTACTCAACCAAGTGCAGGACACGTGAACATCACCGATTTATTACTGTGTGCCGAGTAGCTCACCATACAGTTTGCTGCAAAATATGACGTTCGTCAAAACTATATCAAATTTTTTGCTTTCTATTCCAAGCAGAACAACAATAAACAACCATCGATGATCGAATTCCATCGTTCTCTTATATTACACAAATATGAAGCAACTACATATTGGCAGTTAACACAATACATGTAACATCAATCAATGAGTAAAAATAAACGGGAATATTCTTGTTGAAAAGCAAAAAAACGAGAGAAATATGGCGTAGGACTCGTAAGGACAAACATAGAGATTTGGGGCTCGCTAAAAAGTATCGTATTGGAAATATTTGCACCTGAAAAGTGTTCATATGAGTTCGATCACAGTGATATAGGCGGTAAAGATAAGATATCAGCGAATGAATGAGCGGCATTTGTGTGCCGATGTGAATAAACTATGAATGATATTTGTGGCATACCAGAACTTATGATTCAACTATTTGATGGGCAATGGTGGATGATTTACACCGGTATATTTCAACAATGTGCTCATGATCGGTAGCTAATAAATGACGAGTCCCGCTTATCACTCTCCGTCTAATAATATGGTCTGGGTTCGATACATCCCAACAATGTTATTAGTCATCATTGTTTTTACTCTTAAACAAAATTACATTCCACTATAATAGTATGAACATGCAATTTCTCTCTTTCAGTTCTCAGCAATATAGGTTATTTAGATCGAATATGTAATAGAGAAGGATGTTGCCGACAAGGAAAATGTGGAGGCGGAAACGACTATACCGCAACCATTTGTGAAGTGAAAATAAATCGGCGAATTTCAATAACGATAGTGCAGAAACGTTTCCTACCAATTTACGCACTCAGTGTAGAAAATTTTCTTACCGATTTGGACATTAGGATTGTCGAATGAAAGGCGCAGATGTTTCATTCAACGAACAAATTGATCTTGATGGAAATTCGAACAAATGGTCATGAATGGTGGAACGACGATAATGACCATCGGAAGATCACTTACGATAATGCACAATGTTTACTTGAAGATACAATTTGTGCTAATAAAGTTGCTCTAATTTTTTTGCCCGCCATGAACAATGCAAAAGTACACTCGAAACCATTAAAGTTGAGGAGTTGATTCGGCAGATGGACCTATATATATCTAAGAAGCAAAAAGCCTAGTTTTTGAAAAGATAGCCATCCTCGAAACTGCGTGGCTTTCGTCCACATATCGAAAATATCTAAACTTTGGCCGGCTTGTGCAACAAATGTGATATTACGCAAAGCTCTTGTTAGTGGAGCATTATTTCTCCACCATGGATCACTTCAATAATGAAGGATTCGGAGTTCAACCTCTAAATTAATAATTTCCACTGTCTCATATGCAAATTGAAACTTTTAGAATTCATAAACAAAATCGAAAGACTTAAGTAAATCAGAAATTTTTAACTGTTGAATTGAAAAGTGCACTCGAGAGTGACTGATGGGGTTTCTACATGGCAACACTCCAAGCAATTGTCAATTGAGCAATGCATAGGGAATTTCTTGAAAGCAAGTGGCAAAAAACGTGATGCATATATCGATGAAAACCTTCATATGTAGCATATCTTATCAACGAGGATATTCCACTCATTTCTATGATAAAATAGAGCAAAATAATGTCTGTAACCATGTCTCCTTGCCTGCCTCGCAGTTGCAATTCGGTGGCCTATAGATCCAAGGGTTGCAAAATTTATAAACAGAGGCACACAGCTAGACTATAGCCTTTATCAGTTCCCAAAGTGACCGAGCAAGTTCAAAAAGTGCTTGGATCATTCAGCTGGTGCCGAAAAACCTGTGCATGTTTTAAACAGGTAGCTCCTTTTTCAGTTTTGAACGCTTATGCCACAAAAACTGGGATCTTTGGTGCATGATTTGCAAATGCGGTCAAGTCGGTAAAAGCACGGAAACATATTCTACGTATTCGATGCAAAAAGCTCCACGTACTTCATTAGTTACTGACAACTTAGTAGATTAGATGGGCAGGCGAAGGAAATGTGACAGAAGTTATCTCATGCCAGCGCTTCTGTGGCATCACTCCCTAGTGCTTTTGCGATCCGAGTGGAAGAAAGCTCAATCGAATCAGGCGCAAAATGCGTGTAAGTTTCTTGCCTTTTGCTGCTGTTTATTTTCGATGCTAAGACCAACCATAAATCTCGCATAAGACGTCACGGATACTGAACATTAAAGTGTCTACTCTTCAATTTCAACTTGGCCTTCGCTTCAGCTATCTATAGTTGAACCTTTGGATACATGAGCGTACGTATATAGAAATGGACGAGTAAAGCAATGGCCTTACACACCGTGCTAATGCGAAATTCGAAATAAGGCATAAAGCTCACGAAACTTTCCAACAAAAAATGTACCAACCTGGAACCCTCTCTGCTTAAAGCAAAAAGCGATGAATGTGAATAGCAAGCGATTTTTCTCCCTCCTTATTCTTCTGAGGCCAATTTCTTGGTTTATAAATGAAGATGAATTATGCTGTACTAACTCAGGTTGTGGCAAAGAATTACGCTAAGTCTCGTATATGAATCTACAGTGATTTTCCAAGTGAAACGACTGGAAAGACAGACATGCAGATATGGACATACATCTACAAGCATATAAACGCCTAAAAATGGTGCTATTATCTTGCGAAGAAAATAGTAAAAAGGCACAAACAACCAGGAACGTTGTCCGGAAGGAAATAATGAGAAGGAAGTTTGTTTTATGAATGGATGTTTGATTAAGCTGAAAGACGTTTAATTACGACAATAAAGTGAGAAACACCCTTCATTACCTGAATATGCGTACATTAAAAACAGACCACGAGAGAGGAATGGGAAACGATAACGTTCTGGATGTCAGAGTCATAATCTCATCTCCTTTGTCTCCCATCCATCCTCGAATTCATGCATGGAATTTGTGCGTAGTGAATGCATTGTGGAAAGGCCGCGTTGATAGCGTCAAGCTGCTTCTTATTTCCTCCGTAATATGGGTTTTTTTGCGCCGTTTATCTTATTGTAAGGGGCTTCCATTTGCCAGCGTATCGTGAGAGTACTAGAAGCGATTCCGCCCTGATCAATTTCATGTGAGTCGTAATCCTCAGTGGTACTCAAATGGCTGCCATTCAACCCTATCGCAAAAAAAGGAACAACGATCTTCACCCATTGCTCATTCAAAGTCGTTCACCGCCTAACAGAATAAAATGGTAGAGAGGAATTATACCAGTTACTGGTTTCAGAGGTAGATTAGTTTGATCTCCTTCCTATGCTTCCTAGGGATCACGAGGTACTCTAACTTTTGAAAGAGAGCGGTACAGAAAAGACGCGCGGTGTCGATTACATTTCTACGATAGTCTTTTACAGTGCATAAACGGATGGCGCAGTGAAAGTTATGCATCATTCGTGGCTTTCCATGGTCGATACAAATGGTAAGCATAGCGTAGAGACAAGATAGGAGGAGGAGGGAAGGGGAAGCGAACAGATCGAATGGGCAAAGTATGGTAAGTGACTCCGGCTGCGATGCCCTTAGGATCGGTTGTGATGTCCCAAGTTCGCACGACTTTTCAACAGGCACTTATATAGGAAGAACTTTATCGACTTCACCGGTGCAAGATGTGACTCCTACAAGGCAACTTCTAAAAACGCTAAGTTGTCGTTTCTTCACCGACTGCTTAACTAAGTAATTTTGACTCCTAATTTTTACACCGAAATAACAAATTGATCGTCTTTTAAACTGCAAAAAAAAAAAATCAACCACTTGTTTAAAATTTCAGCCATCAAATTTACATCATTTTATTTGTATTTACACTGAGATTTATTTGTAATTATAATATACGGTTGCAGCTGAGATTACAATACTGATAATTAATTTACGATGAATATCAACGATTTTATCTTTGATCGTCAAGAAGAAAGAATCGAAATAATATGAATTATTTTCAGTTATTCAATAAATTTAAGTAAAATTTCTTGAAAGGGGATTTTTTCCAGAAATATGCGGGCTTGATCAAGCGATTTACTTGTTGAGAAGCTTTCTTCTTCTCTCTCTCACTCGAGAGAGAGAGAGAGAGAGGGGAGAGAGAAAGAAAGATCATGGGCGATTAAGTCAGCTTTTCCCAAACAATCATCAGGATGAATCATTATGCAACGATGGACTTCTCACATTTCTAGCATTCGATTTCGCAACGAAAAATATTAATACGAGAGCAAATATAATTAGGTATTCTAATATGCAACTGCAGTGAAAGAGCAACTTTCAGTAGTACTCATTTCCTATAGTCGTTTACTTCAATGTATCGCATAATGGCGGCGAATTGATATTTACCATAAATATTTGTAATGAGTAAATATTGTGAATAATTTTATGCACCTATTATAAATCAATAAAACAAAGTATTACTTCAATGTGATTTATCATTTAAGTAGAATATATATGCCGATGTTGATTTAATACGTTTCTTTTGGCAAGCGATAGTGACAACAATGAAAAAACGTGCTCAGAAACTCTCGTAAAATGCAACCTTTTTCTTCAGAATCTATTCGCTTTACGTTAACTTTATGATCATAAAATAAACGAAGAAACCGTTTCCTATATTGAAGTCACTCATTGAAACGCAAAAATCAACACATTATTTTTCTATGGAACGAGTAAAATAAAAATACGAAAAATAAAATTTTATATGAACGATTTGAGTATTTGCTTGCTTCTACAGCAATAGACGTAACACAGTATATTTCATTGCCTTCAAAAATATATTTATGGATAATCGCTTTTTTAGCAAAGACATAAGAAGCGTATATCCTTTCAATTTTCTTTGCACAGATCTCAACCTGTCGATTACCACTTCTTTCAATTTGTACAAAATTAAGTCACAAGTGATTCGTCGAAATACGCAATTAAAACTGCTATTTGATTACTGTGCATTTCGTTTGCGCGAACTGAAAGTCGGTTGTGCCCTAAAATGTGTAGGAATACGATCTACTTTCAAGATACAATTGTCAAGGGAATTAAATTTTTTCTCGATGTTTATTTGCACATGAATGTCAAGCAACTATTCCAAAACGATGGTCTGAAATCAAGTAATATCGTACTCCCTTAGTCGGGATGAAGGTAAGCAGATATAGAGGTAAGATAAACATAACAAACTGTGCATCCCTAATTTATTCGAAAAATCATAGAGCCTTTTTAATTCAACATTCTAATTATTGCTTTGCAATAGTCTTGTTGAAATGAGTAAAAAGAACTATCAAACAAAGCGAAGAGCTTATAGCTGAAGAAGCGAATTGTCGAGAAAACCCAACGAGCGTTTATAGAGGGCGCTCTGGCAACTCGATAAGCATTCGGCTGGTTTCCGTCACGAATTGAGTGGCACAACCACGCTGACCATCTGCCACTAGAGTGGTCAACGATGCACATCTAGCATGACTCAGCCATTGGCTTAAGCAACGCGTGCGAAACCAAATCGATTGCAGCGGTCAACTGTCTGCAGCTATTAGTTTATTCGGCATAAATCTATCTCTGGCTCTTAGCAAACGCTAACAGCGATGTAATTTAGTTGAAATATGATAGTATCGTTCAATAGAATCTTAGCTGTTAGGATCTCACTGAAAGGAATAACAATGCTTAACTCAACAATATTATTGACGAAATACTATTATTAAAAATAATACGCAATTTGGTGGTCCGAAACAATATCAATGGAAATTCTATAAAATATACCACCTCAATTCTCATTTCTTGATTCAAGTTTCTATGAAAAAATGGGTATTAAGTTACGAACGCTTTTACATGAAGCACAAAAATCATTGAGAAGGAAAACTGTGAAAGTGTGACGAGAGATATTCAACACACAAATATTGGTGTTACACCATCCATTCGACATATAACCAAAGTGATCACCAAAACATTTTCTACAATAGTCAAAATAAAACACCGATGAACATCGAAATCGCTCGCCAACGCATCGAATTTTTTCGAGCAATATTGCTTGTTGATATCATTCGTAAAGCGATTCTGATCACTGAGGGCAATCTTTATAGAATGAAGGAAGCGAGGGATGCTGTTCCACTATTATCTTCAATTTTATAGATTTCTTTTATCCTTACCGAATAAAATAATATCCCCAATCTTGTTAGAAAATGAACTATACGAGTAGTGAAGAAAAAAATTGGCAAAATCGATGCGATATGCACTTTTGCATTCATAACTATCGATCAATAGGATATTATGGAACAACTCATCTATTCTGTCGGTCAGATCAGTGAGAAAACAACACAGTTCTCATGTTGATGTTATAGAATCGCAGCTGATTTTGATAACGAGTGCGACATTACGGTTATAAATGTGAAAGTTAATTCCGGCGATGCATTATAATTTGTAGTTTTTCAAATGAAAGACTGACAAAGCGGAAACCTAAAACTCCGGGCCTGTTCCGAGGGAACAATATGATTTCACGACTCAGGATTGCATAGAAACAACAAAGGAACAGCTATAAACTGATGCAGCTGCATAGGGACAAACAGATCAACACTATCGGGCATCTTCCGCAGGGAATCAAAAATGCTTGAAGAGTTTTCTGCTCATTTATTTGTAATTTTTCGCCTCACATCTGTTCCGATATCAAGCTCAAATATTTCGCTATGCAATTTAACCTAGCAGATGGTCAAATGCTGCTTAATGGGGTACCACGATTACCTTTTTATTTGCTGCATATCTGAGCGTCGATGTTTGCCTATTTCGCTTCAATTACCTAAGCGACTGATCATTGAGGCCTCATTCGCTATCGATAGCGAGATCATTATAAACGACAGGTCAATAATCTTGGCAGTGATGGTACAATGATGCACCGAAGCGAGGAAATTTTAGAAATAGGCCGTATTGGGAAAATAAAATTTGAATTAAAAGCCTTCAATAGCTAATGAACTCAATATACCGATGAGCGAAACAATCTGTACGCAACACAGTTGAATAGCTCAGTAAATAAAAATAAGCAATAAAGATATAGCCTTCATTACTCCTTTATCAGTAATCATTTATAAGGAGCAAATTCCAGCAATCCTCAACATGAATAATTGATACAACTTATCAACATTCAATAATAGCACTGAATTTAAATGACATCCTTACATTGCATACTTCTCTAATGACTCCGTTGATTGTATGCTCTAATTGTGTCGTCGATACAAGCCGAAAATAAGCACTTTACTGCGGGGTAGTTTACTGCGCTGACTCATCGCGGCATACTAAATGAATAAGAGATATGCATGCAGCGTTTAGCCATAGATGCTGATTGGATTTCCTTCACTTAGAACGAACACCAAACGGATAGTTAGTATTGCAAACTAGGCCGATAATTTGCGAATTCAGAGAAATGCAAGGCAATGCAAACACTATATGCAATCTATGCCATTATCACATCAGCGATAGTTTTATTGCACTCAAATATTTCATTAAGAAGAACTTGTTTAGAAATTTTTTCAAAGAATGTATTCATTTCTTGAATTTCAGTTTCATTAAATAATAATGAGAAAAAATATTATTAATGGCAGGGAAATGTTACACTGCACAGGCTGAATAAGTTGCAATAGAAACTCGAAGAGTGAACCATTAAAAAGAACTGATGAGGAGAGATACCTCTTGATTGACAGAGTTGTCATCACCAAATCGGGCGAATCTAATATTGCGGCAAGGTGTTGCTTCCTTTTTGCGACGGCGCTATCATCGATCATATTGTTGGCCATAATACAAGGGCAATGTTTGCATCTTCCATTTTTATTCTCATCAAAAAATAGCGCTCAATATTAAATAGGATCATTGCTTTAACGTGTTATAAAGAATTTCGAAGAGTGCAAGAAAATACGGAAAGGAAAAAAACATCAACGGCTTGAACTATTAAATGACGGACGCTTTCATGGAGTGAAATATTGCAAGAGGAGTTATCGTTTCGATGAACAAAGGAGTAACACTCATGAGACAAAAGTAACACCAGGGGGCAAACATTCGCTTCGTGAAAAATGGGAGGAATTGGTTTCATTGCCGCAACTCGCTTTTGTATCAAACTTTGAAGGCACTGATAAACGTATCTACTATCAAAAGTTAAAGATGTTTGGTGAATATAAGAAACTGCAGATAGCATTAAATGATGTATATCCCACTCAGATCTATTCAAGTGGATAAGCAAATTCTGCAACAAATAGCTAAAATTGTGTTACAGCAGGTTGTTTTCATTGATAAAGCCATGTTGAGGTAAGGGTATATAGCAGATAATTTGAAAATGAACAAAATAAATGCAAAAAAAATCGTAAATAAACAGCATAAATTCTGAAAAGTGAGCGTTTTGCTCATTTGAGAAGAAAAATGCGCAGAAAGAAATTAGATTTGATTAACGAATATTAAAAAAATACAGAAATTTTTATTTATTTATTTATTTGTTTGTTTATTTGTCTCGATGAACAGAGCATTCATTACGAATACATATCTCTTCATATCGCTTCAATGACCTAGTGCCTCTCTGGTCCACTTGGCAGTTGTGCTCTTTAGGATGGCCTCTTCTTGCAAGTCGGTCGCGTGAAGGTTAGGGCTAAGGCTCGTCTTCTGCCCGTCGGATGCTGACGAGCCGATTCAGCGTCTATCCTTCTATGACTGTTGGGACTTGTTCTGCCGCCCTCGCCCGCTGAGGGTGGTGGGCAGGGTGGCCCGGCTGAGCAGAGCTAACAATTCTGGTCGCAGCTCCACAACCCACCGCGCAGTAGATAAGGCAAAACGATCGATGAAAAAGAAAATATAGTTTATAAAAAGCACAGTGCAATAAATGTTTTCTGTTTAATTGATGCAGAAAGAATACACATCAGCAAGATGCTGCTCTATTATGATGAAGTAATTTGACACGGTAATAATGATTTTTTAAAAAAAGAACATGCAAGAGAATCATTTTACTTTGGCATCTTCTCCACGACTATTATCGTCATAGCGAGTCATGCTTGAGTCATGCGTGAGAGCGCAAAGCGTGTTCTTGTTTCGATAGCGCTCAAAAAACTAGCAGCACACACATTGATTCATTCAGATTTTGTTTTCCACGTCCTTTTCCGATTGAACAGCTGGTATGTTATCTAACTTCCTGGTAAGATCGTTTAGGGTTCTCCAGTTAAATTCAGCTAACCCTTGACAAATGCATAAATGTTCGAGTATTTCGCACTCGGGCAAATCACGCGCCATAGAAGGCCTTCTGATCCCACAGGGATAGCAATTATGTTGATCATACTTTCAATGCACACAACACCTTCATGTTATGTATATTCTTCTCAATACCATCGACGCTGCCGAACTCGATCGTCCTAACTTAAACTTTCTTCAGAAAGGATATGAAATTGGAGGTTTTCAAGGAAACCTTGCTTCTAACAATGCTCTTCTGCGTTGCAGTGACGGATGATGGCTGCATTTTTCATGACAGCTCGACTTAAAATCAAGAGTACTTCCGCTCCTACTCATTCTGCTTTTATCAAATAGAACAAATCCTGGCATGAACTATTTGTGCTAATGTCAGCCTGGGTGTCGATGCCTCGCGAACCGCCATAGCATAAAACAGAAGCTCCTGGAATAGGTTCCTCCTTTAGCTTCCAGGCTTTCCTTGACGATCTGAACTTCCGGTCGTACCAGACATGCTTAACGACTTTTTGTTCCAATCCCGAAACTCCCTGAGTGATTAGCCATCTAATACCACCCGCCATTAAAAAATAATAGGTGTGGTAGCACTGCTGATAACACCAATGTCATCCAACATCACTATAAATAACTTAGAATATGCGTCTCATTAGAATATGCGTTGCGGATCATCAGCTGAAGTATTGGAAGCGATGAAGAGATGTGGCCATCGTACTGTTCCCTTTTTTGATGCAGAAAAACGAAAATAGTGTTTTCTTCGCACGTAGGCGGTTTCAGTTCCTTTGATGGATGTCAACAACTCAAATGAAGATGGTGATTTCCTGCGAAATTGGATTCGAAAAGCGATTCAGTACAACCGACCATCCCAATCAAATTTATTCATCGTAAGTATTGTAAAATACCCATATCCACATAAGTACGCGCGCAAGCAGAGATTTGATACCTTGAAAACACCTGTACAAAACTGGTAAATTTCCATCACAAGCTTTCAAGGTCACTCAAAAACGCAGAAGTGGGCAACATGAACAAAGAAATACTGCGTTTTGTCAAAGTACATATTTTTAAAGAGTCCATTGAGTGGGCGTGATTTAGTCATGCATTGGAACTTTGAAAAATATAGCTGGCCACGTTGGACATACCGCTGTGCACAGCAGAATGAGTCTGCGCCAACGCAAGTGCGTATGGAAGCACAATTTCCTGCCACATGAGGGTTTACAGTCAACTTATCTGCCAAATTCAGAACTCCTTCTTATTCTCCCTCCTCGCAACCAGCTCATACCAAGTTCAAAGTTGTCTCCATGAGTAATAAGAAAACGACTTCTTATGCACACTTATGAATCATAGTTTGTACTTTCTACTTGCGTATGGTTTAGTTTCATATTAAGAAAAGCTAATTCAGGTGTGAACCTCATCGTTTTCGATAATCAGTTTGAACCTTCAGCAGCAAGGCACATTTAAATGGCAACTGTTCTAAATATATGACAAATCGTGCCACCACTTCAATTCGTAAATGCAGAATCTCATTGGCAAAGATTAAAGAACCTTTGAACAAAACTTTGACTGTGACTGTTAATGAATATAGCAACTGATAGTACGTGGAAATATTTCTTCGAAATTGACGAGGAATTTGTAGAAGATGACTGACCGTATGAGGTGTAGCGTTTAGACGTTTGCGAGAATGGATCGAAAGCACTGATAATATCATACGCATCCATCACACCTGCAATTTAACTACTTTGAAATTTTGTTGAGGGCACAAACATCTGCCTGGCAACAACATCACGATAACTGCAGCATAAATCCTCATTGTTGAGATGGATGCAATATGAAGAATTGATTCAGACAGGCTGAGACGACAACGTCATGACCAATGCAGCACGATCCTCATTCAATGCCCGGTCTTACATAGTAGATCTCTGTTTAGTGATTATAAGGGCGCTTCAGTTGACAAATGTATGGCGATAATCGCTCTTGTTTCATGGCATAACGAATGAAAATTTGGGCACAATGGCCAGCATAAATTGGTAGGAAAACAATATTTGCCGGCATGCTTAAACTGAATAAAACTCAAAAATGCTACCGAGAAGACATTGGTCACGAAGAAGTAAGCATGAATTTTATGTTAATAAGAGAGTGCCCAAATGGAAAAATGACACATTCCAAAGTATGTTGATTGGGCATTTTCCATTTATTATAGCTTCCAAAAAAAAGTTGTATTCACAAATGACAATACAACAACCTCACCATCCCATGAATATGTAGCCTTCTCGTTCCAATTCATCGGGAAACATAGAACGATACAGAGCAAGGAAATTTATTCAATGCAATGCGCACAGGTGGTTGCCTCATATGCCATTTTTCGCGTTCGCTCATCAAATTCAAGAAGAGTGATTGACATTTAAAGAGGGCAGAGAAGGGTTTTCATGCATTACCTTCAATATTTCGATTTTTGTTTCACAACGCTTCAAACAGATAAAAAAGAAATTCCGAAGAAGTTATGAACGGCGAACGAATCAATTTAGATTTGACGGCGTTATTGCGGTTGTTGTGATTTTTTTGAGTTATTTGTGAAATCGGTTACCCATATGGGCTGGATGAAATGCAAACGACCATAGAATGTCAACAAATTTGATACGCTCATGCACTTGTTGAAAGTGTTGAGCTAATGCATATAGGTTCAAACCACGGTTTTTGTTCATGTAAACATCAATTCGAAAGCAGAACGCAAGTTTACAAAATAAAAAATTCTCGTATTCAAATTTCTTACCATCCCACTGAGGGCGTTTGCATATTGGTGCAATTTAGTTGTTGGGATATGCAAATCTGCCGGCTGTGCGAATTTCAGCCAGCGGCGGGAAGCAATTACAAAGTGAGATGAAGCCGAAAACGTGACAGAGCGCAAATTTTAACATTCAGTAAAACATAAATGAGACGAGCAATCAAGGATACAGCTAAGCTGAAGATATCTGCAGCCATAAAAAAGAATCGCCAAATTCCTCGATTAGAGGACATGCAGATGCGAGTTGAAACAACGCAACAGGCATATGAACGCATACAAGCGGATATAAATACATTCATAAAGACACAATGCCAACATAGCGCTAACAAACAAATGTCTCTGCACATACATACGACAATCAAGCCATCTTAGAGTACTTCCTCACTTTTAGCGTTCGAAAAAGAAAAAAAAAACGAATACTCGAAGCAATCCTTAAAGAGACTCGTTATTCGATATTTCGACGATCGAAAAATTGCATCCGAAATTTGCTGCTATATGAAGACTGCAATGCATCCTCGCTCAACCCTGCCTTTTGGATATTTAGGAAGATTCTTAGGAGTGCATACACGATCAAAAAATTCCCATCGGGATATGGAGAATTACAAACGCCTTGTTTGAACGCTCTGGTTACATAGAAGAAGCAGACTGCAAACTTGATCTAAGTTTAAAAAAACTTTCTATACTGTTACATTGAAGATCTAAGTTAAAATACAGACTGCAAAGTATAACAGTTAAAAAACAGATGCTATAAGTAGCAACAAGTTGTTTTTTTTTCGCCACCAAGTATGCCATTATCAAGAAAGGACGAAAAAGGGATTGCTGTAAGCTGTAAAAGCAATGATAGCATAAGTGCTTTATGAAAAAATAGTCTAAATATTTTTATACCAAAATATTGAGCCCAGCGTGGCTATTGCATTGAATATAGCACATGATCATTTATATGAGTAACTCCGATGTTTGCAAAATGTTTTACTGCACTGAGATGATTTCTGGTGGAAACGCTTCAAAAATATTTCATCTATATCGCCAGGCAACATTGGGGAATCAAAAAGCGACCTTATAGAAGTGGTTAAAACGAATATCAAGTCAGAGTATAAGTCACTAGTTGTAATCAAGAAATACTCACCATTCGATTACGAAGAAGAACGTATTTACATTGCTAGTTCGTGTCCTTCTTCCTACTCCCTCACTCCCTCCATCCCCTTATTCCTACCTATCTCCTTCCATGCACACAGTTGCGTTCGATATTGATTGCCGCTAAGTTATGTGCCATTCAACAAAATTGAATTGACAACACAATGAAACCAACTTAGGCTGTTGTTAGCCTATTCATAAACCACATCAATATGGAAATGAATGTGCTAAAGATGCGATTCCTTCAACGGAAGTGAGCGATTACACGCAGATGAATGCCGTAAGGGCGCACCTCAGTAAGCGATGATTTGACAAGAGCACACGCATCGTTCGGGGCAAATATAAATGGGGGCAATTCGACGACCATGTTACGCCTTCCTCTTATTCCATTTGACGTATTTATATATCGCCTTTTCTTTGGTCCTAACACAGTCGGCAGACACTGAGGAATAACGTGTATCGTGAGCGGCACAAAACGATTAAGGTGACTGCTTCAGCATGGTTTGTGTCAATGGAGTTCACTGTATGCTTAAACATGGTTGTAATCAAACGAATGCATTCATTCGCTTAGAGTCTCTCAAAAGACAATACACTGCTGGAATAGGTTTGCATATCTGGGCGAAAGCAAGAAATTTGGGAAGAATTGAAGGTCGCGTTAGCTACTAAGAGAGAACATCTAGTAATGATTAATTTAGGAATAAGTCCTCGAAATTCATTAAGTCGAAGGATCGTTGATGACTTCAAGCGATGTTGGCGAATGCCGAGATGAAGCATCCCGGACAACGAGTTGTGCGAATCTGCCTTCAGCGAACATTCGTTTTTATAAAATTTTTCTCTTTCGAAGCCTTAAAAATGGAAGGAAATACTGTTGTCATGAAGACGTATGACGATATAACGCAAGTCGTTAAAGCCACCAGGATTTCAGGGCTTCGCAGAAAATCACAGCAATGAGTGTCCTATTTGAACGACCCTTATTCGAGACTTTTGAAGGCCGAAAATGACTTGCAGCGTTTGCTAAAATTTCCATTTCATTCAATACATCGATGTAAAGGCTTGCTTGTGATGCAGAGTTTGCGAAAGCCTGAGTCCGAAGGAACGCTAGGCTGCAGTTCATCACGAATTGTAGCTTGGACTAAGCCCAATGGCAATGTGGCGATAATCATGGAATGTCATGAAAACCTGCTGGCACTAGAGCGTTTATCAATACTTGAGTCTTTAAAAAAATTCAAACATGACTCGGTTGTTTGCCGTTCGATAAGGTAAAGTTTCAACTTCGACATTTTTTCAGTGTATTCGATATACCGATTGCGATCGCACAGATGACGCATTCTGACCGAAAAAATGGCACTGTTTGGTTCGGTTCTCAGTAAACAGCAATTAAAGCGACTTTATGAGGAGGCAGGGATGACATGCTTTATGTGATGGATGTTTAAGACTCTGTTTTTAGAAGACATATAAAGCTTTCGAAGGCCTCTTTTTAGCTGCGTAATATGCACTATACTCCTCCGGTGCAATATCACCAGAAAAACAGAACCACCAAATGACTTTTTAGCCACTGAAATGATATAACCACGAAGTCCACAGTAAGAGGACACGTCGACATCAGCTAACGGCAGAATATATACAGTTTTCGCTTTTCATTCACTAAAATCTTTCATACTTGACTTGATTCGTTATTGAGAAAGACCGTCGAAAAAATGTTAAGCGTCGATTTCCTCGGTGTGCTTGCTTTCACAAGTTTATCCAAGTTTTGTCCCAATTTTGCTAAAGCAAATGGAAATATAGAAACGCCGTATCCAATCGAAGTGTTCTACATCAACATCCTTATTCGGCTGTGGAGTGTAGAGAGCGGTCTTCGTCTTGAATAGAACGACCGCCTTATTGCCCTACTTGATTTCCAACGGTGCAGTTGACTTTTACAAAGAGGTTACATCTTTCGAAAACAGCACTTTACGGCAAATCACTATAGATGCCGAATTTAGAAATTTTTCTCCTCACAAAAAAAGCTCTCAAAATGACTGGTGGCGAAAGTCAGCGAATTTTCCATCCCTAAAAGATTTGTATCACCTAGCTCCACACAATGCATGAGTTGACCATCGCCTATTGTTTCATGTACTAAGAAATAAACTGCTACTCGTCGGGCTTGACGTGGAATAGCGGATACTTTAGCATCTCGATGAAATGCCCTATTTCTCTTAAGTTTAACACAGGCGATCAAAGAGCTATGCAAATAACGCCTATGCTCTACAATGGATAAATTCATTGGCGATTCTTCATACTATCCGGTTACAAGTATAACGGCATATTTTCGGAAACGAAAACAAAGCTCTAGAAATTAAGTATGGAAAATACTTATGTGAATAAAAATATTCAAGTATTCATGATCAGAAAGCACAAATTCGGACGTGATAGTGCACTTGAAAACACAATGATGCTACAAAAAAGGCCATAAAGAAAGCGTTGTGTCAACAAACATTCACCTTTTTGCTTCACATTATTGTACTTTTATGTTCACTTCACTCATGCAAGCTTCAAATATTCTATGGTGCCTACTTTCCTTTTGATTCTTTTACGCTGATGGAATTCTTTTGCTCATTCAAAAATCACTTCCACCTTAGCCATTTACATGTTTATAGAAAATAATAGGAAAAATGAGTGTGTTAAAGTGAGCGTAATAACGAAGTCATCGCTACACCTTGAGGAATACTTCACTCATCAAGAAGTGTTCTGATCTAGCAGTTAGTACGATTTTCTTCTGCACTAGTTTTTTTCCTCATTCAATTTTGCATTTGCTAAGTATATCTGCATATTTTCTATCTACAGAATGGTAACTTATATTTAACCTATGACAAATTCATATTTATCGTCTTAATGTGTGAAAAGAGGTGATTGGCATATGTGTAAAAGAAATCAGGTTAATATAATCTTTTACAATCTTGCCTGTCAACTCAAAAGTCTGAGTGAAATCGTTACCAAATAATCGATCATATCTGTTCAAATTCTCTGCGACGTTTTTTTCTTTTTTTTCTAGTGGATGTCCTGCGGACCCACTGTAGAAATCGGTTTCCGCATATTGCGGCAATCGGTAAGCCTCAAAATACTTTGTCGTATCCCATGCTTTAAGCACCACTAATATCTACAGCTAATTGGATATTGATTAATAAGACTGTTCATACAACGCTAAACGCGATCATCGAGAAGTAGGAGCACTGTGGAAACGAAACAGGCGCATCCACGCATGTGGCCATATGTGATGTCGTTGCAATGCGTTTTTCATAATGCTTATTCGCTAATTGCCGCATATCCCAAATAATCGCCATCTAAGAAGAATATATTTCGAGGAATTTTGCTCTCATGCAATCAAACTTTCAGGTTATGCGGTTTATCGGTGGAAATCGCTGATAAATTATAGTTCACTAACAATTTTAAAGGTTTCAATGGTGAATGCGATTGGACTTAGGCTGCTTATGCCAGCCTACAATGCGCTCGGATTGACCATAGGCTATAGGTGAATTAATTAAGCGATTGTCGACAATTTTATTTAGTGATTTTTTTTCTTCTTGCAAAGTGAGAAGTGGGAAGGGATGAAGGATGCGCCAGAAAGAAATAATATCGAACAACTCGATTTGTTGAAACACCATATGATTCATTTCTATCACGATATAAAGTTTCTGTCTTCTAAAGATTAAAATGTATGAAATCGATCTGGTAACCAGTTAGCAGACGTAGTTCTCCGATGTTTTATGAACATGGAAATTTCGTGGTTTCTGGCATGCTTATGATTAGGGCGATTTTCAAAATCAATGGTTAAGGTTGATGTTCACCCACGCTAAACACGCCACTCCTCCGTACAAATATTCCACCTACGCTTATGGGCTATAGTCATTTTGTAGTTTATGTCTTGTTTCGTTTCAACGCTTGCAATACGTGCAAGTGAACACTTATATGCTTAGTCAGTATTTCCTTCCAGCTGTCATATGATCGTTTCTATGTGCTCATGTGATTCAAGCCTCTACCTTCTTACCAAAATCATCTTGTCATAGAGATTGTAAAGAGATATGCAAAATAGCTCAAACATAACCTGTTTAGGGGAACCAGAAAAACGTTTTCATTAGAATATTCCCTTAGGACGGCTGAATATGGCTGAGAAAAAAGTGTTTTCTTGAATATTTTTTGTTGGTGTGCTGTTTAAGAAATTCGGAACATAGGAGGCTTTTAATTTTCCATCAGTGTATGACTTTGTTCAAAATATTCACTCGATGCTTGTTGAGTACGCCGTGCTTTCTCATGAGTTAATACCTGCTGAATTATCGAAGAAAATTTGGCAAACGCCTCAAACATCTTGAAAGAGATCAATTAGTCGCTCTCTACTGCTTGTAGTTACTTACCTCTCACTTATACATTTTTTTTATTTCGTCACGTTGCAGTAGCATAGACTTTAACGCTCATTCGCACCAAGGAAGAGGAAAGGAAGGAAGGTAGAAATGAAACAAGTTCTAGAGTGCTTCTGCGCTAAAAATGTTTTTCGTTATCATCACTACTCAAACCTATTCTCATAATGTTTCATATAAAAATTTTTCAGGCTGTATGGAACTCTCCAAGCCTTTTTTCTCTAATTTTGTTCCATTCATTATCGCGGGTGAAAAACTGGTGAGCTAAACACGATGATTTTGAAAAATTGCGCCTTTATTGAATGCTAAAAAACATATCGAATAGAATTTGTAAAAACCGATACCTCGGCGAGCCTTCCCCATAGAAAACTACCTTTTATAACCGAAGATGATTGCTGTATAGCAGCTAATGAAACGCTTTATTTCAATACGGCATTGGTTAAAAACGGAGCAATAAAATTCTCGAATATTCCTCGAAGTGGTGAATATCAATTTGCTAGGTACAGTCCGTCAGAATGCGTCAATTTGCACTTTTTGGGCAAATTCTATGAAAATTTTTAACCGCTCGTGAGCGTAGACTGGAAAAGAATTTCGCACTTGAGGTTCGCAGACGACGTAGTCTTGATATCTCACAACTTCAACCAATTAAAGAAAATGGTCACAGAACTCGAGGTGAGAAGTGCGGCAGTTGGCTTACTATTAAACACCTCCAAAACGAAGCTGGTGAGCAACCGAGAGCTGAAGTCGACGATCGTTGTAAGAGGGGAGAAGATTGAACGCGTAAATGAATGTAAGACATAGGATCAAACAAGGCTGGAAAGCATTTTTTTTAAGAATAAAGATTTCTATTGCGAGAAAAAAGTACCGATGAGTCTCAAGAGGAAACTGTACCTGCAATGAGGTGGTGCGATTCTTTAAAAAAGACCGCAGGAACCATCTGGAGCAGGGCAGCATTGATTCGAAACAACTGGAAGCGATATGAAGAGAACTTCATTCGTAATGAATGCTCTGTTGATTGGAATAAATAAAATAAATAAATAAGCAAACGTACATAAATTTCTACCTTCATTTCTTCGGTAAACACAACAGAAAAATATCCTATCCCACAATAGACGAAAATCGGCGAGGAAAGCTTCGTCTGAAGCGCTAAGAATTGGCGTCAAAAATTGCGGTCAACGACAGAGTGAACAAAATAGAATTTGGAAGCGCTTTTAGAAGTCTCATATTTGTAGTGATTAAATTACGAGCGTCGACTTTCCTATAAGTGGCAGCTAAGATCCATTCTGTTTCCACGATTTTCTAAAATCGATGCATCCTGAATGTGTCGTCGCTCTAATACCTTTGCATCGATATGGTGGAAAACATCCTGTGGTAAAAACAATCGGCGAGAAGAATTGAAAAAAAATTCAATGAGAGGACACAGGAAAGGGTGAGAGATAAGAAATTAGTTTCCGCTGTGCATCTTCATGTTAGTTTCCAGTGATTTGGCTACTGCCTACTTGACCATTGGTATGAAATTGACCAATACCAATTCCTTAATATTTCTGAAGGAAGTGATACAAACATCTGTCATTTACGAGGTGGACGTTATCAATACAACAGGAAAAAAAGAAATAAATTCACTTTTAAGATGGCACTAATGTAGACATTGAATACTCTTGCTCGGGTAGAATTGTTTGAAACGCTATGCCGATGATCGCTTCCAAGGGGACTGCCTCGTATATTTCTATAATGAAGAAAAATAATATTAGGTTTTGCATTATAGATCTATTCGTATCTGCTTATCGACAATGACGGACGAGAAAAATGCGAATGAAAATGAAGCAGAAGCATTTGTTGACAAAGGTGCCACATCGTTCAATGGCTTAACTCCGGAGCAATACAGAAAGGTGAGTGTTGACAAGATTCATTGCGTCCAAAACGTCACTTCGATGAGGTAGAAATAATAACAATTTTGATGGAATGTTCTAAT
The DNA here is from genome assembly GCA_006503575.1 of Baylisascaris schroederi. NCBI lineage: Eukaryota > Metazoa > Nematoda > Chromadorea > Rhabditida > Ascarididae > Baylisascaris > Baylisascaris schroederi. The sequence goes on from QEWY01002836.1 coordinate 852,750, forward strand.
ATTAGGTAAAGATGCACGAAAAAGAACACTTTCTAAAAGCATTTGCCGAGATGTTTCCATTAATATTAAGGTGTGATAATAGCTCCCCTTCGTTTTATAATTATAAAATAACAAAACATATTAAAGCGATAGCTAATTAAAGTATAACTAAATAAACTACATTCAAATATAAAAGCGCTCGTTGGCTAAATGAATAGATCCACTGATTTAAAAAAGAAACCTCGAATTTTCCATGTCATTTATCATACGCTTTTCTAGGAAACTAACACTGCAAAGAAGACAAGGATATGTGGCATCATTCATAACTTTTATGTTTTGAAAAATTTTTCCATTAAATATTTGCAGCGAAAACGACTATTTCATATTCTTATTTATTCATTCGCCGCATTCACAGCATCGATGCTTCTTTTAGCGGTTATTTTGACATGTTCACTTGCAACATGCTTCAGTTAATATTTCTATGAAGTGATCGCTTAACGAATTCCTCCAAAGGTTATTCGAACATATTTGATGTTTCATTACCAGGAGCAACGCCCACTTATTGGAACGAATAAGCGTTTAATGGTATTTACTTCTATGCATTCTCTTCCTCAAGTGAATCTCATTTCTAGCTTTGTGTAATTGAACAAATAAAATAGTCATTTTTCTTTGATTTGTTTATCTCTGAAAATAACAACTTCAACATAACCGATGCGCTAAATTGGCATAAGAGCAAACTGTTCAAATGTTTATTCAAAGAAATTATTCAAAAATGTAACAACATCAGCCGATTGCCATTTAACATGCAACCATGACGCCGATTCTTAGCACTTGTCAGATATGCCATAATGTTTTGATGCTTTCGAAGCTCTTCTTATGTCGCGATTTCGCTCCTCGGTGACTTTTGCAGTAAAAGGACTGCCCTATTCCTCTTACTTAAACATTTCGTTGCTTTTTGTGAACGGTTTCATTGAACATATCACTCGTATATAACTTTAGCGTTGTTTTCGCGGAATGATGCAAAATTGCGGAAGCCTTCTGATGCAAAATATTTTTGGTGAACCCTTTTGTGGCAGGAAAGGAACACTTAATACGTCATGCTGCCAAGAAAAAGCTATTTGAACACAAATGGATTTGTGTCTTGAAAATGCCGTTCAACAATTACCATCACAATCTTATGGACACGATTTCTACTATGAAAACTTTTCCAGCGAATTGCAAATAAGGAACGCATATTATGCACTGATGAAAGAAAAACTTGTCCTTTTATTTAGGACTTAGAACTAAATTTAGAATATTTAAGAATATCACAAATTTCCAGCAAGAAATCTTCTGGATAAGCGGAATGGCATCGTGGAATTAAAATTGACGTAAATTGGGAAAGTTTTTACTAAATTTTTACTAAAGTAGAGTAATTGCGCTGAACATTAGCGATTTTTGTAATCGTCCAATTTATGGGATGATGCGTTTCCCAGCTGTATACAATCCTGCCCTCTAAAATCCCCATATTAACACTTAACTCTACAAATTCAAAATTAAGTTGGTCAAAAATTTCACTCACATCAAGAGGAAGTGGCATTCTCAATTGTTCCACCATGCGTTACCTGATCTAGTGTTCTATTGTTGTGCTTCTTGTCTATTCATTCCCCCAATATAAAAACTGCATTCGACAGGGGTCTTCAACGAAGCAGTAGTGGATGTTCCGATTACACACACTCAGCATCTACAACTCCGTGTGCTGATCACATGACATTGTCCCTGAGAATTTCATACCGGTTGTTATGTGCTTGCTGATCCCTTTCGAGACGACCTAGAAAGCAAATCTCGAAATAGAAAAGAAGATTCGAAATATTTCCGTAGAAAGGAGGAAGCAAAGGGAAAAACCACTCACTTAATGGGACATCATGAGGAAGTAACATTGCACTGAAACCTTTAGTTAGATCAACGCGGAATGCTGCTCTATGAAAGTTTGAGCCTCATCCAGCTCCTATGTAAAGAAACTGATTTAAAATGAATCCGTTATGAGTGGAAGCATCAAAAGAATTCTTAAAGCCAGAGGACATTTTTTCCAGGTGAAGGTTATCGAGCAGCCGAATGAAAAACTTTCCTCCTTTCATCTCTCTGCTCTGTTAAAGTTTGAGTTATGGAATGAACAAACCTTTGTCCAGAAATGTACATTTTGAGGTTTATATTCCTCTTTCATCGTCGGTTTTGGTGTCATACTTAGATAGCGTGACGGATGGCTCCTGTCTACTGGAAACCATTTCAAATGCTCATCTGCCGGATTCCTGAAGATAAGAGCCAATGAATGTTAATGAGGCTAGCATAGGTGTAACAATCATGAAAAGTCTATATATATACTGGCATTTTCTCGCATATTTCGGAATTTGTCCCAACAAATCTATACAGTATTCAGAACAGAAGTGAATGCATATTCCGACAAGAAAACTCCTATCCACATCCGTCCACAATTCGAAAAGTTATGAAAGTGCGTAGGGCGGTAATCCATAGATCTTTGGAGAAGTCTTGAGAAGCTAATGAAAAATCATCGACCGTTTTAGCCGATATCAAGTATGGTCGAGAACCAAAACCCCAAAATTGCAAAAACCGAGATTTCAGAAATTCTGGCCTGTTGAATCGGTTTTCAAATCGTGAACCGTGAAGAAGTGAATCTAAAAAAAGACATGTGCATACGCAGAAGATCACTAATTCCGTTTTTCCTTGTTGCGACGATAACTCTCTTTAAGATGGTGGAAATTTGAAATCTTTTTTCTATCCCCTCTGCTGCCGACTTTCTTGGATGAGTTCATTGGACAGTCGAATCGGTGTGGTGTATGATAGTGAAAAGTGTGCGCAAAATTTTGAGGGAAAGTTCTCACCCTCATCACATCTCTACATGGTGGCCTTTCCCCCACAAGTTTGGTATCCAGTGAGAGTATTCTTCGAGATGAACCCAATGCACGCAATCGCTCGTATATTAAAAGGCAGAGTGTAAGGGGAGGGAGGGGGGGGTGTGACCATTCTAGTATGAAATATGACCATTTCACTATGAAATGCAAAGAAGGATGAAAATGACAGGGATTGCGTTGTCTGTTTCAGTTGGGCATGTGTGCAGAAAGTGCGGTATGTGCGGTGTGTGTGGTCTGCTTCACTTTGTATGCGGTATAGATTCCGTTTGGCATGTGTGTGTGGGAGAGTGTGGAGTGTGCGGTGTGTGTGGCCTGGTTCAGTTTCTGTGCAGTATAGGTGCCGTTTGGCATAGGCGTGAGTGGGCGTGGTGTGGGAAAGGGGGGTGGGGGGGGGGAGTTGTGACCATTCCACTATGAAATATGACCATTTCACTATGAAATACAAAGAAGGATGAAAATGACAGGGATTGCGTTACCTGTTTCAGTTGGGCATGTGTGCAGAAAACGTGGTATGTACGGTGTGTGTGGTCTGCTTCACTTTCTGTGCGGTATAGATTCCGTTTGGCATGTGTGTGGGAGAGTGTGGTATGTGCGGTGTGTGTGGCCTGGTCCAGTTTCTGTGCAGTATAGGTGCCGTTTGGCATATGTGTGGGTGGGCGTGGTGTGGGAAAGGGGGGAGGGGAGGGGAGTGTGTGCGTGTATGTGTGTATGGGAGTGTGTGCGTGTATGTGTGTATATGTTATGTGTGTAGGGGGTGGGTTGTGGTTTGTGGTGCGTGGGGCATGTTTCGCGTTTGTGGTCTGTGTCTGTGTGGTGGTGTTGTGTGCGTGGTGCTGTGGTGTGCGTGGTGGTGTGTGTATGTAGTGTGTGGTGGTGTGATGTGCGTGCTGTGGTGCTTTGTCATTACTTTGCCACTCATCGTGTGTGGATCAGTTTCGAGCGGTTTCTTCGTGTAATTTTTCTTCCCTCTTTTAATGAGGTGTTTTTTTTGTCTGTTGTAGTATACTGTGCTGAATTCAGATCTGGTAATACTTCATTTTACGCGTACCACATACTGGAGGACTTTTGCTTTTTGCGCTGAAGGTCCCTGCATTAATGTTTGCCGACAAGTGGAAGTGGTTTTTTGTGTCTGTCCTTTTATGTTGATGTCGATGTTGTGCGCAACCATCAGCTATCTCGTATCATTTCTCAAGTCCAGATGGGTTAATTTTGCCTCGGTTTTTTTTTTCTTAAGTTCATATAAGACAAGAAAAATTGTGTTTCGGTGTTGCTTCACATGGAGACATGCTAGCCAAATACATAGAAAAATATATGTAATGAACAACGCTAACCCGGTTTTTATAAATCGGATTATCGAATTGAGCAAATTTCGTTTAAATTCCATATCGTCATCATTGAATTTGATATTCTCTATAACGCTAAATCCATATAAATATGGAAATTCGTTGCAATGATATGCTCCTGCAAAGAATGACCGATTGCTCATCAAACAAGTTCCCATCGTTTGTATATGGGTATTATGAAACTTTCACTTCGTCGCAAAATTGAGGTTGTGAAAGTCGATGGAAAAATAGAGAACAATATCATAAATGGTGCTGACATGTATAAGCAATAAAGAAGATGAAATAAAGGAAAATTCAAAAGTAGAGAAAATAGAAGCGTTCCACTCAATGATTCAATCATCATTTTAAATGTAGGATTCAAGCTGAATATTACACCTTTAATGGGTCGATGTGCATGAAGTTCTGAGTTATGATAATCCTCAACAAAGAAATATGTAGTCCAATTACTTGAAAGTTTTTGTTGAACTTCGTAATAAATTCCCATATTGAACAACATATCGCTGAACATCTGAAAGCGTCACGAGCATTGAACTAGTCTTGATTCCTCCTATCATAAGCAGTTAATGGCCAAAATTCAGACTGCGGATTGTACTAACAAGTGTTCCACTGCTTGCAGAATGAAGCCGTTCACAAACGAAGATTCCTCAGAGAATAAGGACCAGGCCGAATGAGTTTACCAACCATCTGATTCTTGTGAATACTTAAACACTTATGCACATGCATAACATTGCAACTTCTTTAAGGCTTTTGATATGATCGTATGAAGTCGGTAAGCTCAACATTGCAGTGCTCTGCGCCGTATCGCGCTGAAAGCGATGAACTTTCGTTCATTTATGCTGTTTACCTGCACTCCTCGAAAGCGAGAGAAACAAATATGCAACGCCTCCAACAGAGTTTTAGAAAATACTTTCTCAAAGAATTTGCACGCGATCTGGGCTGATAAAACTCAAAAGACTGACTCACGTTACTACAAGAACACAGTTGTAGGAACTTAGTAATTGAAAGGAAAATTGAACCGTCATTGTGACTCGATATAGTACAATAACTTACATCATCCAATCGGGAAAGGTAGAACGACGAGTCGGCATTTTCAGGTACGTCTCGCTCAACGAAGTATTCTATAAGCTGACGTTGAAATTCCTCTGCGTCACATCCAAACTGTTCTTTAGATGCCACAACAGTGCGGATATATTCGGAAAGGTCTTCGGCGGAAAAATTTTTCTGCTGCGATTCGGATACGGCTACATCAGCAAGAAAATTTTCCCTATCGCTTAGCACTGAAATGTTAAAAGTATTTGTTGATAGCTGCTGAGTGAATAAGACGGCACAATATTCAAAGAGGAATTTGGCAAAGTAACATGTATCCACAAACCTATACGCGCGTTGCAAAGTAATCTTACCAACCATAGAAATAATCATGCGCTTGAAATCCCTTAGAGCTTCCTATCCCTTCCATATTCATCTGAGATTCCATATGTTTACCTTATTACCTCCTCAGAGTGTTAATCCATCGATCTGCATCTGGAATTACAGCTCTTTTTTTGATGTTTTTAAAAGTTCCACCTAATGCAATGCTGCAATCTGTTGCCAGTTCAGTCAACGATGTTGCGCTAACATAGGCAATGACACGGAGATAAATGCAGAATCGTATGAAAGCAAAAATACATGACAAAATCGTTGAATGTTAATCTATCACTGAACGAATCAGGTTGAATTCTAATTTTTTTCAACGCTGTCTTTCTCATCTTTATTTTTGAATAATTTTCAAGCATATTATTCGTTTTCTTTTCTATTCGATCACACTTGCGCTTTAAACAGGGTTTTAACTTATTTGATTCGCTTTGTTGTCTACAATGCATCTATGCAACACCAAATTACCTACTCGATAATTCTCTGTAGCATCTTATGATGTAACTAATCGCATAAACAATCAAAAATTATGAGGATTTCGGCCATGAAAGCAATATCATTTGCGGCTGCTAAACTGCATATTTAAGAACCGAATATAATCGAAGAACGATTAAATTATGTTCAAAATATTTATACAAAATGAATCGCTGCAAACTCTATAAAGTGGATATGATGGTATATGAGTGAGCGCATTGTAAAGCTATTACAAATACAGCGTTGGAAAGACAAAATAATGAAGAGAAAAGGCATGAAACAGATATCTCAAAGAACGCGTGGCGAACCGCTTAAATAAGACAGATTTCGGTGAGCGAGCATGCATGCGTGGGAGCCGTGAAGTACTGCAATCGTACTTAGAGTACTTCAGCAATTAAATTGGCACTTTTCAATTTCTTTGCTTACGCCATATTTTTTTTTACGGAGAAATTCCCAACACATCAATATTTTCTCACGCGAAAGTTTATTTCGCACGCGATTTGGCTTTGGCGCCTCAAACAGTTTTTCTATGGTGGAAGTTTAAGTCAGCTTTGAAACTATCTTAATATTAGTTTATAACGCCTGACCGGAAAAAGCCTAAGCAAACTTCTTGTTCGCGTGGTTATGGTTCCCGTTTTGAAATTACGGTGTAACGATTGCAATTTTCCTTTTTGCGGTGGCAAAACTGAAACATTTTTTCAATGCACATTACTCACGGAATAAAGCTGCCTCGGAATCGGTAACTCCGACGAGATTCGACTTATGAGGTGCAGTCCTTAAAAGTACTTCAGGAGGATGCGGGAAGAATTGTCCGTCGACTCTTGGATGGAACTTCAGCATGTTTTTCGAGCGACGAGTTGGACCCTGAAAGAATCACTGCAACAGTTTATGTCTTGCTCATCTCAGCACATCAATGCTCCAGCAGATATGGTTCACTTCTTTCCAATCCTCACAGGCGGACGTATTCCTGGTCACCCTGAACCATTTCTTCAGCCACCACCTTCACAGACATTGAACACGATCGGACTGAATTTCGGAAACAATCTCATTTGAGTCGGCGCTCGTGACTTCAACGATTCACAATTCGGAGATGCGAATGATAAAAATAATTCGAGACGAACGATTTCGATATGTCCTCAATAATTTATAATTCAACGAGCGATTCACCGGATGCATCGAATACGGTCCCACACTTGAAAGTTAAACATCTTAGCGCGCTTTTTCCATTGCTGAGTTGTACGTATTCTAAGCCAATGGGCTGAAACGCTTTTCGAGCTGCCAAAATTGGGGCAGTTGCTAATCCATTAACGATACAGCAATGAACAGCTTGAAGGAATTTTGACGGTTAACCAGTAGGTTTTTCTGATTGGTTTAACCGCTTCTGTTCGTAGAAATTGCAAACAATTTGAATAAAGTACTCCATCTTCATCTCTCATTATCGTCTCTCTGCACTCACTTCGAAAGGCATCAGAAAATTTGAAGATCATTAACGAACATAAGGTGAGACCCTCGAAAGTTAGACTCCGACGTTCCGTTCAAATAAATTCGCATGAATCTCAAATGACATGACTCAGACATTCATCATCCCAATTATGATATGGGAATAGGTTATTGGTCTTGAGTGTACACAATTAAGGAAAATCACTGATTAGGACCGCATCTGTAAAGGAAAGTAAGATAATAGTGCGCAAAGGAAGAAAACCCCTTTCCTTCAACATCAACTGCACTCCTGAGACCATAATCGGAGAGTTATGTCATGAAGTCGAGAGGTGAGATGATTCTCAATCACCAACTTACTTAGGATGCAAATGAGCTACTCAAATAAATTTTTTGCGACGTTCGGATGAATTAAGCCCTCAAATAAGCGGAAACTTCTAAACGTTATCTATTGATATGAATAAAGGATAAGATATGACCAACGATAGCGATATATTATCGTAAATAATTTAACACCTTAAACGCACTAATATATGAACGTACGATTTTTTCAACACCGTCCATAATTTTATCAACACCAAGTTTCTTCATACAATCTCGCATAGCTGAGGTGTCCTCGGAGTCGCATCCCATTGTTTTAATCAGCTCGAGATTATCAGCAATCATAACATCAGTTATAGCGAATTCACAAAATATAGAACCACTGAATGTAACCGTTTGTTGGAAGTAAACTGAAATATATCATATTTATAGACGAACACAAAAGTTCTAAATTCAAAGAGTACGTACCACCTAAATAATAACTAGCCAGTAATAGTTAATAAATTTCACTCTCAGAGTCCATCCTCCCTTCTCTTTCACATCCATAGTCAACGAGAAAATGAACGAGAAGCAATAGGATCGTCAAATGAAAAAGAAAGAGATTGTTGGAAGTGTTCATGCTTCCGTTTTCAATCACTATGCAGATCAACAAAGTTTCTCCTTAACTGTTCAAGAGTTTTTTTTCTTTTTAAATTCACGCATCATCCATCCGCAATTTTTTGAGAATCTGGAGAAAGAGCATCTGAAAATCCAATTTTTTCGGCTTCATCGACAATTACTCTCAATTAAAAAATTGAAAACCTGACTTGTGATGCAATTAAACACGATCTTCTTTTGAATTTTTGCACTGTTATTTCAACTTGACCTCTTGAATTTCGGCCTTATATTGCACTTTCGATAAAATATCAATTTAAGAACCAAAGCTTCTACTAAAACCAGTTTCAAGGGCGAACGCCAAAAATTTCCCGAAAATTGAAATACGGATGACTCACTGTGATCACAATTCGCCACCACTACGGCATCACGTTTAGATGCTCTAATATCTCAGCATATATGCATTTACAACAATTATAGACTTTCTTATTCTTCATGACTCATTTGTTTCATTAAGAAAATCATTATGGCTCATTTGGGCAGCACAAATCAACCGGTATACTAAATAATGTAGTTCATAGAAGTGTATGGAATACACTAATAAGGAGGATATTGTGATTCGCCCTTTCCCATTCTTTATCGCCATCATGATCTGAATAATATGAAACCCTGTGATGTTTAACTGTTTTCCTTAAAAAAATCAACCGAACTTCTTCAAAGAAGAGGATTTCTTTGCTGAAGCAAGAAAAAAAATTTTCGCACCAATCATCTACCCATACTCGTAATTAACCTGTCATTTCAGGATTCGAGGAAATAACCCGAATCAATCAACATAAGAACTTCCCGAATTTAAGCCTTGCTAGTTTTTAAGCACCATCAACACAGCGACGTAATAGAATTAGCATTTATATCATTGAGTTCATAACAAGAGGCTGATGATCAATGAAAACGCCCGCGGTAGCCCAGCGGGAGAGCAGTCGCCCGGCAAGCGAGAGGTCGCGGGTTCGTCCCCGTCTGCGAACAAATTTCCATTGGTCATCAAAAAAACACCCTATCAACTCACCACTGGATCTTGGCGATAGCGATAGAGCCGAGACACTAGCAGCGCCAGCACTTTGCCCCATGACTGTTATTCTCCGTGGATCACCGCCGAATGCGGCTATATTTTCGCTTACGAATATAAGTGCTTGCGTTTGATCCCAAAGACCTGCATTACCCGGTAATGCGTCATCACCGGTGGTCAGAAAACCTCAAATAGACTTCAATAACATATTGAATGAAAGGATTACGTAGCTTTAGAGGCAAGTGACTATGAACCCAATAGCCTTCTCTGCAATTTTCGCACTGCAGACGTTGTGTATAAATAAAACGCGCATGAGATTAGCATAGCGACAAAACACTCAAATTTTAATTGCTTTTTGCACTTTCTTCAGAAAGTTTCTGAGAAAGCTGAAGAATTTTTGGCCTTCACTCCTTCCTGCATCAAAATTACAACAGATTACGCCACTGCAGTACATAAGGTTGACAGCTAGGTGGTTTCTCTCAGATTCGTGTATTTACCTCCTGTGGTGCTCTATTCTGTTTTATTAATTCTCGCATTATGCACATAATGAATTAGGATCGAATAATGCTTCAACTTATTATGGTTATGATGACATGACTTTGTTTCAATGAAAGTTATTTGCTTTAGGGGAATTCTTTTATGGGAACTTTACAAAGTCGAGAATCGTCTATCATGTTTCTGAGCAGTTCTGGTTGAACTTCTTACGCCACCAAGGCAAATGATCCACGAGGGGGTATCCCTAGATAGAAGAAGAAAAGACGAACCAAGAAAACCCAGTCGGTAATTTAAAGTCACGAAAACGACTCCATTGCTCACAAAATTATCACAAATAGTTTCATAGCCATACGCTCGTGACGATGAAAATACGAAACCTCCACCATGGATAAAAACAGCTACCGGATATCCCAATAGAGAAGTGCTCTGAAATATAAAAGAATTATATGATCAGTGGACGAGTTGGGAATTAGCATTTCGCTGCTCATATTCACTTTATGCGATGAAGGTGTTATCAAGTTCGCCTTAATTTTTTCGCTATTTCGCTATTTCTTTCCATAACAGCGACTTTAACAATTGATTTCGTTAAAGCAACTTTAAGCTACTTCAACTTTCATAACAGCGACATAGCATCCATCAGAGCGACTTTAACGCAATAATGAAAACTGAATGATGGTTTCTTTTAAGCGATCCTATCATCTTTGTGCAATGTTTTCCACTCCCTCAGTTATTTTCCATGCAAACTGATATTGGCTTTCCTTCGTTGGCTACGTTTTCCCTACTGGAGGTTTTTAGTCGACATGCGCTTCACCTGCGATCTATTCACTGAATTTTTTGCAGCACTTATGGCTAAGCAATCGAAATAATCCTTAGCAATTACTTATGGCAATAATTCCGAAAAGAAATAGTGAAATTAAATTTCATAGTATTGCAACCTTTTTGCTTGGTGCCATCACATTCAAATATAAACACATCTCATCATATGTTTCATTTGAAAACATCGCATCCTTATGATGAGGAAAGCAAGATGCCCCATAGTCGACGGCTTTCTTTGTCTCTGACCATGGCCTTACCGGGATTGTTCTCTAGAAAGAAACACCAATTTCTATTGATAAAATTATCCAAGAAGAAATAATAAAAAGCATAATAAGTAACCTAATCCCTTCATATAGTACTTCTCGAAAGGTACTAAGCATTTGCAGATGGCAACAAATTAACAATTGGTATTGTTGGAGCGCCTCCCAGACTACAATAGATTGTGATATTTGACTCATAATTTGCCAAAATAAGCGAATTTTTAATGTTTATATAATTATTAATCAGCAGCGATTTGCATAAGTGGAATACACCATTCAGTTCGATGGCATAAGGCAAACAATCGAGCATTAAGGCAGTCGTTATTCGGCCATTCTTGTACATTTCAGACTAAGATCGGTAGTCTTAATTCAACTGCCGCTGTAAACTGCATGGCTGGAAACATGGAACAGCACAAAGCGAAATCAATGTGGAAGATATTCTCTACATATTGCAAGAAGTCAAATTCATCACCGTTGTTGAAAGTATTTCTTCCATATGAGGCCACTTTTTAACTCATATAACAACTAGATCTATATTCCTATATTCGCGTTAAACCACAAATCAAAGAATCTCGCATCCAATTAAACAGCCTCGTGCATGGATACCGCAGTTGATTGCTTTGCTTTAGCAGAAGAAATATATAAAATTATTTCTTCTTTTTTTTGCACATGCGAGGAACAATGAAACTCACCTAAGATCTTCAATGACTTTTCTCGCGAAACGAACAGAAAAATACAAACATTTGTTCCTCTTTTTTCTTTGTTTTGATTTCGGAGCAGTATCGTTCAAAACTTTTTCACTATAAAAGTGATTCCGAAATGATTACTTAATCTTTAAGAGTTACAAGCTAATAGGCAGCAAATAGATCTTGAATATTATAAGCAAGAAACCTCAAAACGAAGTGCGCCCGTTGGTGGAGACGCATATGGTATACCAAGGAAAACATTAGCATCTTCACCATTTTTCATTCGATAAACGAACCCTTCCACATCACCGTATCGTGTTGAAGCTTTGAGACTAGCAACAATAGTACACGAATAAATACTAAACGTCAAGAGTATATACAGGTGAACCATGCTGAAAAATTAGTTCACTTTGAGGAGCACCTTCCTCAGCATTAAGGAATTGCGGATTATGGGGCAGAGTACCAGGTGTTGAATTATGAAAAAAATCTGCGGAAGCACTTTATCATAAAAGGTGATGATCATAACTAAAGACGATAGGTTGCTGATATTCACAAACTAATAAAAACGAAGAGTTTGCTAAATGCAGTAAATATAATTTTCATGATAGACCTAGACATCTAATGGCCGAGGAACTATAAAAAATGAGACTACGGGGTTATTGATTGAAAAGTACATAAATATAAACATGAAAAAAGCTTTAAACTTCAAGAACATTTCATCCGAAAGACTTCAGCGAAACGTTCTGGTTGGTTAGCACGGTGCAAACCAAGACGCGAGCAAGCGTTGATTGAAGAGAATGAGTTTGAAGGGTCTCTTCTACGATGTGAACAAATGCAAACAACGACATTGGTTTTATGTACTGATATGTTCGAACAAACTACACAGCACATATTGCTGGTATACCAAACGAATGTTTTCATCGACTGACAACTTGCACGTGAATAGTGGCGTCAAAGATGCGCTATTAGATCGATTTATTGAAAGCATTTTGGAAATATTGCGCAATTCGATTTTGTCTTTGATCGATCGATCATATCTTCAGTGGTCTTTATTTATTTTTTATTTTTTTTTGTTTTTTACTCACTTATTTACTCTCTTATTCCACAGTCCCGAAATGAGAAAACAGAAAGTTATGTGAATATGAACACCAAAGGGCAGCAGAAAAGTATGTGATTATGAACACAAAGGGGCCCTTTCTAATAACTATAATACAGATGAGTGGAAATTAAATGCACAGGAGCAGTGATGCGTAAAACGAAGCTATTCAACTGCACCTCAAAATGTGAAGATGTGAGTGCATTAACGATGTCGGCGCGAAGCAGATTCCAGACTCATGTAACGATAAAAAGGGAAGTATGCGGAACACTGTTGTGCAATATGCACTGGTGAGCTAAAACCGATGCGCACATGGACTATGCGAAGGGATGAAGTGAAATATTTCTAACACAGATAGAGTTGGATTAGGAAGAAAGCTAAAACAAATTTTGCAGAAGCGATTAGATATAAAAGTTCACACCGAATATGTGTTTTATGCACAGATCTTTAATATAATTCATAATGAGAAACTACTCTTCAAACTTGAAACGTTACTGCAAAGATATAAACACAACGGCAACTCTCAAGTTTACTCGGATTAGAAATATCCATACATGTACGCTGCAAAGAATAAAAATATTGCGCACATTCCCTAAGGCTACCATAGACGGATAGACGAGTGCAAAACAGAAAATGTCATCAAATCAGACTGCCAATTACTGAAACTCTTCGTTTTGCGACGATTCTTACAGATTTGTGAAGATAGAGACATTTCTTTCCTCAGCGAATTATGAAAATTGAAATAATATAGCGGTAGCCCTATAGGCAACATCTAGTTTATTTCTCTTCGTAGGAGAGTACTGAAAGCGAAGAGGTGTAAACCTCAGTCAAACTTGTTTGCATCAATTATGGTTAGGGTATTTGAGAGAGTGTGTAGCAAGAAACCACCATATTAACATAGGAAACTTGACTGTGATCGTTCACCTAAGAAGCTTCCTCGTAAGTTGCAACTTTAAAATTAGCGCCTGAGACTAGTTCCAGGTTCATGTTGAGGAAGCAGTGGTGTTCTTCGAAGAAAATTTATAATTCAATCACATTCGCAACTACATCATAAATGTAAGCGGCTGATTGACAATAGTTCATTGAAAGCCTTCCACCAATTTCAATATCCTTTGAGCAGTTCCTATAAATTATGGATGCCTAAACGGTTGAGAAAGTAATCAAAACGTTTTTTGCGGTTGAGGGCGCAAATGACGCATTTTTTCGCAGTGAATGCTCAGTTGTAATTTACTTACGCTTCGCACCAAACATTAACATTACATTCGATCCTTGGGAGGCTATTTCCATGAATTTGATGATGACCTGTATTCATGTGGAAAATAAGTTCTTGCGCCCTCTCCACACCCTCACGCGCTAATATTTTTGTATCATTTCTCCTTTCTTGTCTTTTCAGCTATTCTTCATAAATTTTCATTGGTTCTATACTTATCATTCACTGTCATTTCGATGAATCTTTCTATTCCTTGCAAAAAAAATTTATCTACATGCCTACTTCTCTCAGCAAGCAGTGGTTTATAGAAAAGATAGCGCCTGACGGCTGGTCCTGGAAGGTGTCTTAGGTTTATTGGATTATCTGATTTAATCGCATTCAGACATAGCGCCATGCTGTTCGAATTCTTCCAGGAATTTCTGGCAGTTGATGACGCGACTACTCGCGAATATGATTGGAAATTTCTACAAAATCGAATAGTAGGCTTAGAAATAGTAAGGTGAATATTGAAAGGGCAATAGGAAGGCGTGCGTGATTCAGAATTTCCGTTGACTAAGGCAAGTGGAACAACGAATTGCAAAAAACGCATTCACTGAGTAACTTCTACAAAGGAGGAAACATCTGCAACATTGCAGCGATTTTCCGATGAATGCGTACTGTCACTCAAAATGTATTCACCATAAAGAAGTGATGTTAGCCAATAGCTAAAGTGCAGCCTCAGGTCTCTGTAAAAGCAGAGGGCGGTGGGTTTGGAAAAGAGCTGCTTCTTCGGGTGATGTGACGCCGCAAGTGCGGGCGGCGTAAATTCTCTTCGTTGTCGTGAGGCGGCCTTTTTGTATGTCTGTTCGTATTTTATTTTACTTTGTGTTCTTGGTAGGTTGTTGTTTTTGTAGTGGAAAAGGGTTTTGTGTGACATTATTTAGGAGCGAAAGGTGATAGGCAGGGCCCTGGTCACAGTCCTGGTTCGCTGAGAGGGTGTGAGCCATGAATTGTTTCTGTGGCGTTAATTAAGGCTGTGGCCTTTTCTGGAAAGTTCTGACTCAGAAAGTTAAGGGAAATTGAAAATTGGTAGAAGGTTTGAATTTTAGACGAACTGTAGGACGAGAATTTTTGCTCAGTGGGAGTTGTCTTATTTTGCATCATCGATGTTGATGTGTTATGCTATTTTATGGTGATGAGATGTTATCATTTTGTTCTCATATGCGGATTAATTGCAATCACGTCGTTCGTTGCGCCGTTTATATCTAATAAAATGAAAAAGGTTTAGTTACCCAAGTTTGAGATTGGGAAGGACGACGTTTGGTAGAAGCGAGAGGGCAGCGGTTGTTCGAGTGAATTGGGAAGGTGGAAGAAATCGCCGACTCGTCGAAGGCGAGACGATCAAGCAGTTGACAGGTCGGTTTAATTTTTTGCGACCCTCAGATTATATTGACTGCCGGGTAAGAAGAAAGTTCCCCAGCAACCAATACAGTTGGGAGAAATTGAAAATTTGAGCCAATAGATCAAAACAATCCTTTTGCGGAAGGATTCGTTTAAGCACTCTCGTAAACGTTCAAAAAAGTTTTAAGAAAGGCGTCCAGTCAATGTCAAATTAGCCACGGCCTATTGACTAGTAAACAATGTGCAGAAGACGTTGAAGTGAAATCTACTGAGGCACGGATATTCAGTCCACTCTTCAACAGGTAATATGTTCTATTCAATTTAAGAAAACATGCGAAACATGAGGCGAATCAAGGATGCAACTGGCGAAAAGTTGCACACTGATTGTCAAGCTTCTTTTGTTGCGTCTACAACTCCTCATGGGCATGCGAATGTGAATCGCTTGCATCGAGTCGTTTACCTGTTCGAATATGTTCCTTGATTTCCGCTGACACAGTCTGCAAAAGAAAACTTCAAAATGAAATATATTTCGTGCCAAAACAGAGCTCTAATTCAGTGGAAAGACAAATAATACCTGTAAGTAGGTCATCAGAGATATCATAATTTGAACGCCAAAAGGCTTCAGCATGTGTAAGTTCGAATAAAGAGAACGGATGTAAGCTTGATCGAGAATATGCTGAACAAACGTATGAGGATGGTGTTACCGTTTTCTCATCCAAGTGCCAAAATCATGCAGTTACGGCAGGTTTCCAACACAGATAGCTGCGCTCTCTAGTTGTTTTGTGCTTGCGAAAAATGCTGCAAACGTCTCAGTTGCTTGTTTGCTGATCTACATAGTGACTTCAACATTTGAAATCCTCATTGAAGCAATATTTGCTCGGCCCGATACGAAAGTTCATTTGGGCCAATAGAGCGAAGAAGCAGGCCAATTTTCCTTTCCATAACTCTCCTGATTTTCTTTTTAATTGAGGTGTTGCGCAAAAGTTCCACCAGAAAGTTGCAAAATCAAAGAAATTCGCTTTAGCGATTTGTAGAAGGAAGAAATTGGTCTTGGCGTTTCGTGAGTTGGGCTCAGATGATATTTGGAGCGATGTGAAATCCTAACAAAGAGAAATTTCAGCTCGTAGATGTCACGAGGGTCATCCTTTTAATAGACATAGTAATTTGGATGGGTCAATGGTGCAATTGCATTTACTGACTCAAGAGAGCAATTTTCGCTGCTTATTGATGAGTCCTAAAAAAGACATTCTTTATGGCTTCGGAGCGGAGGGGCATTGAAGGTTCAACGTTGCACAATTGAAATTTAAAAATGCTACCTGTGTCCAGAAATGTACATTTTCTGGCTTATATTTCTCGATCATATTAGGTTTTGGAGTGAAGCTGAGGTAGCGAGAGCGATGTCCATGATCAATGCTTTCCCAGACGAGATTCTCATGCGACGGATTCCTGAAGTGAAAATCGATCATTCTTCAACACTTTTCGGCCGTAATTTACGAGCTGGCTCAGAATATATTTTCATGCAGTGGTGTCCGAAAAAACTCGAGATTACCGATGTGTTTTAAAATGTTCCCATTGATTTTTTTTCAAGAATTCAATGAAAGATCAGGGCGCCAAGAAAAAACGAATTAGCGTCCACGAACGCCTGCTACTTTGATGTACGCCTGAAGAAAACTTGCAATGTTCACAATAAATAGAAAAATTTTTGAGCTGACCCTGTTTTGATGAACTGAACGACTGAATCAAGCAATACACGTTGATACGTGATGTCGTTATCGCTCAACTTAAATTTGCCACTAACTTCTGATGGTCCGAAGAGATAAGCAAATTCGTCCACACGATTTTCACCTGCAGTATTAAAAAAATACCGAAATGAGCAACAACTTCAAGAAGCAATGAAATACAAATCTATGCTACATAGGAGACGATATGTTCTCTAAGCACATATGCTCTCCTATAATGAATTTAAGAATTTGATTTTGTGTAGTCGTTTTTCTATGTAGAATGAAATTTTTATGTGACGAAATTAGCATACGTCATTGGTTTAGGAAGGTGGAAGAGTAAAACGGTGGTAGAAACTGCCATTCTGGAAGGAAATCATCACTCCAGAATTATCATTCATAAACTTTTAAAAATGATGTAGACAATGATTTCGAACAATTGAGGAAACGAAACACCAGAAAGGCGAGAGTAACACATGTGTAGGCGTAGGCAAAAATTTCCCCAGTCGAGCAATCAACCTGGATGTTAGAAGTTAGCATTCCAGCGTTGGTGCTAAATTAAAAATCAGGTGAGATGCAAAGTAGTGTTGAACCATTAATCAGCTCATTGCTACGTGTTTGCCGAATACTCGCAATTCCACATTCCAATGTTGTACAAGATCAAGACTTACCTATTCCCAGCCAAAACTTCTCTAGAAAGATATGCTATTACGTGCCCCTCCCATTTCCGGTTCCTGCATTCGATTCTCCTGAAGAGTCCATTATTTATGGGCGTGAAAAGGCTGAAAAGAACGCCAATTGAGACAGCATATTCCCCATATTCGGCTCGCATCGTCCACCTCAGCATATTCTCAATTTTGATCTGCTCGAAACGTTCGGATGATGCGCCTAATAAAAACAGTAACATGAAAGGTATTATCCGTCAATTTTTGGAATTAGAAGGTTCAGTGAAAAAATTAAAAATACCTTTCATAGGTTGAGGAATATTGAGATTTATATGATCATATTCCTTTACAAAGAAATATGTGCTCCAATTGTTTTTTCGTTTCATTTCGATTTCATAGAATAGTGGTACGTTGAATCGTATATCGTTCATCATCTTTAAATTTTTTCATACATTATTTCAGAAGAATATATCCAACTACTCTCATCAAATCATTGTTGTGAACAAACGAGGTTGACGGTCGTATGTATCTTACCTTAAAAACAACGCAAAAACACGACGTAATCGAAAGACAATTATACAGTCATAAAACCTGACCTCAGCCCAATGAGGTGGTTTTTGGTGATGAGCTCATAAAGGAGGTACGAACAAATGGCAAGAAGAGTGCAAAACGTCAAAGCTAATGAAGAGATCGCAAAACTTAGACGTAAGCAACAAGCAACAATGAGAATCGAGTTGAAATATAAGAAAAAAACAACAAACGAAAAAGTGATTACAAGTAACGCAATCCCTCTACGCTTACACACGACCGCAACGCCGCTTGAGTAAGATAATATAGTCGCTACAGCCGTAGGTCAACTTAGATCGTTCTGTGAGTCACCGCGTTGGACACCGTTTGATTTACTGTCTGCACCAGCTAAGTCACTCACTCGCGTATCTTCGCGACAATCACAGGCCCCAATTACGAACTCATTCCCGGAAATGTTGGAATTGCAATTTTGAGACGTTTTGAATTATGAGTGGAAATAGAATATTATGCCCATGGAGAAACCTTCTCATGCTAGTTTTGAGAACAATACGGAGCTGTCTGTCTCTTGTTCTCAACGACTAAACTGCAGAAGCTAAAATTACGAATTTTGATGACTAAAATACGCATTATAGAATGATGTCCTATTCCAAATTTCTGGTTGATTGACCAGTTTTGCAGCAAATATTTTAGAGAAAAGAAACTCTATACGTTTAGCACCAGTGCGGTCATAGGAGAATAAATTTTCTGCCGAAAATTTGCGTCTTTGTGTCCTGTGCCCCTGTAACTCAACGAAGGTGATTGATGAAAAGGTTAGGATGCAAAAGCGCATGCCTTGGCTAGTTTCTCTGATACCCCCCACACTTGTTCTATCATCGCCAATTGTCCCGCAGATTTCGCGTGAAGTTTCGACAAAATATTACAGTTCCATCGTTGGTAAAGGATTTTATCAATTCCAAATAAATTATGCTCAATAGGACAACGAATTTTAATTACTGAAGACGAACATGGAAGATGGCAAGTCATTAACCTCATTGGGTCTACTTCACAATAAAGTGGTTTTTAGAAAGTTTTGTATAACCAATATGAAAACAAAAACACTTGAGCATCGTCGAATGCTTTATGTTTTCTTTATGAGAAGAGAAGTTGTACTCGAAATATTCTTAGGCATTACTTAAATGCAAAAAAAAGATTTCAACACAACAAACTTCCATATTCCATCCCGAAATTCCCATTTTGCCTGCACAATTCCATATAAGTTATCTGAGTTACCTCGTGCAGTCTTCCTAAGTAGAAATCAGGGTTCGCATGTTGAGGTGCATCCCGTCTCACGAAGAACTCAATCAACTTCTGTTGGAAATCTTCTGTGGCAGCGCCGAACTCCTTGTCTGTTACAACCTCCCTTTTGATGTAGTCAATGAAGTCATCGGCTGAGAATGTTGCCATCTTTGAGGATGATATTGCTAAATGCCAAGAAATTGTTATTGTCATAGCACACCCTAAAGGTGAATTTTAAAAGAAACCAAACACATGATAAAGCAGTTGAGAGTTTTGAAAATGCGTTTAAAGGAGTGCTTGTGCTACATTCGGAAGATGAACATTGCAGGTACTTTCATCTGTCCTCATTAGGTGTTAATGCCCACATCTAGTGCCTTCTATGGAATGAAATTTCGCATGCGAAAAAAAAAGAAAAACGCTATGCAAGCGTTTTCGCATTTATGGCACAAAGATGCCATCTCATCAACACACGAAATCGTTATATAACTTGGATTTTAAATCTGAGATGTTGAAACAATTGGGAAAGAAAAGGTTGAAGCCAATAAACAACACCGAACGACACATCTTTAAGTTCGAGGAAAAAGTATTCCTCGAATACGTATTTGGGCATGACGGTTATTTTCAAATCGTATGTTTGATCTCTACTGGTTGCTGAATGAGGGAAAATTTGGCAGCGAAGACTATGATGAAGTCAAGGAGAGATGGATCACAGTAATAAAGTAAAACAAAGCATTCGCGTTTTTTCTGTATCCCATTGACGGCATGGAAGTAAGGCTCTTCACCTATCAATTCTGTTGGTATTCGCAGAGGAAGCGGCCTCTTTCGAAGGAAACAACTTTCAGAAAGGTAAAGACATACGCTTAGGCAGGAAGCCTGATCGAGCGTTGGTGAGGCCAATAATGTTTGTGATATGAGATGCCCGACTCATTAATTCATCTACTCGCGGCGTCAGGAAGTGATCGTCAAATATGGGACGGAACTTGACACCGTTCCTTGTTCGATGAGTTGCTTCCTGAATGAGAGCTGTATCAAAGGTGTTGGTTAAGTCATAAAGGTATTCTTGATTTTCTTTCGGCACAATGATTTTCTTTCCCTCCCTCGCCCTTGACATCTTTATTAATTACTCTAATAATATAAATTATTCGAAGTTAGCATATTGTGAAATGTTAAACAAAAGAAAAGAAGAATAATTCGCTGAACGAATTTATCTATCAAAGCGAGTGCATTCGCATTCGATTGCAAATTCATACTTCAAGCACAAATGTGTAATTCATAATTGAATGATATTTGCTGCGTTTTTGTGAATCCACTTATTGACAACAAAAATATTTAAGGTGTCATCGATAGTTGTGAAACTCAATATTGGAATGAGAAACGCCGAGAATATCGTAGAAGTAATAGGGCACAATAACGTTTCCTCTTAATTTTTGAGAGAGACTTCACAACGCCGATTCTACAAAAAGCCCTAACTATATGGTCATTGTAAGATTCATGCTGTTATATCACGATGAATAGATGAAAATTTAACATTGTGATTAAAAAACTAACAACGTGATCGACACCATGCATCAATTCAACAATATTCTTCTTTTTCACACAATCACGAATGATTTTGCTTCTTTCATTATGGCAACCAACTGCTTCAGCCAATTTGAGACTATTTTCTATTGTCGTCTCGCTTAATGCTACCTCGGCGAATAGCGATCCGCTTATACTTATCGCTTGTTGGAAAAGATCTGAAAATTGATGAAATTGAAGCCGAAATTTTCGCTTATAAAAGGAATGTCTTTGAAATTAGAGGAGATGAGAAAAAGTTTTGAAAAGGTATGAGCTGATGTTACACTTTTCTCCATAATTTTCGACTATATTTTTGAAACATAGTCGAAAATTACAATAGGTAATAAAACTAGAAAGCATTTGCACAGAAATGCACTCAGTAGAGGATGAAATGGCAACTGCACGGCAATGCTCTCATCTAGAAAGTATTCATAAACGCGTACATCAACTCTTCCTCTTACAGAAATAATAAGAGTTCTTAAAGAAAGTGACATCAAGGAAATGGATTTCTAGTTAGAAGCAACCCTCTTTTGCAATCATTTCTGTGACAGAAAAAATTAATCCGTATTATCATAACAAGGTATTGGAAATATGAAGTACTTAGTAGTACATCAGTGCTATGATTCTACTGAAAGACTTGCAGAGAAAATAGAAACAGACAAGTTTTGATACTCTATTTTCATCATATCACTTGATCACTTGATAGGCCGGATTATCTATGAGGCACCGAAGGAGGATTTTGCAGCGGATTTTCATCATATATTTTCATCATCGATTTTTTTAGCTTCCCTAACTCACTCCGAACAGTGTACATAGTTGTTCAAGTTTTGCTACGGTAAGAGCAGCAAGATCATAGAAGATTCGACGAGACGCTAGGAACAACCAGTAAAGATTCGCAAGCAACGTGAATAATCCTGCTAAAATGGGCGTAAAAACTCACGGTTTGAATATGGCGAGAGCGAGAGTGCAGTGGCACTAGCGGCTCCGGAACCATGCCCTAATACAGTGACGCGCAATGGATCACCTCCAAACGCTTCGATATTTGCATTGATGTACGTAAGTGCTAGAGTTTGATCCCAGAGACCTGCGTTACCCGGAAGTGCGTGATCACCTGTCGCCCAAAAACCTAGAACGTTCTATTTGAATTCAACTTCGAATGCATGCTAGAAGATGGAGGATTTCTGTCACGTGGGCATGTTTGTATGCGGATATGCCGGAAATGCAGTGGCTGCTTTATACATGCTAAGATAAAACTCTTTTTCCTGACGTTATTTATGGTTATCTACAGCACGCCACTCGAAACACCTCAAATTAATCTGATTTCGAATACCGGAGTTTTATTGACATTGAGGAGCAAAAAAGCCTCCTTGGTTCCGAAATGTGGTTCCCTTCATGTAGTCCCGTAATCCGTGTCTGTCTTAAAAGGTTATTTGTTGAACATAACAACTTCCTTCCAAATGCTCGACTTATTACGACCAGGAGATACATCAGGAGAAATCATGGGATACGCATCAGCAACTATCGTTTAAGTTAGTGCGCCTGCACCCGTTAGCGACTGCACTACACTTCTGTTTTCTTATTCGAGTGGTCAGTCGTAGACTGCAATGACAAAATAGCGGCTATTGGCTAACATGTGCATCTGAAGTTGGAAATTTTGACCGCAAAGCAGTCAACAACACCAAAAGCGTCATGATAATCAAACAACATGAATAAACTCCATATAGCTAGCTATTCATAATTAGCAAAAAATGCTCTTCATCTACGGATTATTCATGAACATTAAAGACGATCAGTGATGAAAGCTGGGCTCGTTTCTTATGCGTTGTATTGTTTTCAGGATGTTTTCGTGGATGATCGCATTATTTGGTGAGTTCCTTTTCTTCGCTAGCCTATTCTCTTCTAGGTATTGCTTTATGCGATCGCATAGCTTTAAAAAACTGTCATTCATCTATTACTGATTCATTTGACAATTTAGGAGATCTGAAAATGAATTTCTTTTCCTCCCTCCAATTGTTTACCTAAGAATCCGATGCGATAGTTGATCGATACAACGACAATTCCTCTGTTGACTAGATTATCACAGAAGCGTTTGTAGCCAAAAGAAGTTGCGCTGCCCGACTCAAATCCACCATCGTGAATGTATACGAGAACCGGATAGTTAGATTTGCCACCCTTCTGAAATATTGTTTACACAAGTTTTTGGGTTTCTTTGAGATCCTCGAATGGATTTTCCAATGTTTAGTATCATGCACTAGGATCCTCGAATGCGATGTCGGTCTGTGACGGCTTCACACCTGCAGCAGATTGATTCAGGCGATTGCAAGGGCGCAATATAGTTGCTAAACTCCCTCTACTAAAATATGGCGTTATTATTAGCCGTAGTGGAACTGTGCTGAGACACGTATGTCACGAATGGTTGCTTGCCATGCCTAGACATACTGTTGTGTCAGCATGTCCAATCTTTTATTACCTTCCCACTAAGAAAGGGAAATCCATAAATTTTCCTACTAGCTATGCATACATGAAACAACTTTTCATGATGCGAGCAAATTGTCGGCAATCGTTGCTACAGTGGTAATCTCGGTTATTCTTCTTGCCTTAATGACCGGACTTGGTTGTCCCTTATATCCAAAGCTCCCCATGAATGATAAATTATAAAATTCTGCGCATATTAACCTGAGATCTTGAATGTTCCCCATGAAGACTACGTTTTGCAGGAATTTCACGAAGCGGATTGCCACGAAGATACGCGAGTGAGTTATTTAGCTGCTGCAGACAAAAATCAAACTGCGTCTCAACGCGGTGACTCACAGAACGATCCAATTTGACCTCTGGCTCTAGCGACTATATTGTCTTACTCACGCGGCGTTGCGGTCGTGTGCAAGCGTAGAGGGTTTGCGTTACTCGTCATCACTTTTTCGTTTGTTGTTTTTTTCTTATATTTCAACTCGATTCTCATTGTTGCTTGTTGCTTGCGTCTAAGTTTTGCGATCTCTTCATTAGCTTTGACGTTTTGCACTCTTCTTGCCATTTGTTCGTACCTCCTTTATGAGCTCATCACCAAAAACCACCTCATTGGGCTGAGGTCAGGTTTTATGACTGTATAATTGTCTTTCGATTACGTCGTGTTTTTGCGTTGTTTTTAAGGTAAGTCAGTCAACCGCACGAGTTAGGTTAAGGTACATTGATGACCTTATAACCTGGTGTCGGCACGAAAGCAATCGCCCGACACCTCGTGTTCCGTGTGGTTTGTGTTGCGCTTCATTGTATCGGGCCCTGCCACAGTTGGCAAAAGGTGCCACATTCTAAATTTGTATCCCGCTCTTAGCGTGTACAATATCGCTCAAATCGCCCAACCTGCACACCATCAAAGTTGCCGCTTTTGATTGTCCTTGTTTCGTTTATTGTTTTTATACTGCCACTTTTGTGATAGGCCTGTGCAGCTTGTTAGTTTTACTCCACGTGCATCGTGACCTTAACTCTGTTAATCTCTTTTCTGATAAACCGTCGATCTTCCCATTCAGTTTCCTGTCGTCTACATACGACCGTCAACCTCGTTTGTTCACGACACGGATTACATGATGTCGCAAAAACGCCTCAACTAGTTACCACCTGAGACGACCACATGATGGAGGCAGATGATGCTTTCTCTCACGTAAAGATCATCTGAAGTTCGGAGGTTCTGAGAAACTTTTCAAGTTCGAGGCATTCGGCACAGCCCGAAGATTGCTCAATTCGCACAGGAATTCCGAACACCGAGATTCCAAACGTTGAATGTCTTCGATCATCGGCCTACTCCGAGGCACACATATTGCAACATTTCAGTAACCTTTTAGCTGCATAGAACATATGCATTAATTTACTTGCATAAACGCGATGGCATTACATTTTGCAGCGCTTGAATCATAACTAAATAAATAAAACAGAAGTGAGTGATGCAGGCGTATGTTCATCGCCTTATATTGCGCACTAAGATTGGATGAAAGCTATCATATTTCTTACTGAAATGGCTGAGGGGAGAACTTGCAACGGGAATTCTCGGTTTCCTATAGTTTGTGATCGCGAAAGGAATTTTCACTCGCATTTTCTCTCAAAAGCTCATTAGAGGTTTTCTGAAGCAATCACAAAGAAGGAATGGAAAGGCTAAATATTCCACACTTGCTAAGTGGTCAGCGAACTGCCGAATTCTCCCTCTGTTTCCTTGCCACCAACTTAAGCATCAAAGAAGAGGGTTTTATTGCATCTATATATAAAAGCTCTTTCGGCGCACTGCACAGAGTACCTGCAATGCCTTGGCGCAAAAGGCGAACAAAGTTTCAATGCATTTTAGTGAGAGGGTGAAGGGAAAAGATCTTGCAATTTTCCTCTCTCATTCGCCCTAGTTTCTTAAAAGTGGAGATCACGAAAGAGTCTATTACAATACATTAGGTAAAAAATATGAACCTTTTGAGCTGGTGCCATCACGTTTAAATAAAGGCAAGCTTCACTATACTGTAGCTGCCTAGAAAGAGCGTCCTTCCTTTGCGGGAAGCATGATGCGCCGAACTGCTTTGCTTGTCTGATCCCTTCCCATGGGCGCATTGGCATTGGTGCCTGCAAAACGGATGTTCTTCGTCCGTGTCCAAAGCATCGTCAGCATTCACTACTCACCTGCCGAACTTACCTGAAGTGTTGCCTCTGAGTTCACTCCTTATAGGTAAGTGCACTTTAATGTAATTTCAGATATAACCCTCAGTGGATAATTTAATTTGAGTGCTTTCTCTAGGAAGTGAAATTCAGCTGTACAGGATAACCAGCTAAATCATTTAAAGACCGATCAGTAGCATTTGGTGGGGGTTTCAAAGGTCTTAAATTATAAAGGAAAAAACAACCTCAAAACGAGCGTCAGCGATCGGCGGACTTGCATATGGGATTCCCAGGAAAACTTCTGCTTCCTTTCCATTTTTCGTCAAATATGTGAAGCCTTCGAGTTCGCCATAACGAGTAGATGCTTTCGGGCATGCCAACACCGCACCAAGGAACAGCGGTAGAGCGTAAAGGTACTGATAGACACTCATTTCCTATAGAGAACTCCTTTCCTGCAAACGGAGATCACAATATGCTCCAGTGAGGTGCTCCGAGCTCATTTCAAACAAATCGGTCGGGATCTCTGATCTGTGATATTGTCAGAATCTATCAAGAGAGAGACCAGTTTTCTACCAGGAAACTATCGTAATGTTCACAAAGTATTTTCTATACAATTTGGATTATAATGTGAATCGATGAGATGCTAAACTTTTAGCAAGAATGAATTGAAAGAAAAAAGTTTTAACCGAATTGACCAGTTACGAAATGACCAAGTGACCATTTTGCAAGCTCTAGGTGAGCAAAAACCTCTCACCTAGGGCCTGCGAAAACGCCGTTGTAGCAGGAAAGACCGCATGATAATTTCATTGTGTCTGCGAACGTAAATGTAGTGATTTTGAAATCTTTAAAGGAGAACTCTATTATCCACGGTCGTTCACTATCTACTGAATCGCTATATTAAAAAGGACAAGGAAACATTCAATTTATTTGGTTCATAGATATGGGGAGCTGATATGAGAGAAGTTCCAAAATGCGGTCAATCACGCATTTCATTACAAAGTTCACCTGATAAGATAACATATAGTCATAGTAAAGCATGAATAGTGATTTGAGAAATTGAGAAGATTTTATGCTATGGGCAACATGAAAAGTAAATGAATATCAACGTGAAGATTTTTTCGGAGTAGTAAAATGAAGCAACATTACGGCACTGCAACAAGAAGTTTTTAGGTGTTATTGATCGATGTTCAGTGGAAAAGTGCGTATACTTGCACATCGAAGACTATATCAGTGGCAGACGAGCACCATCACATTCCTGATAATATTCTATGAGTGATGTGTGGTGTGTTCTGCCATTGAAAACGTTTAGGCACCGTTGGGAGGGTAAGGTGGTTTTTTTCTTTGAGTTGCCCAACTACAAAAACGCTAACGGAATTGGTAGATTATCTTCAGCGCCATTACGATTTTTATTGTTCTATAATTCATTTGTGACCGTTGCATTTGTTTTCAATGGTCTGCTGTTTTCTTTAGCATGCTTTTAGGTTTCGACTAGGAATGTACACTTGGCATGTTGTGTAGCGCTCAAACGACAGCACGCTATCGAATTTTTTAATGAAATTCGGGAAGTGTACTTCGGTCATAAAGAAGCGAAAGCCAAACAATTTTCAGAAGTTATGTTGAGGAGAGAGTTGAGAATGAGGTGGAACATTCAGTGGACGTTAAAGGCACATGGGTGACACGATTGAATTTAAACGAGCGATATGTCAGCTCCAACTAAAACGTATCCGTTTCGATTCCATAATACTCATATCCTACTGTTAGCTGAACATAATCATACCGCTTCCTCCTCATTATTGCCCTTAATCTCCGAACCTTCTCACTAGCTAAATGAGGCAATATCGCCACGATTAATGTAGTCATAGATTCATCTTTGTGGCTAAGGCGACCGTAAAACTGCTGTTTTCGCTTCGTTATTGTTGATCAAATATGGCTCAATCTTATAGTAGTATAGATCCCTCATAAACTGCAGAATATGATCAGAAAAATGTGGTGTGCATTTATGGTAAATAATTCGAAGAATTAGAAAGCCATTTTGGTGGAGAGAAATTCAGAGGAAGCGGAGCAGTCGTGCGATAAAATTTACGAATTGATTTTCTCCTTCAACTGATGGAATGTTCTCCGAAAACGACTTTTAAGGTCCGTAAAGCCGATTGTTTCGTTTCCACTGTTACTGGTTATTTGGATAATCTACTCGTCGAGTAATCGCTAAGACATCGAAATGTTTGCGATGCTTTTCTTCTTTGTCGAATCCACTATTATATAGGAAGATTTTCAATGAGAAGGCTGAATTTTATGGCGTCTGAATAGTCGTTACGCAGGCCAACCAATGTCGACCCAGGTGGCTGTCAGTAAGAATTAGGCTTTCTGAGAAAATCAAATAAATACGAATTTCCATAGCCGGGGATGGTGATCACTTCACGTTCAAAGTATCAACTTGTCAATAAAATAAAACCAATATGTACATCGAGATCGTTTGTGCATATAAAAACTCTAATATCCGACATAAGGCACCTTCGTAAACTAAACGTTACCCCCCTCCCACACTCCGACAGCTTCTCGTCCGCTATCGGCTATATCATCGTCTATGCTACAGCCCATCTAAGTCGTTATTTGTCCCACTAACAATCCAGGTGACTGTTGCATGAAAGATGTCGTCTATTCCATTCGTTGTTGTGCATGCGATTCTTTCTATATTGGTGAAACGGGCCGCTTCCTGCACGAGCGCATTAGGGAGCACGTGTTAAGCATGTCATCACCACTATCTCGATCATATGCTGCATGCCCAATGACCAAGCATGTTGTCGAGGTCCACAACCTTGAGGCTACTAACATTGTGGTCGAAATACTTGCTCGTGGCAAAGGCACACTAATCCGCAAGATAAGGGAAGCCCACCTCATAAACTCTCTAAAACCACAGATTAATAGCTGTGTCGAATTATCCAACCTCACCAATCTTCTCTCTCGCGAACTCTGACTTCCATTTTATTATTATTATTA